>JANAVB010019797.1:1032051-1157051 GCA_029216955.1 Iris pallida | reverse complement strand
TATGTTAATCACCTAGGTTGTCCTAGTTAAGATCCAATATAAGGATTCGTCAATAATGCACTCTATGCAGGACTGACCAGACCTTATATAATAATACTCAGTCACTCTATGGTACCCCCTTTGAGGGCAGTTACTATAATGCCTCATTCTATATGGTGCGTTGAGATGATTTGTTGGCTCGAAGGTCGTTTGGATTGGATTTATACGGAAGAATTATTTAGAGATTTGCTTGGTCAAGACTGTAACCCCTTATGATCGAATTTTTAAATTTTTTGAAAATTATAATATATTTTTTCTCAAATTTTTTGAATGCGAATTTATTTTCAAAATCTTACTAATTTTATTTTGAAATAGTCAGAGACTTGATTAACCGAGTGAATGATTATAAATTTTCTTCTTGAATTTTTGTAAAATTATTTTTAATTATTAAGTTGTACTAAGTAGATAATAGTCCTTAATTATTAGTCATGACTAATGATTTTGCTAGCCATGTGATAGCTAGTTAGTTGGTAACTAATTAGTTATGGCTAATTAGTAAACTGGTTAGTCATGGTCATTAGGCCATGTGAGCATGAAAATTAGCCATGTGATTAGTTAGTCATAGCTAAGCCATGGGTCTAGAAATTTCTAGGAGCTTCTCCTAGTTTCCTCCACTCCTCTCCATGCCCTCTCCTTTTTCATTATTTACATTTTTATTATATTTCCATGCTTGGGGAACAAGCTCCACAAAGTTATTTAATGGGACACATCCCATCCAATTTTCTCACACAATAATTATTACAATAATTTACTAAAGACCAACACCACCATTCCAACCTACCCCTGCCCGGCCAAGCTTCTGCATCCGCCTCTAGCCGACATTCTCCTTCTCTTGCTCGAACCTCCTTCCATGTCTCACCATCACCATGTAGGTCCTGAAAAATCAAGTTGTACACATCAACAAAGTCAGAAAATTAAGAAATACAACTTTTAGATGAACTGCACAGACATCAGATTGCGCATCTTTCAGATTGTGCACGATAGATTGCGCACATATCCAAGCGCGCAGGCTGACGTGGCAAATCACCATCATTACCTAACACAAATCAAATCTTCTGACAGCTGACAGCGCAGAGAACGAGGCGACCGTTCGTTTAATCGTACAGTACGGCACTCGAGGACAGCTGGCAGCGCAATCCAGGTTGGCACAATCTATGTTGGCACAATCCATTTCATGCGCAATTCAAGTTGGCGCAATCCAAAGCCTGCGCAATTTAGTGTGCGCGTTCTATCAACATAAATGACAAAATACACATGGCATTCATGCCATCAATTGCTCATTTCATGGTAACCATCTATGCACGATCATGCACATTTCAATCAAATGATGCCATGTGTCCAAGACAGTTGGCCCATAATCCAGCAACTGCCTGCGCAGTCCATTGTTGCGCAATCCATTATGCGCAGTCCAGAATAACTAAAAGTTAGTTATTTTTCAGAACTCTATAAATAGAGTTTCAAGTCTCCATTCAAGGGGGGATCGATAATCAGAGATCAGAGATTAGATTATCAGACTTCAAAGTTCAGAGAGTTCCGGAGTTCTTGCCCAAGTGCTGCTGCATTCTTCCGAGGCTTTTGCCTTCAACTTCCGAGGCTTTTCGCCTTCAATTCCAGAGTTGTTTTCAACTTCAGAGGCTTCGTCTTCAAAGTTCACATCATCCAAGGGATAAAGCAATCGTCATCTAGATTGGATTCCTACAGTTGTACCATTCCCAGAATTCAAATTGTAATATTTTACAAAGTTTGTATCAATAAAGTTCTTCAACTTTTGTTTTTGCAAACAAAATGACGACTCTGCTGGGGACGACTTTCTCCTCCGATGAGGAAGTGACAACTCAATGTGACGTAGCGTCTATCGGAAAGACGCAAAAGACACTGGTTGTGAAGATCAACCAGACAGCCTACGAGTCCATGATCAATTCCAAGACCACTCCTCGCACTGCAACCATTGCTGCCACAAGCAAAGTGCACCCAGTGTGGGTCCCAAAGACTACTGCGCAGTCTATTGATGCTGCCAGTAAGACTTCTGTGCAGTCTGCCAGCAAGATTGCTGTGCAGTCCAAAGTTTCTGTCAGCAAGACTTCTGCACAATCTGTCTATGCTACTGCTGCACAATCTGTCTATGCTACTGCTGCACAATCTGTCTCTGCTACTGCTGCACAATCTGTTGTTGCTAGTACACAGAAGACTTCATATGCTGCCTTAGCTAAGTACAAGACTCATATGCCTCTGGCGCAATTGGCTGCCAATCTGTCTACACAAACCAATGCTCCAGCATCCAGAGTCCACTCTAAGTACTCTATAGCAAGAACTCCTGATGCGCAAACCACAGTCTCTGTGGCCAAAACCAGTGCGCCATCCATTCATGCACAAACTGCTCTTGTGCAATCCAAAAATGACAGCCTTTTGGCTAAACTCTCTTCTTCTCATAACAAGGGAAAAGGCTATGCTCCTCTTCCCAAAAACATTGTTACTCCTGAGCAATCTACTGGGGGTAGTCCTTTGGCTATTCCTCTTCCTCTTCAAAACAAAGGAAAAGGCCCGTTGGTCTTTTCTCAAACTTCCTTGTCCCATGACTTGGAAGACAACAGAGGGAAATGCTCTTTAGCTAACCCTTCTTCACAAAACAAAGGAAAAGGCCCTTTGGTCTTTTCTCAATCTTCTTCAGTTTTTATTGAAGAAGATCAATCTGAATGTGTCTCAGCACCAATCAGTACTAGAACTCTTTCAAACAAGGATTCTTCTTTCCTTTATAACAAGAGAACTTGTACTGACCAGAAAGGTATTCTGCCTACTCCGGTAGCAGAATTCCAGGACCTCCCTACTCTCAAGATTTCCTGTTCCAGATAGGAAAAACTACTGGTGTCTCAAACAGAAACCCCTGAGGGTGAATTTGCTGATCTCAGAACTTATCTCAACAGACCCACTTCGGTAAAATGCAAACAGTCCGAAGACCAAACATCATCAAAAACAAATCTCCAGGGTTAAAAATCCCGACACCTATGCCAATAAAGTGAGTACTTCCCTATATACTCAAGGGACTAAACATTTGAAGAATCGGAATCATGTTCCGAACATTATCAAAGAACAGATCCCTCGGAATTTCCCTCGTCCTGCCGTTGTTCCTGATCTCCGAGAACATCTCAGACAAAAGCGAGACAGTGTTTCAATACCTTCAGTTCAATCCTCTGATCATCATTGCAACCACAAAGTCATCATCCAATGTTGTTGTCAAACAACAAAACGATCTGTCTTCGATCGTCTGACTTTTGTTAAATATGAAGCTATGTCGAAAGAAGATGAAGTCTTGTATGCTTCTATCAACATGACTTCCTGAGACACTAGGGGTAGAAGGTGCTCTAAGCATGGCAAACCTCGTAAACCAAGTCAACGGTATTTAGAATTACTCCAAGAATCTTCTGAAGGAGTGTTTTGACATACCCGTTCTCGAAGCCGAGATATAATCGGTCAAAGGAATCTTCCTCAAAACCCTTCAGGTTATCTTCCTACTTCTCAGTCAGGAGACGATTATTTTTCCGACTATGATACATATAGCGAAAGCTCTGAACAGACAATATCTTCCACTGTACCAAGAGAAGTGACAGCTTATGTTGTCAATGAAGATCCAGATGCTTCAGCTTCTATAAATCAGGAACAACGAATCGCTGCACTTGAAGACAAGCTAAAAACTATGGCTGAAATGGTTGCTAGTATGCATTCTATCATTGTGGCACAACATGCTACACCACCGACTTCACATACTGCGAGTCCGGAGATTATAGCATCTTCGGTACCTGCCAATACTGGGCTGGGGGTAATTTCTTCTCAAATGCCTCCTATACAAGTACAAGTTCAAACTACACCTAGTCAATCAGGGGCTGGGGGTAGTGCTTACAATGCTGTTCCTCCTCCTACCACTCTAACTCAACCTGCTCCTTCTTCGTCATCTGAAGATGCCAATGAAGCTGTCAAACTCTTACGAACCCAGTTCGAAGCTTTCAAAGAGAAAGATAACTTGCAAAGATTGGGAATCAAGCAGCCCTATCCAGTTGAATGGAAGGAAGTCCCGTTCCCACCGAAATACAAGATCCCAACGATCTCTTTGTTTGATGGCAGTACTTCTCCTAGTCAGTTCATCAATCATTTTGAGGTAATGATAGTTCAACTCCAGCCAAATGATGCTCTTCTTACCAGAGTGTTCGTTGGTTGTTTAGCCGGCGTAGCATATGACTGGTACAGAAGTTTGCCCGATGGTTGTATCACTTCCTTCTCAGGTCTCAAGCAAATCTTCCTGGAATGGTTCTATGAAGGATTTAACGACATGACTATGTCGGCTCTCAACAAAATCAAACAGAAACACAATGAAACTGCTGAAAGTTTCATCGAACGGTTCCGCCGTGAAGCCTTGAAGATGCCTCCCGGAACTCCAGCTGCTGTTACTATTGATACTTGTAAGGCAAATCTTTTGCCTATCATCAGTATGTGGACAGGATCTACCCAGTTCCAAGATTGGCCTTTATTCATTGTCAACACCAAAGCTGCGGAAGTTAGTGCTAAAAAGTTCAAACAATTGGGGGTACAGATGTCTAACCCCGATCGAGATGAACACCAAACATCAGGTGGTGGCAACCGCCAGAACAACCGCAAAGCAAAAGAGACTTTGAACATCAATTTGAACAAGAATAAAGAATCTTTAGCTGTCAATGTGGCTCCGCCTACATCCACTCCTACTCCTTCTGCACCTCCACCGAGGGAACCTCGTCCGAAAGTAGAATATTCCTTCGACGAGAATGATACTGCAAGCATCTTTGAATGTTTACTCAAAAGCAACAAGATTCAGCTTCCAGACCCAAAGAAACCTGATGAAGTCGGTAAGACAGATCATCCTAAATATTGTGTCTACCACAGGTTCATTGGACATCCTACTCGAGCATGCTACGTGCTCAAAGGCAAAATTCAAGAGCTTGTTAATGCTGGTGTCGTCACTCTGCAGCAAGATGAGAAGACCGTGACTGTGAACATGGTTTCAGTCCAGTTTGGTAACTTTCCTCCGCAGATAGTACAGCATGGTGTCATCCCAATTCCTAAAGCTACTCTTGAGATTGAGAATCTCCCACCTCCACCAGGTGAAGGTCTTGTTCCCTTGTCTCTTGACAATGGCGAAATTATGTGGATCCATCCTGATCTTGCTCCGGAATTCGAAGTGCCCTCTTCTTCCAAGAAGAAAGGTCGTTCTAGAGGCAAGACAAAGATTTGCAACATGGTGTCTTTTGACCCCATAGTTGACGAAGAAATTCTGCTAGGCACCAGATCAGGAAAAGCCTATTTGAAAGATCATTCTGAAGTTCAAGAGAATCCTACTTCTTCTTCTGAACCTATTCCAGTACAACCGGCTTCCTCTGAAGAAATTCCTTCTACATCTTCACCAGTTGTAGTGCCTATTCCTCCCAAGCCGGTGGTTGCTGACAAAGGCAAGCAACAAGTCCGTTTTGACAAACCCTTGAAGAAATTATCTCCTACAGGACTTGAAAAGCCATACAACTTTGATATATTGGCTCAACTAGCAAATACACCGGCTAGGCTATCAATCTTCGAGCTCTTACGCATTTCTAAAGAGACTCGAGAAACTCTAAGTGAAGCCCTGATGCAGGCTGAAACTTGCCTAACTCTTCCCAAAAAGCCGAAAGCCGAACCGGTATCTTGTCGTCATTGTCATAGTGTCCTGGAGTTGATTCCAAACATCACTTTCACTCAGGATGATATGCTTCTGGAGGATAATAGACATGATCGTCCTCTTTTCTATACAGGGTATGTCGATTCGATGAAAGTCGATCGTATCCTGATAGATCCAGGATCTGTACTCAGCATCATACCAAAGACGCTGCTAGACGCATTAAAGATACCAGTGCATAGTCTTTCAAGTACAATCACCACTATCTTGGGATTCAACCAAGACAGGAGTGAACCTTTGGGCAAGATCTGCCTAAAACTCCAAATAGGTAATCTTCGCACAAAGGTGACCTTTTATATCATAGACAATCATGGTTGTTCTTACAATGCTCTCCTGGGAAGACCCTTTCTCCATGAACATAACGTTGTTCCATCAACTCTTCATCAATGCTTCAAATATGTTGATGACAAAGGAGAAGTTCACAAAGAAGTTGCAGATCTTTATCCTTTCAAGGGTGTCGAAGCATATTGCAATGACGCTTGTATGTATAAAGAAGAATTTATGAAAGTGGTATTGGCCATGGATACTGAAGAAGACTAAGAAACAGTGCCCAAAGATACTCTTATTATACCTATCAAAGGGCGTGTTTCTCATCCTCAGTCTTCTAAACCACTGGATATTCACTTGCCAGTCCAGAGGCAATCTACTGATGACGATCAAGATAAAAGGAAGCTCACCTCTTCTGAGCCACTTGTTATCGACTTACGTCGTAACAAGGACAAAAAGTAGCTCACTTCTTCTGAGCCACTTGTTGTTGATTTAACTCACAACAAGGAAAAAAAGGAGCTCACCTCCTCTGAGCCACTTGTTATTGACCTCCGTCGTAACAAGCCTCCTCAACGTTCTTCTTCTCTCCCTCTTGTAATCAATCTGACCAAGCCTGCTAAGGCTAAAGGTCCTGCTGTAAATACAGATGTACATATCAATGAAAAAGCATCTACTTTCCAGTATACTGATGTTATTTATCATACTAAATGCTATTTGGATATGTTAGATAGCTTTAAATCATTTATAATGGGAGTTGTACAATCTCTTCAAACAGAAGTTTCATGTGAACATCCAAAAGATTCATATCGTATTGTTCCTGCTCGCAAGAAAGGTGAACGTCCAATACTTTTTAGTAAAAGACCAGAACAAAAATTTAGCTATACGGATGATAGCAAAGTTAACGACACGGGACATCTTCAATTCCGTCATTACAGTCAACAATCAAAAGACATCGTCCGAAAGATGGGCTACGATTTCAAAAGCGGCCTCAACTACGGTAAGGGAAGAAAGACTCCTCTCCGTACCGCTATTCCACAAGGAAAGTCAGAAATGTATTACAGCAGGACCAAAAGAGGTCTCGGATATGCTTCTCCTCCGATGTTATCCCTAGCAGGTTTCGACTCTGATAGCGAAGAGCGTTCTAACTCTTCTGATTCCAGGTCATGGGATTCTGACACTAGCATTGATGAAGTCCATCTTGTAATTGTATCTTCTAATATGGTCTCTGCTGAATTTTCGGAAGGTTATGATGAGGATATTGAAGAAAGTTCTGAAACAGATCCTTGGGCTCAACAGATGGACAATCAGTGGGTACTCCGATTCGAACAAAGAGAACCTCCTACTGAAGATCAACTAGTTCAAGTTGATATAGGAGAAAGCGAGTCACCTCGTCCAATCTTTATTAGCAAGAATATTCCAGAAGCAGATAAGCAAGAGTTGATTCTTCTCATTAAAGAATACATTGACGTCTTTGCTTGGAGTTATGAAGACATGCCAGGTTTAGATCCCAAAATTGCTACTCATAAACTGAATATCTTGCCGAATGCAAAATCGGTCAAACAGCAGCAACGGCGATTCAAGCCTAAAAATGATGGATGCGATCGATGATGAAGTCAAGAAGCTTATTGCTTGTGGCTTTATTCGAGAAGAACAACATCCTGATTGGGTAGCCAATGTTGTTCCAGTTCTGAAGAAAACCGGCAAAGTCCGAGTCTGCATCGACTTTAGGGATCTTAATAAAGCATATCCGAAAGATGAATTTCCTCTCCCTATCATGGACGTCATGATTGATAATACCTATGGGTTCGAGCGAATATCTTTTATGGATGGATTCTCTGGATACAATCAGATCAAGATGAATCATGAAGATGAAAAACACACATCTTTCCGTACTCCTCGGGGAGTCTATTGCTACACAGTGATGCCATTTGGTCTCAAGAACGCTGGTGCAACTTACCAACGGGCCATGAGTACCATTTTTCGAGAACATCTTCGTAAAACAGTCGAATGTTATGTTGATGATATCGCTGTTAAAAGTCGTCTGAAAGAAGATCATATCCAAGATTTGAGAACAATCTTCAATCTCATGCGTCAATATCAGCTCAAAATGAATCCTACCAAGTCATTCTTGGGTGTCTCTAGTGGTAAGTTTCTCGGCTTCGTTATTACCTCTAAGGGTATACATGTGGATCCCGAGAAGATCAAAGCCATTCAAGAGATGCGTCCTCCATGTAACCTAAAAGAGCTACGAGGATTCCAAGGTCGGCTTGCGTACATCAGGAGATTCATTTTGAACTTGTCTGGACGCTGCAGACCATTCACTTAACTAATGAAGAAGGGTGTATCTTTTATTTGGACTGAAGAATGTCAACAAGCATTCGACGACATCAAACGATATCTCATGAACCCACCAGTATTGGTGCCACCAATCTCGGGCATTCCATTCTTAATGTACGTCCGTGCTATGGATCATTCATTGGGTGCTTTACTCGCCCAAAAGAATAAAGAAGGTCATGAATAAGCCATCTACTATCTCAGTCGTACTATGATTGGTGCTGAACACCGTTATAGTCCGGTTGAAAAAGAATGTCTAGCCCTTATGTTCGCCGTTCAAAAGACAAGACATTACATCATTGGTCAAACCATTCATGTCATATCTCGAGTCAATCTTCTTCGGGTACTGATGAAGAAGCCTAGCACACTTAACTCTCGGCTTGCTACATGGGCCATTCTTCTAGCCCAATATGATATGGTGTATGTTCTTCAAAAGTCTGTCAAAGGTCAAGCACTGGCAGATTTCTTGGCGGCTTATCCTGTACCAGAAACATCCAAGCTTTACGACGAAATTCCAGACGAGACGTTGGAAGTCAACATGATCTCTGAAGAATTTCCAATTTGGCGTCTATTCTTTGACGGAGCATCAAAAATTGGACCCAACGGTGCTATTGTAGCAGGAGTTGGAGTTGTTCTCGTTTCTCCAGACGGATCAACTATCCAAAGAGCTTACTCTCTAGACGAATCCTGTTCCAATAATGTAGCAGAGTACAATGCTCTACTTATCGGTCTTCAATTAGCCAAGCAATTGAATATTGAATATTTCGAAGTTTACGGCGACTCTAAACTGGTTGTCAACCAGGTTAGAGGAACTTATGAAGTCCGTCATCAAGATCTGGTACCTTACTTTGAGGCAGCAATCAACATGGCTACATCATTCAAAGCTTTCTTTATTGAATATGTACGCCGAGCTTGCAATACTGAAGCAGATGCCTTAGCCAATCTTGCAGCAGTCTTAGCTGTTCCCATCAGAAGACAACAAGTGGTGGTTATCTCTAATCGAGAATTGTTTTGTGTCGAAAATAATCGTAACATCGAATTCAGTAATTTTACTGAAATAAATGTTATCAATGAAGATTGGAGAACTCCTTTCATCGACTTCGTGGTTCACGACATACTCCTCGAAGATCCTAAGGAGGCTACAAGTATTCGACGACGATCTCTACGATTTTACTACAATCAAACCACCAAGACTCTCTATCGGCGGACTTATGACGGTCTCCTTCTACGCTGTCTAGCTGGTAAGGAAGCAAAACAGGTGTTACGTGAAGCTCACGACGGTGTCTGCGGAGCACATCAGCCTGGTCCTAAACTACAGGATCGTATCTGACGAATGGGTTACTACTGGCCCTATATGGTATCAGATGCTATCGAATATGCAAGAAAATACCGAGCCTGTCAAATCCATGCAGACTTTATTCATCAACCTTCCGAATTTCTACATCCGACAGCCGCTTTCTGGCCTTTCGAAGCTTGGGGCATGGATGTCATAGGTCCTATTAATCCTCCTTCTTTTAGAGGACATCGGTTCATTCTAGCAATAACAGACTACTTCTCTAAGTGGGCTGAAGCTATACCCTTGGCTGAAGTCAAGACCAGTAGTGTCATCAACTTCGTCAAACTCTATGTCATTTATCGATTTGGTGTCCCTCGACGAATCATTCATGACAACGGACCGCAATTCATCAGCCAAAAATTCACTAGATTCTGCGATGATCACCGGATTGACAACGTCGCCTCGACTGCCTACAATCCTGCTGCTAATGGTTTAGCTGAAGCCTTCAACAAAACTATTATCAAACTCCTCAAAAAGTTTGTATCTACTAACAAACGAAATTGGAGTGAAAAGCTTGGCGAATGTCTATAGGCCTATCGAACTACGGTCCGCAACCCTACAGGTTTTACACCTTTCTCTTTGGTATATGGTTGTGAAGCTGTTCTTCCTCTGGAACTTCAAATTCCTTCTTTAAGGATTGCCATTGCTAATGAGCTCACTATAGAGAACAATGATCTTCTTCGATTTCAAGAATTGGAGGCACTTGATGAGAAGCGGTTAATGACTCAACAACATATTGAGTTATACCAAGCTCGCATTTCTAAAACTTTCAACCGTAAAGTTAAGGTCAGAGCCTTTCAACAAAGAGAACTTGTTTTAACAGTCAGACGTCCTATGACTATGACTCATATGAGTAAAGGCAAATTTGATGCAAAGTGGGAAGGTCCTTACGTTGTAAGCAAAGTCTTCTCAAATGGAGCTTATCAACTCTCAGAACTGGATGGACGAATTGCGATGATGCCTATCAATGGCAAGTTCCTTAAAAGGTATTATTTATAAATGTAAATGCTTGTAAATCATCAGACAAATCCAAGTTCATAAATAAAATTCAATTTTATTTTATCATGAATGATAGTACATGATATTAAGGGAGATCACTATCATCCTTCTCTATATTTGGACGCGGACCACTGCCGTCCTTCTCAAAGACACGGCCAGCAAAAGAGTCCATAACTTCCTTGCTGGAACCCACGAGGAATTTGCAAGCGGCCATCCTCATGGCTTCCTCTTCTTCGGTCCTTCCTGGTTCAAGCAGAAAGTCCAGGATATCTCGCGGTGGCTTGGGTGCAGATGAACCTTCGCCTACTTCTGCCTCCTTTTCTTCAGTGCTCTTTTCAACCTTCGGGGCAAGCTCAGCCTTCTTGGGTGCATCTCCAGACAACATTTTTATGTTAGAAAAGTGGAAGTGCTCCTTTCTGCTAATTTTCTGTTCTATTTATAGGCAGAAATTCCCCAAATAACGAAGCGACACATTCATCTGACGGTTCATCCGTTCATTCACATTCATCCGACGGTTTATTCGTTCGTTCACATTTACCTGACGGTTCACTCGTTCATTTATTATCACCTGACGGTTCATCTGTTCATTCACATTCATCCGACGGTTCATCCGTTCGTTCACATTTACCTGACGGTTCACTCGTTCATTTATTATCACCTGACGGTTCATCCGTTCATTCACATTCATCCGACGGTTCATCCGTTCGTTCACATTTACCTGACGGTTCACTCGTTCATTTATTATCACCTGACGGTTCATCCGTTCACATTCATCTGACGGTCCATCCGTTCATTCACATTCATCCGACGGTTCATCCGTTCGTTATTTCCCATTTTTGACGGTTTATCCGTTCATTTTATCATTTGACGGTTTTACTGTTCATCTTACGTCCATATCAGCAACTTATCGTTTTGATTAAGTTGTCAATTGAGATAATAATGTTCAGTATATTCTGCCACGTCCATATTACCTCTGAGCAGATATAATGAATATAATTATTTTCTATAAAAATCATCAAGAAATATATCATGTCTTGAACCTCTGAATATATTTTCTATCTCTATTATTTATATCTGAACAAGATATACAACAAATAATGGAGCCACAGCAAAAATGTCTTTTATTAATCGAAATATAAGATATTACAAAAACACATATACTTCAAAAGACATAAAGATACAAAATATTCCACTAAGATGGAGGTATTATCAGATTATCGATCTGCTGCTTTAGAGTCTGCAGCCGTTCTTCACGAGTGGACATCACCCTCCTTCTGGCTTCTTCCATCCCGGTTTCTTCATTGAAAGCAGGCATGGCCACCATTCGGCGAGTAATCTCAGCATTATGAGCTTCCACATACTCATCCCTCTCCTGAATCAGAGCATTGAATTGTTGGGTTGCAAGTTGATGATCAGCAACTTCATCTTCTGACTCCTTCTGGAGACGAGCAATCTCTGCTCTCAGCTCAGCAGCTCTCTTCTCTTTTCTCTCGGCCATCAAGGTTACTGATTCCAGCTTGGAGTTATATTCAGCAGATTTTGCAGAGAAAGCTTCCAAAAGATTCTGGAGATTGACCCTTTCAATGTCAGCTGCTTGAGCCAGTTGCTCAAATTCTGTCTGTACTAGAGATTCTACGTCTCCTTGGTTGAGCTCTTTATAGCTTTTGATGGAAATCTCTAATTCATTCAAAATATGATCCAGGAGAGTGGCTTGAGCCTCATCACCTTGTTCCCGGATAGCTCTTATTAAGAGAGAGGTTGGACCTCTAATCATGAAAAAATCAGTACCCTCTTTCTCCATCATTCTTTTTACTAGAGGTCCCAAATATTCGAAAAAGCATCTGGTAAAAGATTGGATCACAAGATTATTAGTTGCTATAACACCAGGAGTTGCAGCCACTCCTGTTGATGATGAGGCCGCAGGATGTTTAATCTCTCGTGTCTGGACAGCGGGCTCTTTGAACAAAGGAGCCAAAGTGGAGCTAGTTGCCCCTCCTGGTTGTTCTTCTGCAAAAAGTAAAAATTATCATTTTGCTTGTTGTTTGCTATTATCCAAGAAGATTAAAGATGTAAATTATCTTACCATGGTTGAATCCAGCAATGAGCCTATCATCTGCTGGATTAGACTCTGGCCGAGCAGAAGTAGCTTCAGCCATAACAGCTTGACTACTGCCCGCTTCAGAACAACAGGATAAATGATGACTGCTACTAACAACCACCGTCGTTATAGGCACTATGTCCGTGCACGTCGGAGGTGCTAGAAGAGTCTCAAAATCTGCAGGAAATACAAATAAAGACATTAGATATCAAACTATTTAAGAGGAGATTGCTAATTTCATTTTATACCTTGAGGATCAGTGGCGGGAGTTTCTTCCGGAGCTTCTTCATTTGCTGCTTTTTCTGGAGATATTTCTACCTCAACATCCTTTTCAGGATTTAAGGTATCAGCAGCATTTTCTGGAACCTCAACATCCTCTTCAGGATTCAAGGTATCATCAACAGCATTAGGAGATATATGCTCGTCATCATCTTTTTCGAGATCTTGCATATATTCATCAATATTCTCAGACGAAGAACTCTCATCATCTTCATCTTCTTCTGGTGCATTCCCGCTAGTAGTTGCAGCTTGGTCACCATAGTCATCCAGAGGGCTGTAGCTGCAATCTTCTAGAGCCGCAATCACTTCGCAATCTTCCTCTTCGCAGAGGGTTCTAGGAGTAGGCGAAAGTTAAATCATCTCCGCAGCAGGTAGAAGAGAGTGTACAACATTTTGCTCTTCCTCTACTTCCTCCATAATACTTCCTCTGGGCTCTTCGGCCTCAGTTCTCGGATCAAGATCTTTCCTCTGCTCGATCTCTTCTCCATGTTCTGGACTAGGAGTTTTATTCCTAGGCTCTGAAATAGGAGTGGGAGATGGCAAAGTTAATCCAGCTGCAGCATCCATTACCATTGAAGACAGGGCTCGATTTCTTCTTTGGGCCAGCTTCTTTCTTTTCAGAGACCTCTCAGGGCTCTCTATATTTATAGTCTCGACTTGTCTTTGGACAGAGGTCGGTGTGGTGGCCTCTTCTTGCTGGATTGTCTTGGCCAGCTGCCGAGATTGGGATCGAGTTGTAATCTTTTCAGAAGAATGATCTAAGATCAATTTCTTCTTTGCTGCTGGAGCGGGAGGTTCCTCTCTTCTCCTCCTTTTTGCTAGAGATTTGCCCACCTTCAGAGAGACGTAGTGGCGCGTTAACTTCTTGAGGGAACACAACATCCCTTGAAGCTTCCAAGGGTGCGTCTACTGGCTCATGAACTTCATCATTTCCTATGAGTGACATAACGACTCCTCCCCTCTTCAATCTTGTTGAAGACGCGAAGCTATCTGTGAGGTTGAAATTCTCAGCAAAGGTGTTTGAAGATGTATAAAATACGGAGTATGTAAATAGCATCCGAGGGCCATGATTGCTGTTTGCAGGCATCGAGAACGTCGATTTCGTATCTCGAGCATTATAATAAGCCCATGCTCGGTCCCCATCTATCAAATAACCCTTTTCCTGAAGACATGTGATAGCATTCCCCATATGGAATTGGTCATACCCGAACTGCCAAGCAAATCGACTGGGGAGATATGGCTCTAAATAACATTCATCTTCAAACCGGTACACCAAATGGGACGGTCGAATTGTTTTCAACCATTCAAAAGCTGCACGGCTCAGAGGATGCATCTGCAAGTCAATCATATTTGTCCGTATCTGTTCGTAACCAGCAGGAGGATGGGTGCAATAAAAGTTCCATCCTTTGTTCAAGTTCAGAGCATATCTATAATCTCTCAGAGCAGTGTATTTCCACTTGCCCTGAGAGTATCTCCGTAAAAAGCTGCCGTCGACCGGTCCCATGCCGGGATCCATCAAAGTGGGATGGTGAAGTAGCAACCATCCAAATAGATATGTATACGGTAATTTCAACCGAGGAAATTCTTTTTCACCCTTGTATTTCAGCATCAGGTCGACGTATAGACGAAGACCAGCATTCAGCTTACAAGTCATCGCTGACAACAGATCCATCTTATAGCCGAAGACTAATCTAACGGCGGCAAAGAGGACACCGCGATGGAAGCGGTCTACAGCACTGAATCCCGGGACTACAAACCGATGGAGCCAATGTGTCAGAAACCCTGCTAATTGAGCTTCTTTTGACATCGGTCTATATCCTACTCTCAGATAACTTTCGAGAGTATCTCCTTTCTTCAAAGGAGGACATTGATAATCATCCTTCATCTCTTTATCAAAATTGCTACTTTCTTCCATCAACTTCATCACTTCTGTGTTGCTCAATGGCTTAAAGAAATCAGGATAGCATCTGTCATGTTCCTTGGTCTTTGGTTCTTGAATGTGGTTAAGGAATAGGTAAGGTAGCCATTTCGAGGAATAGCAAGTGTTTGATGTAGCACTTTTATAGAACATGAAACAAATTTTATAATGGTATAGCAGTTCCTCGAAGACTGCTACCATTTCTGTATTCTTTTTTCGGAGTCTGTCCAACTCATCATTGGTTGGGACAAATTCTTCATATGGGGCATCTCCCATTGGCAAGAAAGAGATATACTTCATCTCACGAAGTACAAACCCGATTTCTCTGCTGGGAGTCATGAAGGTCCCTGTTCTGTAATTATACCTCTCTGCTAGAGCCAAGAACAGGTGAGGGTTTGGAGCAAAACCATAGACAGTGGCATGCACTGCTTGGTACAAGTTGATTTGCTGCAGTTCGCTTTCAAACATGGTCAGAATCCAATTTGCTATGCAGCTCCATCTTTTAAAATCTGGATTCACCAATCCAGTTAGTCTGATGTCCTGCTCAGGATATCTTCCTTCGACCTTCGTAAATTTATTTGCAAAAATTGGAGTTCTGACGGGCATTAACAAGAAAGAATTCTCTAGCGGAATGTAACCGGGTTTCAGACCTCTCAACAAAACACTGTACCATTCTGAGGAGCTGTAAAACATATCCTTCTTGCTCGGCCCCTTCTTCACAAAAATTCTTCCTGGACGGGCGTCTTGGAACGGTGTAAGGTTCCATTCCATCTTCCTCGGATAGCTCGCATGAGCATACCGGGATAAGGGGAGGCAGCGTGGAACATTTGGTATCGAGAAAGATCTATCCGTCTGATGGACAATCCTTTCTTCCATTCTTGGTCTCGGTTGAGAACTTTTTTCAAAAGCTTCACCGAATAAGAATAATGGTTTCTTGTGTATGACAGCATCTGCAGTTTCTAGAGGTTGTCCATTCATCAAACATTGCAGTGTCTCATTATCCTGGGATATCAAAATGGCCTGACGGGAGGTCGGCAGATCGTATTGAGGATAGTGCACATGTGACAAGTCCTCTTTATATTCTGATTCTGAAAGGGTCCCTACGAAGTTCTCGTATTCTGGGTCTTCTCTAGTATTAACTGCATCAGACAAAGAAAAACAAAAAATTTCAGTATAAGTCAAAGTCAAAGATTCAGTTTGCACAAAAATTAGATTGCGCAAAATCAGATTGCGCAATATCAGATTGCGCAAATAATCAGATTGCACAAACAAATAGACATCAGTTTGCGCTGACAAATGTCGCGCAAATCAACAAATTGCGCTGACTTTTGTCAGCGCAGTTCAACCGATTGCGCAGAGAGTCATCCTTCATAAAAATGAAGAAATGAACTGATTTGTGCAACCAAAACCCTAAAAAGGGTGGCGCAGTATGATCCTATCTCTAAAAAGAGATGGATTCCGAAAGGAACATTGAAATCAAAACTCTAAAAAGAGTTTTTGATTAGGTTAACTACCTATCATTGCTGGATGAGCCGTTTCATGGCGAGAAGCTCGTCGCGCAGCCCTAGTCGATGATTCAGCAGGGGCCTTGCCCTTAGCGGCGACAGAGGATCGTCGGGGAGCCATTGAGATTGTCGGAGAAGGAAGGAGGAAAGAGCTCAGAAGTTTTTTTTTCTCAAAGTGCACGAAGAAAGCAAGTAAAGAATACTTCGAAGGAATTGAAGAACTATTTATAGTTTTTCAAAACGAAACGGCCGCCTTAGATTGCGTCTAAAAATGGGCTAAATCCCTCAGATTGTGCAGACAGCTCACTACGTGCGCAAATTGATTTCAAATTCAAAATTCAAAGTATTTCGAAATTTTGAATAAATTCAACTTTCGAAAACTTTGAAGGGGGTCTTGTAGGTCCTGAAAAATCAAGTTGCACACATCAACAAAGTCAGAAAATCAAGAAATACAACTTTCAGATGAACTGCGCAGACATCAGATTGCGCATCTTTCAGATTGCGCACGATATATTGCGCACATATCCAAGCGCGCAGGTTGACGTGGCAAATCACCATCATTACCTGACACAAATCAAATCTTCTGACAGCTGACAGCGCGAAGAACGAGACGACCGTTCGTTTAATCGTGCAGCACGGCGCTCGAGGACAGCTGGCAGCGCAATCCAGGTTAGCGCAAGCTATGTTGGCATAATCCATTTCCTGCGCAATTCAAGTTGGCGCAATCCAAAGCCTGCGCAATTTAGTGTACACGTTTTATCAACATAAATGACAAAATACACGTGGCATTCATGCCATCAATTGCTCATTTCGTGGTAACCATCTATGCACGATCATGCACATTTCAATCAAATGATGCCATGTGTCCAAGACAGTTGGCCCATAATCCAGCAACTGCCTGCGCAGTCCATTGCTGCGCAATCCATTATGCGCAGTCCAGAATAACTAAAAGTTAGTTATTTCTCAGAACTCTATAAATAGAGTTTCAAGTCTCCGTTCAAGGGGGGATCGATAATCAGAGATCAGAGATTAGATTATCAGACTTCAAAGTTCAGAGAGTTCAGGAGTTCTTGCCCAAGTACTGCTGCATTCTTTCGAGGCTTTTTGCCTTCAACTTCCGAGGCTTTTCGCCTTCAATTCCAGAGTTGTTTTCAACTTCAGAGGCTTCGTCTTCAAAGTTCACATCGTCCAAGGGATAAAGCAATCGTCATCTAGATTGGATTCCTACAGTTGTACCATTTCCAGAATTCAAATTGTAATATTTTACAAAGTTTGTATCAATAAAGTTCTTCAACTTTTGTTTTTGCAAAGACACCACCACCCCTTGTAGACAACCATTATTCGGCCATCACCCGACCATCGTCGCTACCACCATCATTTGCCAGCATCACCACCGTCATCATCACCAACACCACCGAACCACCATTGTTCGGCCATCTCCGACCACCGCCCTACGAGCACCTACCGCCACGACCACCGCCTCCACACCCCTGCAGTCTCTTCCCTCCTCCGTTCACCAACCTCTCCACCTCGCCACCATCTACTACTACCACTTGTCACCGTCGGCCACCTATATTACTGCAACCACCACCACTCTTCTCTGTCTCCGACGAACCAGTAATGCACCAACCATATCCAGATCCGTCGTCGCCATAGCTAACCCCGATCTGTCGGTGAGCCACTCCCTGCTGATGGAACTAGCGATTCCTAGGACCCCTAGTTTGGTGTGTGTATTAATCGATAGAAGTTTAATAGATCTAAGACGTGTTCTAACCCTTCATAGCGGAACTAGGGTTCACGAATTATACTTGCGACAGTAAGAAGAAGACACTTTCTAGCAACCTCGAGCAGTCATGACCCCAAGATCTTCTACACGTATTCCTTCCTCGGGTTAGACGTCGTGTGGACGACGATCTCCCAACATATTCTTCTCCTTGGCAGCCCTCCCTTTCTCTCCTTGCATGAATCACGAATTTAGAGAAAGCTTCTTATTTTTTATATAATTGTGATGGCCAGAGAATAGAGGATATATATAAGGCTATGGCAGGGACCATAAGGAAAAATTAGGGTTATGTCTCATAACGGATCTGGGTTTCCCGTGTTCAGCCCGAACACACAACTCAGGCCCATTAACAATAGCTCGGTCTACTAAAGAGCTATTGTTGCACTACCTTCCTAATCCCAAATTATGATTGTGGGCTCTTTTTATTATATGCTCGTTTGGCTCCCCATGTTAAGATATCGAATATCTGTCGATCAAATTAAATTACTGACAACTATATTGATCAACATCTTTTATCCTTAAGTAGTATCACTTAACTTTATTTGTTATGTCGGATATAATCCACCTACAGGGTTTACATGAAAATCCTTATGAGCTCTTTAAGGGGACATCATCAACCCGACGTATCGGGACATGGATTCCTTTTATAATCAACAGCCCATCATACATACAATGTTATTACCCAATTCATAGAGGTTGTTTTACCTATAATGAATATCACTCTTTTATGAGTCAAAGTAATACACACTATATATATATGTCTATTATTATATCTAGATTAAGCGCACAAGCATCCATAATAACAGAGGTGTTTGTTCTCTTATGTAGTCAGTACAAAGAGAATAACCTCAAGTGGTCATGTTCAATACACATAAAGTATACTAGTGTAAACCTATAGTCAAGATAGACTAATACCAGATTAAACTCTTTCCAATGGATTGTCCAAGTCTATCTAGGTTGTGAACTATTTATATATTCCATAGGAAACTGATAATATAATCTTCTGTGTGACACCACACACCATATTATCTACAATATAGAATATCAGACACTTGCATTAACACTTACAACAAATACAATATGCAAACATTTGCCCATATGATTCTCATTCAAAATTTAAGAAAATAAAGTTAATACAAAAGTAAGGCTTTTAGTATATAACCCTAACAATCTACAACTTATACTCTAAGCATTTCTTTTCAGTATACTGTTACAAATCTCCCACTTATACTTAAAGCCATGTTGCTACACATCTGACTCCCATTCTCTCAACATGACTATCAAAACCCTTAGATGGTAAGCTCTTTGTAAAGGGACCAGCTAGGTTGTCGGCTGATGCTATCTTGATCACAATAACTTTTTCTTTCTTTACGAAATCTCCTATCAGGTGGTACTTGTGCTTAGTGTGTTTACCTGTCTTATGGGCTCGTGGTTCCTTCGAGTTTGCAACTGCACCACTATTATCACAATAAAGTGTAATAGCCTTAGGCAAACTAAGTACCACATCCAAGTCCAACATGAAGTTTCTGAGCCAAACCGCTTTTTTGGCTGCCTCAGAGGCTGCCACATACTCGACTTTCATGGTGGAATCAGCAATACATTTTTGCTTGATACTCCTCCACACAATGGCTCCACCTCCCAATGTAAATATATAACCCGAGGTAGATTTCTTAGAATCCCTATTGGACTGAAAATTGAGTCTTTATACCCCAAAGGAACTAAACTATCTGCCTGGTAAACTAGCATATACTCTTTAGTCCTCTTCAGATACTTCAAAATATGCTTTACGGCAGTCCAGTGCTCTTGTCCTGGGTTAGACTGATATCTGCTGACCATGCCAACGGTAAAACAGATGTCTGATCTCGTACATAGCATTGCATACATTAAACTTCCTACTGCTGAAGCATAAGGAACTACTTTCATGTTCTCTATCTCTTTAGGTGTCCTTGGACACTGCTCCTTTTATAGGCAATCTCATGCCTAAAAGGTAAGAAACCTTTCTTAGAATTTTGTATGCTAAAACGAGTTAGTACAGTATCGATATAGGAAGCTTGGGACAAGCCCAACATCATTTTCTTACGATCTCGTAGAACTTTGATCCCAAGGATGTAACCTACTTCTCCCAAGTTCTTCATATCAAACTGTTTGGTTAACCATACCCTTACATCAGATAACATATTCACATTGTTTCCAATGAGCAAGATGTCATCTACGTAAAGTACTAGAAATACCACCACATTTTTGTCATACTTTCTGTGTACACATGATTTATCCTGACATTGATCAAATCCATAGGATTTTATCACTTGATCAAAAATATGTTCCAAGATTTGGAAGCTTGCTTAAGTCCATAAATAGACTTCTTGAGCTTACAAATAAGATGCTCTTGGCCCTTTTCAATGAACCCATCTGGTTGCTTCATATAGATGTCTTCCTCAAGACTTCCATTAAGGAAAGCTGTCTTGACATCCATTTGCTAAATCTCATAATCGAGATGAGCTGTAATAGATAAAAGAATCCGGATATAAGTATGACTACTAGCAAAAATATTTTCTCATAATCGATACCCTCTCTTTGAGTAAAACCTTTTGCAACAAGCCGAGCTTTAAAGGTTTCAACCTTACCATCTGGTCCTCTTTTTCTCTTATAAACCCACTTGCATCCAATGGCTTTTACACCAACGGGTGGTTCTACAAGCTCCTGGACCTGACTGGAATCCATAGATTCTATTTCAGATATCATTACTTTTTGCCAAGACTCTGCATCTTTATCTTAGAGTGCTTTATTGTAGGTATAGGGATCATAATCTTATTCCTCAGGGACGAAGTCTGACGACTCTTTCAAGAACATATATCTATCAGGTTGTATCACAACCCTCCCACTACTTTTTGTGACACGTTGTGCAGTTACTTGTGGTTCATCCTCTTGTACTGTTGGTACTGAAGTACTTGGTGTCTCACCTCTCAGTTCTTCTAGAACAACTCTACTTGTGGGTTTATGGTTCATCACATAGTCTTCCTATAAGAATCGGGTATTGCTGCTAACAATGACCTTCTGATCCTTAGGACTATAAAATAAACCTCCTTTCGTTCCTCTTGGATAGCCTACAAACAAGCGTACTTTTGTATGAGATTCCAACTTATCTGCTTTTCCATTCAGCACCTGTGCTGGACTACCCCAAATTCGAATATATTTTAGACTAGGCTTACGCCCAATCCACAACTCTGTGGGAGTAAGAGGTACTGACTTAGAAGGAACCAAGTTTAAAATATAAGTTGCAGTTTCTAAGGCATATCTCCAAAATGAATCTGATAAATCTGAATAACTCATCATTGATCTAACCATCTCCATAAGAGTTCTATTCCTTCTTTCGGCTACACCATTCTGTTGGGGTGTTCCAAGTGCAGTCAATTAGGATGTAATCCTAGTCTCTGATAAATAATCCCTAAACTCTCAAAAAGGTAATCACCACCACGATCTGAATGTAATAACTTGATACATTTTCTATAATGTTTCTCCGTTTCAGCCTTGTACTCTTTGAATTTCTCAAAGCACTCAGACTTAAGGCGTATCAAATAAATGTATCCATACCTTGAATAATCGTCAATAAATATGACAAAATATTTAAAGCCACCTCTAGCCTGGATAGTCATGGGTCCATACAAATCAGAATGAACCAATTCCAACACATCTTTGGCCCTATACTTCTTCGCCGTAAAAGGCCTTTTGGTCATTTTACCTTCCAAGCAGGATTCACAGACTGGTAGTACCTCCACTTCTATTGAACTCAAAGGTCCATCTTCAACCAGTCTTTGAATCCTTCTTAGGTTAATATGCCCCAATCGCAAGTGCCAAAGATATGTTTGGTTCACACAAGAAGGTTATTTTCTCTTATTTAAGTTAGATGGCATATTATTTATTTCCATAAGTTACATTGTAGGTGAAATAGGATTAATGACATACATATTATCAACTAATGCACCAGAACAGATAAAATGTTTATTCTTTCTAATAACAATATTATCATTTAAATAAAATGAATATTCATCCTTAACTAATATAGAAATAGAAACTAAATTTCTTCTAAATGAAGGTGCATAAAGACAATCTTTCAATATCAAAGACTTATTTCTGCTAAAAGATAAAGTAACATCTCCTATTGCAACGATTGCTACTTTTGTAGCGTTACCCATGAACAAGCATATCTCTCAATCATTGAGCCGCCTAGTTTCCTGGAACCCTACAATATATTGCAGACAAGATTAGTGGCTCTTGTATCTACACACCAGGTGCCGGAAGATAACACCGCTAAATATATTTCAACTACTAGTAAATGAGATATACCTTCTTTGTTCTCTTGTTTGAGAAGTGGACAGTCACTATTCCAATGTCCTGACCCTTTGCACTTAAAACATTTGCCTTTCGACTTTTTTACAGTGCCTTGAGGTCCCATACCCTTTTTTGCTGAGTTTGCTTGTTTCTGAATGTTATTCTTCTTCTTACCGCCTTTTGGCTTAGAAGTACAAGCCTTTTCAGAAACATAAATATGACCACTCTGCCTAAAGAGAGCTTCAGCATCTTGTAGCTCTTTCATAAGTTCTGCTAAACTATACAACATTTTGTTCATGTTGTAGTTAAGGCAAAAATTGTCAAAACTTTTAGGCATAGTCCCGAGAATGATATCGACCTGGGATTCCCCATCGATTTAAGATCTCCATCTCATTCAGATGATCCATCATCTTGAGAACATGATCCTTTACTGGCGTACCTTCAGCCATTTTTGTATTCATCAAATACTTCATAGCAAACTGCCTAGCTGCTCTACTCTGATATCCGAAGAGTTCCTTGAGGTTATACATCATGTCATAAGCTGTGGCCATAGTTTGATGCTGATGTTGCAGTACATTTGACATAGATGCCAGAATATAACATCGCGCCATCTCATCTGCATTTAGCAACTTCTTATAAAACTCTTTGACCTCTTTATCAGAATTAGCATCAAGCTCAGGTGGGCATTCCTAATTGAGTACCATATTCGTACTCTTCAGTTGTTAGGACAATGTCTAAATTACGTTTCCAGTCAATATAATTAGGTATAGTAAGTTTGTTTTCTTTAAAAATTACCATAAGTGAACTGAAAGAACCCATTTTTGAAATCCTGAGAATCACATAAATAAAAATTATGTAGGGCAAATTTTCTTTTGAATTAATTAAATATTGATTTCCTCAAAACAATAATAAAAAATTTACCAACACCTTGAACACCATGAATTTAGCATGCTACGATAGTGTGGACGTATACAAATTCAACTTTGTTCAAGTAGGTTTTTCCTATTAAATTTACTATCATGTCAACTTAACTTTATGACAAATAAAATTAATCTGTTGGTCTTGCTCTGGTCATAAAAATAATAGTAGCGACTCCGATGGGGAGAATACCATTTTTTGTATCTAAGTGTATACCATTAATTAATACTAAGTCCATTACCTTGTAATGAGTTCCTTCAGATGGAGAAGTGAACACATACTACGTAACTTTCTATAATTATCCCTAAGGAAGTTTGTACTAGTGATCCATAATTATACTCATCCGATATGGAGGAAGGCACTAAAGCCAACAAGCAAGTATAATTACATCACCTACAAACCAGTAATGGAGACCATGAGATTTATACTAAATAAATCCCCTCTTCCACTTAGTTATTTAACAATGAGGGTTTTTTTCTACTAGTTGATATTATGTCCATGTTGTCTATTATTAATGCAGGCTTAGTTTTTCATAAAAAACATATACAGAATAACAAACATGCATAATCAGAAAAAGGAAAATGACAATAAAAAGAAGAAAAAATATCCAACTATTATGGTCATCTTTTCTGCTCCATCCTCAACTATCGAAATCCAAAATCTGGTGTTGCACAGACTTAAGGTCGCGGGGTTCAGGGCAGCGCCCCAATTTGTTTAAGGTTTTGGCTGTCGATTCCTTCATCAAAAATCATCCGTCTGCCTCTGGACTGCTTAAAACCAGTATCTCGTCCGACGTCAGAAACAACCACCACCGCTATCACGATTGACCAAAAAATAATTAAAATTGCATCAATCCTATGCCTCCCGAAGGAGTTCACACATAATCTAGATTGAAAGATTAAAATTATAAGCACGATCAACCTTCGTGATTTTAATTACATCTACAACAACAACAACATCTACGACATGTCCGTAGTTTAAAACTACACAAACAAAACATGCGTTGTACCATAATAGTTGGATCTAAGATGCTTGCAAAACCGAGTTAGAACAGATCTACATCTACCAACTATTAAACAACGCAAGTTTTATTGGACAACATGGATGTATCAATCAATACGTAGATCCAAGGTGCTCTGATACCGATTGATGGAACTAGGGATTTCCCGGACCCCTAGTTTTGGTGTGCGTATTGATCGATAGAAGTTTAACAGATCTAATACATGTTCTAACCCCTCATAGCGGAACTAGTGTTCACAAATTATACCTGCAATGGGAAGAAGAAGACACTTTCCAGTAACCTCGAGCAGTCACAACCCCAAGATCTTCTACACGTATTTCTTCCTCGGGTTTAACGTCGTGTGGACGACGATCTCCCAACCTTTTCTTCTCCTTGGCAGCCCTCTATTTCTCTCCTTACGTGAATCACGAATTTAGAGAAAGCTTCTTATTTTTATATAATCGTGACGGCCAGAGAATAGAGGATATATATATATATATATATATATATATATAAGGCTACGACAGGGACCATGAGGAGAAATTTGAAGAACAAATAGGCAACTCTAGGGGGGGTGAATAGAGTTTCTGACAATAATGTCCAATTAAAAATTAAATTCTTTCACCAACAGTAAATAATCAGAGTAAATGCAAAAATAGTGAAGAGCAAGAAAGCATACGCAAACATAGCCGATTTTAACCTGGTTTCTCTCGTGGAGGACTAGTCCAGGCCTGAGAACTCTAACTCAGGATTAAATCCACTATTTGTGAAATAGTAGTTACACCCCGTGCCTTTTCTTCAGAAAAGCATGTCAACTTTTTACAGAGATCGCAGTGGCGATGCTTGGAATTTTTCAAGCGACTTCTTGAACTCTTGCACAAACTCCTAACTGAAAAGTGCTGAGCACTTTGAGGCTTAGGAAGCTTGTGGCTAGTAGATGAGAAGGGTATGGCTTGTGTAAGGCTTTAGAGAGAAGAGAAGAGAAGAATGGATGATTGAAAATGAGAGAATTTATGGCCTATTTATAGGATACCATATAGGCAGAATTCGGCCAGAATTCTGGTTGGAATATTCAAAAATTTGGCCGTTGGACAACTTGCATCCAGCCAACCCCAAAAATTAGGGTCCTGGATTTTAGGAGGTAGAGTTCAGCCCGAACTCTGTATGGAGGCAGAGTTCGGCCCAAACTCTGTCTCCAGAGCACAGAATAGGCCTAATGGGTACATGGGCTTATTTAGATTTTTGTGGAGCTTTTGATTTGAGGTATGGGTATAGTTTAAGTCTCAGATGCTCAGCACAGCTCAGTTTACATAAGTCTAGACTCAATAAAATTATAAAATACAGACTCAAAAAATGAAGCATTGCCGGTGCGAGCTGTCGTCTGGCTTGTACTGAATTCAGTCTTCATGTGTCGTATTAAAATATTACAAGTATCATGTTTGTCAATTGTATCAATATTTGGTTGACTGCGATTTTGTGTCAACAATCTCCCCCATATTGATAATTGACAAAATAATATTTGTATATTCAATATTCATACCTGGACACATTAAAGCAGTAGCGTAGCTCTCCCGTAAACATTGCTTTGAATCTGTTGTCCTGATAAAAACATTCTTTCCCAAAGCACAGATACACAAAGCCAGAAAAATTATATGATGATGTAATATGAATATAGCAAAATATTTCTTCCCCTTTTGGCATTTATCAAACAACCAGAAATAATGATTGGCAAGCACACCAAAAATAATAATAATAAACTGCATAAACTGATAAACGACATAATAAAATGTCTCCAAGAGTCACATAATAAGTTCAAATACAACCAAAGTGCAGAAATAAAAACAACTACATCAACTAAAAATGCATAAAAGCATAAACTACGATCCTCAGCAGCAAATAGAAATCCATATCCATCATCGAGCTCGTGAAGGCCCAGCGTCGTCGGATGGATCAGTAAAGGAACGACGAGGGTCCACGAAAGCCGCATCCGGATCCAGGTTACGGATAACCCAAGGGTTATTGATACGGTATCCTTCGCAACCAGGGTCCCGCTCCATAGGAATAGGCATGGAAGGATGCCGAGACATAGAGTACCGAATAACGTGCAGTAAGTTGCTGATGGCACTCATCTGCAGGGTGGTCCGGTAGTCAAGCTGAGTCCAGCGATCATCCTCTAAAGTGAATCGATCGTGAAGCATAGTCTGTAGTGACTCAAGAGTAGCAGGAGGAGGAGGCGCATCCTGTCCAAGAGGAGGTGCGTCGGGCTCATCATCAGAGTGCTCAGACACAACAGGTGAGCCAACTGCTGCCTGAAGCCACCGTGCCTTAGAGAGAAAGGCAGGGGCAGGTAGGAACTGGCACTCATCAAGAGGTACTCGAAAAGCATGAAAGAGCATAGGAAGATAAAGAACATAAACCAAGGATCTTGGTTTCTTCCTGGCATTAATCATCCAGTCCATCATGGTATGTGGAAGATTAAAAGGAACATGAAAATGGAGGTGATACAAAGCAGAGATTTCAAAGTATGTAACCTCATCAGTCGATCCCGCTTTTGGCAGAATCGTGTTAAAAATAATATGATGAAGTTCATAAAAGTAAGGATTGAGAAACTTGGCGAGAAGCTTGCGAGGACGTGTGTTAGGGGTACACAAGTCGTCCTTAAAGCTTTCTAGGGATGACCCATCGGAAAATTGAAACTTGCGAGCTTCAATAAGTTTCTTCCATGAGTTTGGCTCCGGAAGTTCAAGGTGTTCATCAAAAGAAATATCAATGCCCGCAACCCGTAAAAATATATGAGTATCATTGTGAGTAAGGTTGCAATAAAACATTTGGATGGCATTGAGATAGATAACCGAATTGGTGGTGACAAGTTCATCAAGACATAGATCATGAAAGAGTGAATCATATTGTGAAAAGATAGTAAAATTTATAGGGTGACCCGCATACACCGGACGTGATCGAAAATTACTAAACCACTCATTGGAAGCGTCAAGTGATACAAATATCCGGTCATCGTACGTGTTGGGGTCGAGTGGACGAGGTGGGTTGAACAACGGGTGAATAGGTTGTTGATTGGGTTGTTCAACGGGTGGTTCAATACAAGAAGGAGCATTCGAAGAGGAGCACCCTTGGTTCGAAGTCTCTTCCCTCTATTGAACAACTTGGGAGCCATAAAATAATAAAGAAAATTGAGAAAATTTAGATGGAGAGAAGTGTGGAAATATACCTCAATTTGATGATGAAAGATGAAGGAGAATGGTGAGAGAATCCTTCTCCTTGAATTTTGAGAAGAAATATGCTCTAGGATGGAAGAACTAGGGTTAGGGTTTGGAGAAAAATAGTTTGGAGAAGTTTAAAAGGTGGCTATAGAGGAGAGAGAAGAGGGGAACCCGATTTTTAGTGTAAGGGTTCGAATGGTCGGAGCAAATATGGACCATTGGATCGTATTCTGATCAGCGGCTGAGGCTGCTTTCGGTTCTGGAACAGCCAGACCGAATTCGGCCCGAACTCTGGGTAAGGCAAAGTTTGGCCCGAATTCTGGTTTCTGTAGCCAGAACAGAAATCAGGCTAAAAAGAAGTTTGATCAAAAAAATAGACTAAAAGGAATATGATAATAAGTAGATGCATATACAAAAATGAGAAAACCAAGTAGAGAATAGCAAAAAGTCAACGCTGAATCAAAATGAAGTTTGAAAATTTGAATTTTAGCATGTGATAAATAAAAGTAAACCATGTAATAAACAAGGAAATATGCCACAATTCAATATTTTGAACCTGCCATGGGGTAGCTGCAGGGGCCGGATCCCAGCTAGCGGTAGTCCTGAGGACTAGTGCACCGTGTCGCTTAGGCTTTTACGCCTTGTTGTCAGAAGGACCCTTTCGGCTTGTACCCATAGCAATTTTATCATAAAGAATCAAGACATAATCGATATTTACACAGGTTACTTTAATGAATAACAGCTTCATCCAAAATTCCTAGTTCACGACAAAGAAAATTAAAACGCTCTTCGGATAGTGGTTTGGTAAAAAAATCTGCTAGCTGATGATCAGTGTCAATAAATTCTAAGTTAATAGTGCCATTTTACTGGTGATCACGCAAAAAGTGGTGACGTATTTCAATGTGCTTCGTGCGTGAGTGACATATGGGGTTCTTAGTGAGATTTATAGCACTAGTGTTGTCACATAATATAGGAATGTGCATAAAAGATAAGTTATAGTCTTCAAGGGTTTGCTTCATCTATAGAATTTGTGCACAACAACGACCAGCTGCGATATATTCAGCTTCTGTTGTGGATAGTGCGACAGAATTCTGCTTTTTGCTAAACCAAGAGACTAAAGCCTTTCCTAATAAATAACACGTACCGCTCGTACTTTTACGGTCGACCTTGCATCCGGCAAAATCAGCATCAGAGTAACCAATGAGGTCAAATGATGTTGATTTGGGATACCATAGGCCCACTGTAACCGTACCTTTAAGGTATCGAAAGATACGCTTAACAGCGGACATGTGTGATTCCTTAGGATTAGCTTGATATCTAGCACACAGGCAAACGCTAAACATAATATCAGGGCGACTAGCAGTTAAATAAAGTAGACTGCCTATCATACCTCGATACTTACGTTGATCCACAGGTTTGCCACTTTCATCTGGTTCTAGTTTAGTTGTAGTAGCCATTGGAGTGCTGATTGGTTTGACGTTGTCAAGGTCGAATTTCTTCAGCATGTCCTTTGTATACTTTGACTAACAGATAAAAGTTCCATTTGATGTTTGTTTGACTTGCAGTCCAAGAAAGTAATTGAGCTCCCCCATCATGCTCATCTCAAACTCGGTCTGCATACACTTGGCAAAATCTTGACAGAGAGTTTCATCAGTAGAACCAAATATAATATCATCAACGTAAATTTGCACCAAGAGAGTAGTATCTTTGAAAGATTTTATGAAAAGTGTAGTGTCAATTTTCCCTTTTGAAAAACTTTTTTCAAGCAAGAAATTGCTTAGTCGTTCATACCAAGCTCTAGGGGCTTGTTTGAGGCCATATAGCGCTTTCTTGAGCTTGAAAACATGGTCGAGAAATTTGTGATTTTTAAAACCAGGGGGTTGTTTTACATAAACTTCCTCCTTAATAAATCCATTCAAGAAAGCACTTTTAACATCCATTTGAAATAATTTAAAATTTTTAAAATTAGCAAATGCGCAAAGCATCCGAATGGATTCCAATCTTGCAACAGGAGTATACGTCTCATCGTAGTCGATACCTTCCTCTTGGTTGTATCCTTGAGCTACTAGACAAGCTTTGTTGCGTGTAACTGAACCATCTTCATTTACTTTGTTTCGAAAAACCCATTTAGTACCAATAATCGAGTAATTTACCGGCCTAGGAACAAGTTCCCAAACTTGGCTCCTCTAGAATTGGTTGAGTTCTTCTTGCATGGCAGAAATTCGAAATTCATCATTAAAAGCTTCTATAATATTTTTCGGCTCAATTTATGAAATGAAGGCAGTACTAGCAATGGAGTCTCTTATTGTTGATCTAGTACTTACTCCATGTGAAACCTCACCTATAACCAAATTTTATGGATGTGACGGCTTGAAAGAGAATTTCTTTGGCAAGTCCTCCAGAGAATTGGTTTCAGTGGTGGTATTCAGTGGAGTAGAAGTTGATGGCTCAAAATCATCATCAAGAGTAGCTGCTGCACTGTTATCCTCATCGAAAGTCACATTTGTAGACTCTTCCACAATTAATGAGCGTTTGTTGAACACTCTATATCCCTTGCTCTTGGCCGCATAGCCAAGGAATATACCATCGTCAGCTTTGGCATCAAATTTGCCTAAGTTGTCTTTGGTGTTAAGGATAAAACATCGACAACCAAAAACTTGAAAATATGAAACGTTTGGAGTTCTTCCAAACCAAAGCTCATAGGGTGTTTTCTTCGTAATAGGACGAATAAGCACCCTATTTAAAATATGGCACGATGTACTAACAGCTTCAGCCTAAAAATATTTCGGAAGAGAGAATTTATTTAACATGACTCTAGCCATATCGCCAAGAGTCCTATTCTTTCACTCCACAACACCATTTTGTTGAGGAGTTATTGGACAAGAAAACTCATGATTAAAACCATTTAAATCACAAAACTTTTCAAAATCAGTATTTTCGAATTCGCCTCCATGATCACTTCAGATTCGAGTAATCATGTAGCCTTTTTCGTTTTGAATCTTTTTAGCAAATATTTTGAAAACTGAAATGGCATCACTTTTATTTATAAGAAAGAAAACCCAAGTAAATCTAGAAAAGTCATCTACTATAACAAAAGCGTAGAGTTTTCCACCAAGACTGGCTACTCTACTAGGGCCAAATAAATCTATATGAATGAAATGAGGACTTGGTTGCCTTATTCAATTCACATTCGGCACATACCGTGTCCTTTTTTAATGTGATGTCGGGCAAGCCTCTAACTAGCTTCTTAGTCGATAGCCTGGATATAGTATCCATATTGGCATAACCAAGACGCTGGTGCCACAGTAATCTTTCATCCTTGTGAGCATAGAGACATCTTTCTGCACTGTTAGTATCTCTAGATAGATAGAAAATATAAATATGATCCTCTCTTATCCCTTCAAAAGCGATGTCTCCCGTTGACCTATCATAAATAAAGCATTTATTTTGTCCAAAGTTAATATCATATCCATGATCAGCAAGATGACTTATGCTGAGCAGATTATGCTTTAACTCAGTCACTAGGCAGACATCCTTTATTATAGGAGAAGGAGGATGACCTATAGTACCATTACCAATAATATACCCTTTTAGGTTGTTGCCGAAGGATACATACCCTTCCCTCTTCATCGATAGTGATGCGAAAAGATTTACGTCTCCCGTCATATGTCGTGAGCATCCACTATCGAGAATCCACTTACTCTTAGTTGAGGAGGGAAGGTCCACCTACATCAAGAGTAGATGTGACCTTTGGTACCCAAGTTTTTGAGGGTCCTGAAAAGTTAGTTTTCGGCAACCATGCATATATGTTTCTATCTACTAATCTCCTAACTCTATATTGCGGTGAAATGTGTCCTTGTAATCCACAATAAGTACAAATAGCATTCCTATTTATGTTAGGAGCATGTTGATGATGTCTATATGTAGAATGGTGTGGAGTAGCATGGTGATGATGTCTATATGTAGAGTGGTGTGGAGTAGCATGATGATGATGTCTATATGTAGCATGGTAAGAATGATGTGGAGCATGATGATGTTTATATCCATAAGCAGTATGATGGTGATTTTGTTTATGTGCAGCATAGTGATGATTGTATTTATGTGTAGCATGGTGATTATGTGTCATATAAGAATTATTTCTACGTGTATGTGGTTTATGTGCTTTATGAAAGTGGGTGTACATGTAAGCATGATTACGTGCTGCAGGTGGATGACGTGGTTGACTAGTATGAGTAGTGTCATGCTTTGTGTGTGTCTCATGTGATTGGGTTTGAGGTTGAGCAACCTGTTTTCCCAATCTAGTCTCTAGTTTCTTAGAGACAGCCAGCAGTTCACTAATTTTAGTATTCAAACCATAAATCTTAGTGATAGAAATCTTGTGTCTATCCTTTTCTTCAGCAAGCTCAGTGTTTAGTGCTGTGATCTCTTGTGTTTGTTTTTCAAGACGTGATTCGGCATCATGTAAGCTCAATTTAAGCTTAGACACCTCATTGTGACTTCCGTGGGTGAAGTGTCTCTAAAATTATCAAGCAATGAAGAGAGTCTTTGAATCTCGACTTCATAACTTTTGATCTTCTCCTTGGCGTATTTATATTTACTAATGACTTTCTTATGGTCATTGAGTAAATCATTGAATGCATCACCAAGTTCGTCAAAAGTGAAATCATCGAGAGTTTTGCTAGTTACCTTGTCGGATGTAGCCATTAGGAAAACATTGGCGGTGTCTTGAGGAGAGTCCTTTTCTTCCTCGGAGTCACTAGCTTCGCTTTCATGCCAAATGCTTTCGTTGGCATATTTCTTTGAGGAAGCCTTCTTGTATGGTTTCTCATATCGGTTGCTCTTCTTTGTGAATGGACAGTCTTTTCGGATGTGTCCAGTCTTCTTGCAACCGTAGCATGTTGGCTCTTCTTCGTCATCTTCTTGTGGTTCATTCTTTCTTCGATTGAAACGAAGGAATTTTTTGAAGTTGCGAACAAGGAGAGCTTGATCTTCACCTTTCGAGTTGTCGTCATCCGTTTCTTCAGGATCAGCCCTTCGTCGGTGATCTTTAAGGGCAATCTCCTTTGCTTTAGGAGCAGGCTCTTCGAAGTCTTTGAGGTCAAGCTCATGCGTCATCATCTTTCCTATCAAAGTCTCCATGGACATAGTCGTGAGATCATTTCCTTCTATGATGGCTGTCACCTTAGGGCTCTAAATCTTTGGTAGCCCCCTAAGTATCTTGCGGATCTTCTCGTAATTTGTATATTGTTTGCCGAGAGAAGACAAGGGGTTGATGATGTCGAGGAATCTTATAATCATTTGTGTGATCGTCTTATTTGGCTTCATCTTGAAAGCCTCATATTCTTGAGTGAGACGACTTATTTTTGACTCCTTCACTTGAGTGGTTCCTTCATGCGTCACTTCTAGAAGTCTCCATACTTCGTGAGAGGTGGTGCATGTTGAGACCCTGTTAAACTTATTCCTGTCTATAGTACAGAATAAAGCATTAATAGCTCTTGCGTCTAGACTCGCCTGTTTCTTCTCATCGTTAAAATATTTGTCATGGGTTTTCTAAACGAGATCACCATTGACAACTATCCTGGCGGGCTTTTTGTAACCATCGATGACAATGGTCCACAGGTCGAAGTCTAGCGACTTGAGATAAAAACTCATCCTTGTTTTCCAATAGGTGTAGTTAGTTCCATCAAATAGGGGAGGCCTATGAGTGGACTGCCCTTCACCGTGATTGGAAATCATGGATTGTGTGGTTGCCATGGATTAACTCTAGGATGTTAGTCCTTGTTGAGAGAACAGAGCTCTGATACCAATTGAAGAACAAATAGCCAACTCTAGAGGGGGTGAATAGAGTTTTTGACAATAATGTCCAATTAAAAATTAAACTCTTTCACCAACAGTAAATAATCAGAGTAAATGCGAAAATAGTAAAGAGCAAGAAAGCATACGCAAACACAGCCGATTTTAACCTGGTTTCCCTCGTGGAGGACTAGTCCAGGCCTGAGAACTCTAGCTCAGGATTAAATCCACTATTTGTGAAATAGTAGTTACACCCCGTGCCTTTTCTTCAGAAGAGCACGTCAACTTCTTACAGAGATCGCAGTGGCGATGCTTGGAATTTTTCAAGCGACTTCTTGAACTCTTGTACAAACTCCTAACTGAAAAGTACTGAGCACTTTTAGTCTTAGGGAGCTTGTGGCTAGTAGATGAGAAGGGTATGGCTTGTATAAGGCTTTAGAGAGAAGAGAAGAGAAGAATGGATGATTAAAAATGAGAAAATTCATGGCCTATTTATAGGATACCATACAGGCATAATTCGGCCAGAATTCTGGTTGGAATATTCAAAAATTTGGCCGTTGGACAACTTGCATCCAGCCAACCCCAAAAATTAGGGTCCTAGATTTTAGGAGGCAGAGTTCGGCCCGAACTCTGTGTGGAGGCAGAGTTCGGCCCGAACTCTGTCTCCAGAGCACAGAATAGGCCTAATGGGTAGATGGGCTTATTTGGATTTTTATGGAGCTTTTGATTTGAGGTATGGGTATAGGTTAAGTCTCAGATGCTCAGCACAGCTCAGTTTATATAAGTCTAGACTCAATAAAATTGTAAAATACAGACTTAAAAAATAAAGCATTGCCGGTGCGAGCTGTCGTCTAGCTTGTACTGAATTCAGTCTTCATGTGTCGTATTGAAATATTACAAGTATCATGTTTGTCAATTGTATCAATATTTGGTTGACTGTGATTTTGTGTCAATAAAATTTGGGTGAGGTCTCCTAACGGATCTGAGTATCCCGTGTTCAGCCCGAACACACAAACCTGGCCCATTAACAATAGCTCGGTCCAATAAAGAGCTATTGTTGTACTACCTTCATAATCCTAAATTATGATTGTGTGCTCCTTTTATTATATGCTCGTTTGGCTCCCCATGTTAAGATATATAATATCCGTTGATCAAATTAAGTTACTGACAATTATATTGATCGACAACTTTTATCCTTAAGTAGTACGACTCAACTTTATTTGTCATGTCGGATATAATCTACCTGCAAGGTTTACATGACGATCCTTATGAGCACCTTAAGGGGATATCATCAACCCGACGTATAAGGACATGGATTTCTTTTATAATCAACATGCCATCATACATACAATATTATTACACAATTCATAGAGGTTGTTTACCCATAATGAATCTCACTCTTTTATGAGTCAAAGTAATACACACTGCATATACATGTCTGTTATTATATCCGGATTAAGAGCACAAACATCCATAATAACTGAGGTATTTGTTCTCTTATGTAGTCAGTACAAAGAAAACAACCTCAAGTGATCATGTTCAATACACACAAAGTGTACTAGTGTAAACCTATAGTCAAGATAGACTAATACCATATTACACTACAACCTTTCCAATGGATTGTCCAAGTCCATCTAGGTTGTGAACTATTTATATATTCCATAGGAAACTGATAATATGATCTTCTGTGTGACACCACACACCATATTATCTACAATATAGAATATCAGACATTTGCATTAACACTTGCAATAAATACAATATGCAAATATTTGCCCATATGATTCTCATTCAAAATTTAAGGAAATAAAGTTAATACAAAAGTGATGCTTTTAGTATATAAGCCTAACACCCGCGTCGTGACTGAGCCAGATCTGCGGCTGCCAGTGCCGCCACCACAGATCCAACCCAACCGCTGTCACGGCGCCGACCTTGGCAAGCCGTGCGCCTTCATCGCCGAGCTCCGGTGAGCCACCGCATCTCTACCCCTCTCGAACCCTTCTTGATGTCTTTCTCTCTCGCTCTCTCCCTCTTCCTCTCTCGCTTAAACTCTCTGTCCCTTCTCTCTCTGTTTCTAATTATGTAACCCCCATTCCTAAAATATGTAGGACTAGGTAACGTAATATGTCGACCGTATAATAAATATATGTGAAACCCAGTTTTTGATTGTAATTTATTATTATCAATATAATATTATTGTTATTGTTATTATTATTATGTGGGTTCAAAATTAATTTCAAAATTAATTTGGATCTTTGGTTGCTGACCTGACCCTGAGCCTGGACCCCGTTCGAACCCGAACCCAATTAGGTTTTTAAATTAGTATCCAGGTTTATAAATATAGTTGATAATTAATTATTTTGGTTGAGGGTTTGGGTTTAAATCCTAGAACTACCCGAACCCGCACCCGAAACCCGACCCGTTCCCTTTCCTGGAGACCATTTCCCCACCCCCACGTCACAGCACCACTTTTTCCCCTCCTTAATCCCCAACTCGTTCAACACTCTCCTTATTTTCCTCCCTGACCTCACTCTCTACCACACACCTCAACACCACATCCCCACGTTCTTCTACTGCAGAAGGAAAGTTTCCCCCACTCTTCCTTATAACTTTTACTCCCTCCTTCTCCCATTCCTCACGAGCAGAGAGAAACACTCCTCTCTACTTCATTCCCCAACTCAATCCCTCACCAAACCCTCTCATTTACCTATCTCTCACCAACTCTCCAGAGAACCCCTCTACCCGAGCCCTAGCTCCCGGCCGACCACGTTCGCCGCGCCCCAGCCAGTGTTCCGGCAAACCGCCCTTCGGCGAGCCCCGTCCGCGTCTTCCCCTCGACGCCACCCGCGTCAGCGCTGCCCTAGCGCGCCTACTCTGGCGAACCCCCGCCCGCTCTCGGCCGTGCCACCCTCGGCCGTTCCCCGACCGGCCCTGCCCCTTGGCCGACCACACTCCGCCGAGCTTCCCTCGACAACTACTCTTGCGTGTTCTGGCTCGCTGCCATTTGGCGAGTCTTCACTATTGGTCCTGTCGTGCCCTGATTTCTGATTTCGCGGTATTTCCTCGACGTCGTTGCTTGTACAGCACTATTTCGGGAATTACGTCGCTGATTCAGGAGCTCTTTTCTTTCTATTTATTTCACCTGAGAGCTCTAGCCGAGCAATCCGAGGTATAACCCCTTGTCCCGCTATTTTATTATTATTGTCGATGATGAAATGGTCCCCGATTCCCTTTGGGAACTCGGTTTTAGCGACATCGTAATTTTTCGGGACTTTCGGAAAGGTCCTGCGAATTATTTTGGATTCCCGGAATATTTTGGGAATGGATTTTTGGTATGTTTTAGTTTTCCGAAAATTTTCCGGGAACGTTCTATGATTTGTGGGATTGGAATCGGACTTCCGAAATTATTTCGGGTCGTCCCGATTATTCTGTGGATTGGTTGTGGATATTTTATATATATAAATTCGGGTTTTTCCCTGGTTTGGGACTTGCAGGAATTATCGGTGCCATTTTTCCAGTTTTTGGGTTGACCAAAAACAGAGGAGATGCTGCCCGATTTTTCCGTAAATCCTGAATTAATTTAAAAATGAATTTAAAATGATTTTTCGGAATTTATTTGATATTTGATTTTTGGGTGACGACCGTACCAGTCAATGGACCCGGCTAAGTGCAAACGATACCGGCCCCGCCCGGACGTTGAGGCAATTAGCCAAAATGAGGATCAGACCATATATGAGACTTACAATTTATCTTTATTTTTATTATTTATTTCTTTTACATTTTATTTAATATCTCAATTTAGGACTAACGGCGGTTTATCTTATTTCAATTTATGTAAATAAATTGTAATGGGCATAAGCCCAACTGGCTGGTCTGTGACTGTAATAGCTTAGATTTTTTGTCTTTTCTGGTTTTACGAGTTTTTAGTATTTAACGATTAAAATGATTAAAAAGTATTTTGTATAAAAATTAATTATTTTTCTCACCTAAAAATTGACAAGTTTGTTAATAATTAAAAGTCACATGTTTTCTCACTAAAATAAGAAAAATTAGCTTTATATTTATATTTATAAAAAATTACCAAGTTTTCCTAATAATCTGGCATCGACGATGATTTCCCGAATTCAAAAGTTAAAATGATATTTTTCCCTCGTGTTTAATCAACGCACTTAATAACCGTGTTTTTCTGTGTTGGTTAATTAAACAACTAAAATCGGACTAGGACGCTAATAGAGATTTCAACTAGCGTAGCTAAGGCTGGTAAACCTAATCTCTGAGTCTATCTCTCGAATGTAGGAATTCGAGGACAACTCTAACTTCCCGTCTCGAAGACGTCCACCTCTCCAGTCATTTTTCCTGAGGCAAGTATAGTTTGTGTTAGTTTACAGTTATTTATTTAATCGCTTTACTGTATGTCTAAACCACGATGCAAACACGAAACTCTCTCCGAGAGTACTGTACTGTAACTACTGGGGACTGGAGAATAGCGTAATGATTATGACCACTACTGTAACAAAACCCATTATCCTTCCTGTAACAAACCTAAGCCGGTCATATTTCATTACCTATTCAAATTACTATTTTTACTGTAACAAAATGTTCATATTTTAAAACTGTTTAGAACTGCATGATTCTATTACTTATTTAACTGTTTAAAAATTAGCATGAATTGTACTTTGCTCTCTCCTGACTGGAGATATATTTTTAGGGGATGTTGAGGATGCTGAACTGTGTTACAACAGCTATTATGACCCTGTGTTGTACCCAGTTGTGCTGCCAGAGTCCCCGCAGGAGGACGATGGGACTGAGGCCGATGACCCGGCTGCTAGATAGATTTTATTTCTGCATTGTTCTTTCATTTCAAAATCTGTATTTCCTTTCTGAACAGTTTCATTTTGTATTTAAATTCAGTTTAATAAAGTTTATTTCCGAAGTTGAGTTGTGACAAATACTGTGTTGTTGTATGGTTACCTGCTACTGAACAGCTTACTGCCGCCGTCTCAACAACGGTGCAGGCTGGGCATGATCCGACTAGACCCAAATTATTGGGATCGGGTCGTGACATGTTTTCAGTGGTGGCCCATGCAGGTCCTACAACAACTTAGGAAAACATACCTAGAAACAATTAGAACACTAGAACATTGATTTGTCACGACATAGGACTGAATTATATACATAAATATTTTTGATTGATTATAGACTGGTAGGATACCTTGCTTATGTATGTACCCTAAACCTCCCCGATTATGGTCAAAGGGAAGACTACCCGATCCGGTCCTGCTGATGATGAGGTGTCATTTATCGATCACACCCCCTCAAGCACGCCGGGACCTACCTCCCTTGCAGCTGACAGACCGTCCCCATGCTGCACCGACACCCCGACCCGTTTACGCTACCCTAACCAGTTGAGGCCGCCTGTATAATGGTATATGTTATTACATGTTTTATTTTCTAGATTTTTGGTATCTTTTAGTGTCCCCTGGTTTTCGAGATTGTTTTCTTCCTATATTTTTATCAGATTCTAGCATCCCTTAGGATCTTTATTTTTTCGCTATTAATGGACTAATATTGGAACTCTTCAATCTTCTTCTTCTTCAGCAAACCTATTTTCACCTCCTCAAATTTGTTGATCAAACCTTACTTCTCTATTTTTATTCGGAATCCAGATTCGTTCGCTATTTAGAGCTTCAATTTCCCTTTAGCAAATCTAACTAACACTTGTCTACCCCAAGTATTTCTACGACTAGCATATCTGATCATTTGCCTTGACCTCATTTTAATTGACCTTCTCTGAACTAATTCCGAACCAAATTCTTTGGGAACCATAAAGCCTCAAGGGTTATCTATTACCAAAAGAATTGGTTCAGCTTAGTTAGTTCATGATCCTCCTGAAGGAATTATGTTCAATTTCAATATTGTTCCCTCCTATGTTTTTCCAAAAACCGAGAATATTTTTATATGTGACTTCCTCCACTCATATTAAAACCCTACTCTCTCTATGCAAATTCTTGATCAAATCAAGGCCTAGGAAGCTTCTATGATCATGAAGCAGGAACGGTCAGAAAATTGATCACATTTTGAATCCATTCTATTATTTGAATTTCCTTTAGTCATGGAAATTTTGAGCTGTCCCAGAGGTATTTAAATTTCTTGGCGTTACTAGACAATTTCAAATTTGATTTCCTTGAATCAATGGGACTTACCTTCTTTCAAAATTATCAACTTTCCTTAGATATGAAATTATTCTTCTCAAAATAATTTCTTTGTATTTCCTGAGTGATTTGTCGGGAATATTATTATTGGTTTTTCTTACTTAATCCGAAGTGGTGATTCTACTATCTTATCTAGTATTTGACTCAATTATTCAAATCAAGGTTGATCATTTCATCTTTGGAAAAGAAAATCGGAGGACAAATGCTCCTCTTGATTTTTGCTCCAGTCTCTTGAATCTCAAACACATATTTTGATAAATCCCTTGATCTCAGAAGAACAGTCATCTACATTTCTATCCTGTTTAGAACCTTAAACTCGTTTGAATTTTTGGATTTCCTCTGAAATTCACACGGACAAAGCTGAGAAATATTTAGCAACCTAACATGACTCCGCACATTTATGTGATAGTCATTTACCTGAATTATGGAAAACTGCAAGTTTACTGCAGCTAGTTGTGCACTGGCAAGGCATAAACTTTAAGTTGAAATAATGACAGGTACTCGTTAGGTTTCCAAATACTATTGAGACTTTGTTCTATGTTTGCTTAGCCATGAAATGGATAAAGTTGGAAGACTACTCGGTAAAACTAAATTATTCAAGTTATGGAGTCAAAAATTTATTGCAGTCTGGTGCACACTGGCGAGGCATGAATTTGAGACAAAGTAACTTCAAATATATTTGGTTCCCGAATATTATTCAGACTATATTCGTACCATGGTTGTCTTTTGCACCATCAATTATTCTGACTATTGATCCGATTAAAGGATTTGTATTCCTAGCAACTGCCTCTATATTCAGAAATATTTTATCTGATTATGTTCCCATCACAGATATTCAAATCATTGTCTCTATCCTACTATCATACAAATTGTTGACTTCTTTCCTGAGTCCCAAACCCTTATACCTCATCCCATTTTGAATTGAAAGTTGTCTCTCATTTCGGAAATTATATTATCTTTTGTTCCTTAAATAAATTATTGATGTCGTATTCCTTTGACCTTCCTGTTTTTATTTGATTTCATATTTAAAACTTTAAACTCGTCATGATTATTTAAATCATACCCCGATGTTTACTTATGATTTTTGATCAATAAAATAATTTAAATTTTCTAGATATGTTTACACTTTTATCTTTATATTTAGCAATCATGCCTCGAATCTGATTTTGTCTTATGAAGTGAACCTAGAACATTTTATAACTTGGATTTTTAGAGTGCATGATATATAGGATATATATGAGTTAAAATGTACAATGGTGATTAGTATCGAGGAAAGCTTGTGAATAATTTGACATAGAAGGTTAAAGGTTGTCAAAGTTAGGCATAGAGATGCACTCTAGGAAGGTGCATGATGAATTAACTATAAAGGATAATCGAAACAAGAAAGATTGGACTTAAAATGTTAATAATTGAGGATGACGAATTTTTTTTTGAAGATTGGTTGGAAGATGTAATAAGATTTATTTTTGAGAAGGTTTAGTCAAATCAAGGATGTGAGCTTAAATCATGATTTCATAGAGAGTTCGAGATCAAACCGAAAAAATGAAAATATATACATGATAGCCTAAAATCACAGTAATGATCATCTGAGAGTAAGAAATGATAAAACTTTATGGATCGTGACAAAACAGAATATTGAAACATGGTGTAGGATTTGAGATATGATATTGGGCATCAAGGCTTGACATTGAAGAATTAAAGACTAGGAGTATCAAATCATAGAATTAAATTGAATATATTAGCAAGTTGGGAGAAATACATATTGCATGAATATGGGATGTGTTCAAGATTGAAAATATAGAAGACAAAATTTTTAGGGTGATTGGCAATTTAGGAATGGAATCGGGAATTTAGTAATCATGGAGTATTATTTCTAAGGAGGGAAGAATGTAAATTAAAACAGTGGATAAAATTGATGATTATATAGCATTAGATGAGTTTCGGGATTGTTAACCTATTTGGGCATAAGACTGTTAAGGAAGATGTCCAAACTGATTTCAGGTATGATTGCATGATTAAATCCCTGTCCCTGCCTTTAATTTCGAGGACGAAATTTTCTAAGGAGGGAAGATTGTGAAACCCAGTTTTTGATTATAATTTATTATTATCAATATAATATTATTGCTATTGTTATTATTATTATGTGGGTTCAAAATTAATTTCAAAATTAATTTGGATCTTTGGTTGCTGACCTGACCCTGAGCCTGGACCCCGTTCGAACCCGAACCCAATTAGGTTTTTAAATTAGTATCCAGGTTTATAAATATAGTTGATAATTAATTATTTTGGTTGAGGGTTTGGGTTTAAATCCTAGAACTACCCGAACCCGCACCCGAAACCCGACCCGTTCCCTTCCCTGGAGACCATTTCCCCACCCCCACGTCACAGCACTACTTTTTCCCCCTCCTTAATCCCCAACTCGTTCAACACTCTCCTTATTTTCCTCCCTGACCTCACTCTCTACCACACACCTCAACACCACACCCCCACGTTCTCCTACTGCAGAAGGAAAGTTTCCCCCACTCTTCCTTATAACTTCCACTCCCTCCTCCTCCCATTCCTCACGAGCAGAGAGAAACACTCCTCTCTACTTCATTCCCCAACTCAATCCCTCACCAAACCCTCTCATTTACCCATCTCTCACCAACTCTCCAGAGAATCCCTCTACCCGAGCCCTAGCTCCCGGCCGACCACGTTCGCCGCGCCCCGGCCAGTGTTCCGGCCAACCGCCCTCCGGCGAGCCCCGTCCGCGTCTTCCCCTCGACGCCACCCGCGTTAGCGCTGCCCTAGCGCGCCTACTCCGACGAACCCCCGCCCGCTCTCGGCCGCGCCACCCTCGGCTGTTCCCCGACCGGTCCTGCCCCTTGGCCGACCACACTCCGCCGAGCTTCCCTCGGCAACTACTCTTGCGTGTTCTGGCTCGCTGCCATTTGGCGAGTCTTCACTGTTGGTCCTGTCGTACCCTGATTTCTGATTTTGCGGTATTTCCTCGACGTCGTTGCTTGTACAGCACTATTTCGGGAATTACGTCGCTGATTCAGGAGCTCTTTTCTTTCTATTTATTTCACCTGAGAGCTCTAGCCGAGCAATCCGAGGTATAACCCCTTGTCCCGCTATTTTATTATTATTATCGATGATGAAATGGTCCCCGATTCCCTTTGGGAACTCGGTTTTAGCGACGTCGTAATTTTTCGGGACTTTCGGAAAGGTCCTGCAAATTATTTTGGATTCCCGAAATATTTTGGGAATGGATTTTTGGTATGTTTTAGTTTTCCGGAATTTTTCCGGAAACGTTATGTGATTTGTGGGATTGGAATCGGACTTCCGAAATTATTTCGGGTCGTCCCGATTATTCTGTGGATTGGTTGTGGATATTTTATATATATAATTTCGGGTTTTTCCCTGGTTTGGGACTTGCAGGAATTATCAGCGCCATTTTCCCAGTTTTTGGGTTGACCAAAAACAGAGGAGATGCTGCCCGATTTTTCTGTAAATCCTGAATTAATTTAAAAATGAATTTAAAATGATTTTTCGGAATTTATTCGATATTTGATTTTTGGGTGACGACCGTACCGGTCAATGGACCCGGCTAAGTGCAAACGATACCGGCCCCGCCCGGACGTTGAGGCAATTAGCCAAAATGAGGATCAGACCATATCTGAGACTTACAATTTATCTTTATTTTTATTATTTATTTCTTATACATTTTATTTAATATCTCAGTTTAGGACTAACGGCGGTTTATCTTATTTCAATTTATGTAAATAAATTGTAATGGGCATAAGCCCAGCTGGCTGGTCTGTGACTGTAATAGCTTAGATTTCTTGTCTTTTCTGGTTTTGCGAGTTTTTAGTATTTAACGATTAAAATGATTAAAAAGTATTTTGTATAAAAATTAATTATTTTTCTCACCTAAAAATTGACAAGTTTGTTAATAATTAAAAGTCACGTGTTTTCTCACTAAAATAAGAAAAATTAGCTTTATATTTATATTTATAAAAAATTACCAAGTTTTCCTAATAATCTGGCATCGACGATGATTTCCCGAAATCAAAAGTTAAAATGATATTTTTCCCTCGTGTTTAATCAACGCACTTAATAACCGTGTTTTTCTGTGTTGGTTAATTAAACAACTAAAATCGGACTAGGACGCTAATAGAGATTTCAACTAGCGTAGCTAAGGCTGGTAAACCTAATCTCTGAGTCTATCTCTCGAATGTAGGAATTCGAGGACAACTCTAACTCCCCGTCTCGAAGACGTCCACCTCTCCAGTTATTTTTCCTGAGGCAAGTATAGTTTGTGTTAGTTTACAGTTATTTATTTAATCGCTTTACTGCATGTATAAACCACGATGCAAATACGAAACTCTCTCCGAGAGTACTATACTGTAACTACTGGGGACTGGGGAATAGCGTAATGATTATGACTGTAGGAACGATATAGTAAAGCGTAATACTCTAGAGGGGGGGTGAATAGAGTTGGCAGCGGAATAATGCTAATTAAAAAATGTTAGCAACACAATCACAGTATATAATCACAGTTGAAATAATGTAAAGACAGAGTTCAGAAAGCAAACGCAAAGACAGCGATGTATACTGGTATCCCTCTGTTGAGGACTAATACAGTCGGTAGAACTCTTGCTACCAGTTAAATCCACTATAGGAAAAACCGCAAGTTTTCTTACGAAGTCCTTGCAACTTCTACAACGTGAGCTTTGATACGAAGAACTCGTCCAACTTCAAATGTGAAGAGGTATTCTTCAATCAAGCCTTCTGATTACAATCTCTCAGAAACTTCTAGACCGTACCGCACTGGCAAATCGACTAGAGGATTGTAACTGGCTTGGGATCTGAAAATAAAAGCTCTAAAAAACTCTTTGGAAGGCAGAAAGCTTTTTAGATAGAGAGAAGATTGAAAGTGAATGAGTGAATTGAAATGATCGAAATCCATCTCTATTTATAGGAATTCCAAAGGGAGAACTCTGTCAGAATTCGGGCAGAATTCGGGCAGAACTCGATGAGCAAATCTCGGTCAAATTCGCAACTGCAGGAGGACCAAGTTCCAGAGAATTCAAAAATCAAACGGCCACCAACCGAACTCTGGCCGAACTCTGGCCGAGTTCTGTCAGGGTTAGGTTAGGGTTTTAAAATAGATTTTTGGTGATTTTTGAAAACCTTTTTGTAAACATTTTGATAGGTCATTTTAAAAACATTTTGAACTATTTTGGGGATAGCCTATTTGTCAGTACGACTCGGTGTACAATGTATTCCTAGACTCAAATAAAGTAAAAAATTACATTGCATAGGAAGTACAAACTCAAGTAGGCAAACAGATCTTCAGTCTTGAACGGAGTGAATATCCAATCTTGCTTATGTCCAAGAAGCTGAGTTGTCCCAACAAGCTTCGTATATCCAGACAGAGTTTTGATCAATTATTAAAATCAGGTTGACTATGACCAATGGGCCAACAATCTCCCCTATTTTGATAATTGACAAACTATGAATGATATAACATTAAGCTTGTTCAAGCTTGTTCAAAAATATCAAAAAGTAGAAATTATTCATAACCTGTATTTAACTCAAAAAAAATGTTAGATCATTTTTAATTTTCTCCCCCTTTGTCACTTAGCAAAATAATTGCACAAGAGAAGGCTCCCCCGCATTAAATGCAGAAGACTCCCCCGCAATCAATGCATAAGTAACAAATAGCGAGAAAATAAAAGAAATATAGTATAAGAATTAGAGATATAGCATCACAGGAATGTAAAGTTTCTATAAATTATCATCACAGGCATGTATTGCTTCAAAAACATAAAAAAATCTCAGGCATGCTATTTCACAGGCAGTTTAAAATGGAGAAGCAGTATAAAGAGATAGTGCTTAAACAAAATGCTGAAATAAACTGAGATGTCATAAATGAAACATCATAAACATGTCCATGAAGATAAAAAGTACTGATAGCAAACTACAAAGTACTGATAAAAAGTAAATGATAAAAACTTGGAATGTCGGAGCATTTCCAAGTATACAATAGAATATCACTAATAATCAAATCAGATCTCATCATCACTATCCTCATCAATATTATCAGCAGCGTGGCCAGCATGACCGGAAGTACCAGCACCAGAAGTACCAGCGCCAGTAGGATGAGTAGGGGCGCCAGCATAGAACTCACCAACGTAATCTTGAGGTGCACGATACCAGTCATAGGCGTTACCTGGCTGGAAGTAGGCATGAACAGCCTCATCCTCACAGCGGTAACCCGAAAAAGCTGGATCACGAGGGATGGAACCGGCTGAATAACCAGTCTGAGCGAATCAAAGATCAGCCAAGGAGTTTGCCATCGCCTGATAACGGGTGACATCGCGGAACTCACGCTCGCGAGCCATGTCCGTCATCGAGACGTGCAAAGCTGATAAATGCTGATGTATGCCCTCAAAAGTCATGGCATACGGCTGATGTGGTGAAGATGGTGCAGTAGGAGGAGCAGGAGGTGGAGCTGAAGCAGTCCGGCTGCGACGAAAAAGCTGGAGTAACTTGGGCTCAGAGTCCTGAGTACAAGTCGATAGATCGATCTCGAATCGCTGAAAGATACGAGGGAGAATCATCGCGTAAGAGAGATTTCGATCTCTAGCACGACAACGTCCCATCATCTGAATGATTGTCTTAGGGGTGGAAAAAGGAATCCCCTTGATAAGATGGTACATGGCGGACAGCTCAAGCGAAGTCACATCATCCTTGGAAGTAGATTTTGGAAGAAGAGTAGAGTAGATGATGCGATGCAATTCGTAGTTAAACAAGTTCAGGTTGTTAGCCTTGAACTTTCCAGAACGTACTCTGTCAGGTGCACAAAGTTCCGTTTTGAAACTCGTGAGTGTAGTGCCTTCGGGGAAATCGAATTCCGTGATATCAACTAGCGGTTCACCTTCATTGGGAATACCAAGAATCTCCGCTAGAAGGACATCATTGAAGTCAATGTCTATGCCTCCGACACGTGTGCTCACGTCAAAAGTGTTAACTACGAGATTGCAATAGAACAATCTAATGGCATTAGTAGCTATTGGGAAGCACAGTTTAACAAGTAAGTGTAACCCTAATGCCTCAAATAAGTGACGATGATCAGGGAATACCGTCCATTTAACCGGAGCGCCGCTACATATGGATCGGGTGGAAAAGTCATCGTACCATAATAAAGCTTGATCGAGGGTTTGAAAGAAGAACCCATCGAAAGCGCCGTCGCTCTTTTGGACCGGCAAAAACAAAGAATCCGTGTGAGGATTCGAAGAGGACCCTTCCTCACTAGGAGTGGTCTTCTTCCTCTTAGACGGATTAAATCTAGGTGCCATTGAAATAAAAAGCACTAATTTGAAAGGTGGAGAGAGAGGGAGTTATACCTCACGAAAATTGGATATGTTGTAGAGAAGAACGATCTCCGCACGATTCCAAATTTTGGAAGGATTTCACCAAGTAGATTGGAAGCAATAGATTGGTGAAGAACTAGGGTTTGGAGGTCGGGGTCGGCTGCTGCTACTGTTGTAATTAGTTTAGAAACAATGGAAGAGAAGAAGCTCTAGGGTTCTGTATATATACACATACACCCTCAACCGAACTCGGGCCGAATTCGGTCAGAGCTCTGGCCGAATTCGCCTAGGGTTCTTTCAAAGTTGATTTGTGCTACTTCTTTTTCATTGACTCGTTGCAAATATTTAATTCAAAGATTAGTTATTTTAGTCTTCAAATAACATAATTAATAATATTTTATGAATTAAATGTCGTTACACAGCGACTGTCTTAGATTAGCTGTAGGAGTACTGTCCCAGCTGGCGGAGGTTTACCGGGGAACTCTTAAGTACCGCTTCGCTTCAACCGTAGTTGTGGTGACAGACAGACTCTTTATTAGCTTGTCTCTAACACAGTTTTTGCATAATGATATATAATCATAAAATAAAATTAATTAATATTATTGACGTCCAAAATTCCTAATTCTCGACGTAAATAATTGAAACGATCTTCCGCTAGAGGTTTAGTGAAGATGTCAGCTAATTGATTTTCAGTATCTATGTACACAAGGTTTATATCTCCATTTTGATGATGATCTCTAAGAAAATGATGTCTAATCTCGATATGTTTAGTACGAGAATGACATACAGGATTCTTAGTCAAATTAATGGTGCTCGTGTTATCACAGAAAATGGGAATATGTGTGAAAAATAAATCAAAGTCTTCTAGGGTTTGTTTCATCCACAAAATCTGAGCGCAACAACGTCCTGCGGCGATATACTCAGCCTCTGTTGTTGATAAGGCTACAGAATTTTGCTTTTTACTAAACCAAGAGACTAGAGCCTTGCCTAAGAAATGACATGTACCGCTAGTACTTTTTCTATCAACCTTGCATCCCGCAAAATCTGCATCCGAATAACCAATAAGGTCAAAGGATTTAGTTTTGGGATACCACAAGCCGACAGAAGAAGTGCCCTTAAGGTATCGGAAGATACGCTTAACTGCGGTCAGATGTGATTCCTTTGGGTTAGCTTAAAAACGTGCACACAGGCAAACACTAAACATTATATCTGGACGACTAGCAGTTAAGTAAAGTAAACTACCAATCATACCTCGATACTTACGTGTGTCGACTGGCTTGCCTTGTTCGTCAGAATCAAGCTTTGTTGAAGTTGCCATCGGAGTGCCAATAGGTTTGACATTGTCCAGATCGAACTTCTTTAGCAAATCTTTTGTGTACTTGGCTTGATTAATGAACGTCCCATTGTCGGTTTGTTTGATTTGCAATCCGAGAAAGAACTTCAGCTCTCCCATCATGCTCATCTTAAACTCATTCTGCATACACTTAGAAAATTCTTGACAAAGAGATTCATCAGTAGATCCAAAAATGATATCATCAACATAAATTTGAATTAAAAGCAGCTTGCCATTAAAAGATTTAATAAAAAGTGTAGTGTCAACCTTTCCTTTTGAAAAACCGTTGTCAAGTAGAAAAGAGCTTAGACGATCATACCAAGCACGAGGGGCTTGTTTCAAACCATATAAGGCTTTCTTCAACTTGAAAACATGGTCAGGATTTTTGAAATCCGTGAAACCCGGAGGTTGTGCTACAAAAACTTCTTCTTTTATAAAGCCATTTAGAAAAGCACTTTTTACATCCATTTGAAAAAGTTTGAAATCATGAAAACATGCAAATGCACATAACATTCGAATGGATTCTAATCTCACAACTGGGGCATAAGTCTCATCGTAGTCGATACCCTCTTCTTGATTGTATCCTTGAGCTACGAGTCGAGCCTTGTTACGAGTTACTAAACCATCCTCATTTAGTTTGTTTCGGAATACCCAACGGGTGCCAATGACCGGATGATTAATAGGCTTGGGAACAAGTTCCCAAACTTGATTCCGTTCGAATTGGTTCAATTCCTCTTGCATGGCATCTATCCAGAAACTATCACTACATGCTTCATCAATAGATTTAGGTTCTAGTTGTGAAATAAATGTAACACTAGAAACAATATCTCTACTGGATGATCGAGTACTTACTCCTTTGGTAATGTCACCAATTACCAAATCTTGTGGATGATTAGCTGTGAATTTTAACCTCTTAGGTAGACTCTGTAGGTAGCTGGATCCTGGATCTCCTCCAGGGGGTTCAGCTAGTGCAGAGCTTGGTTCTGGTTCAGCTGATGTTGAGCTTGATGTAGGCAGATCTTCATCACTGTCATCGAGAGTCATTTGGTTCATTTCATCAAAAGTGACGTTGATTGATTCTTCGATGATCATGGTACGTTTGTTGAAGACTCTGTACCCTTTGCTCTTGGCCGCATAACCTAGAAATATACCTTCATCGGCCTTTTCGTCAAACTTTCCCAAGTTGTCTTTAGTATTAAGAATAAAGCACTTACAGCCAAAAATCTTAAAGTAAGAAACTGAAGAAATTCTATCAAACCATAACTCAAATGGAGTCTTCTTCGATTTGGGTCGAATTAGAACTCTATTGAGCACAAAGCAAGCTGTATTGACAGCTTCAGCCCAGAAGTATTTGGGTAGGCTAAATTGATTTAACATCACTCTGGCCATTTCGGTTAGAGTTCTGTTCTTACGTTCCACAACTCCATTTTGTTGTGGAGTTCTAGGGCAAAAGAACTCGTGTATGAAACCGTGTGTGTCACAAAATTGCTCGAAATCAGCATTCTCGAATTTGCCTCCATGATCGCTTCTAATTCGAGTGATCGTGTAACCTTTTTCATTTTGTACTTTCTTGCAAAAGGCGACAAATTCGGATAATGCGTCATTCTTGCGTGTCAAGAAATATACCCACGTGTATCTAGAAAAATCATCTACAATAACAAATGCATATAATTTACCTCCGAGGCTAGCAACTCTGCTAGGACCGAATAAATCCATGTGTAGCAATTGTAGAGGTCTAGTAGTACATACTGCGTTTACAGACTTGAATGTGGATTTGGTAGCCTTGTTCTTTTCACATTGGCTGCATACCGAATCCTTCTTGAATGTTATGTCTGGTAAACTGCGTACTATCTTCTTTGTGGATAATCTTGAAATTGTATCCATGTTTGCATGACCGAGTCTCATGTGCCATAGATGACTCTCATCACTTTTGGCTATTAAGCATCTACCTGAAATGTTAGCTTCTTCCAACAGATAGAAAACATATATATTGTCTTCCCTGATTCCTTCAAAGATAGTAATACCAGTTGAGCTATCAACTATAGTACATTTGTCTTTGCCAAAGTTGATACCATAACCATGATCAGCTAGATGACTTATGCTGAGTAGATTATGTTTCAACTCGGTAACCAGACAGACATCTTTAATCACGGGATAGGGAGACTTACCAACATCACCGATACCAATAATATACCCTTTCAAATTATTACCGAAGGAAACATAACCTTCCTTCTTCTTCTTCGACAGTGTTGCAAATAGGGTAGCGTCACCGGTCATATGCCGTGAGCAACCGCTGTCGAGGATCCATTTGCTTCTAGCATGTGAAGGGTGTTCCACCTACAAAACAGTTTGCAGATGAAACCTTTGGTACCCATTTCTTGTAGGATCCTGAATTGTTAGCTTTAGGTATCCAAGCATAAACATTTAAATCTACAAGCTTTCTCATTCTACATGCAGATGATATATGACCAATGAGGCCACAATAATGACATTGTGCATGTCGAGTGTTGAAAGCTGAGTGGTGTGCATGGTTGGTAGGTTTGGGTTTTCTAGTATAGAAGAATGCATACCTATGATCATGTTTGGGCTTAACCTTTTGGGGTAAAGGTTTTATATGGTTTGGTCTGACAGTGTTTGGCTTGGGAATGTTCCGAATTCTCGGTAAGTGACACATGTTAGGATAGGAAGCAGTAGGCTCAGGCTATTTTCCTAACCTAATTTCCAACCTTTTGGAAGTGTCATATAACTTAGTATAATCAGAAGTGAGTGATTCCATTCTGATTTGTGCATATTGAAGACTTTTCTTTTCTCTAGAAAGATCTTCTCTCAATTGGTCTATAATCTTGTCTTTCTCTTCGGATGACTGTTTAGTCTCGTGTAATAAGAGCTTTATAGAGGAAAGCTCACCAGACTCACTAACATTAGCTCTAACCTCAGCTAGTAGGTCGATAAGTCTTCCTATTTCTCCTTTGTACTCTTTGAGTACCTTCTTAGCGGTCTGATATTTACTACGCAGTTTCCTGTAGTCAAGTATCAGGTCACTGAAGGCATCTCCTAATTGCTCAAAGGTGAAGTCATCATATGTTTCTACAGGTTCAGTAGGTACCTGATCGATTGCCATGAAGCAGATGTTTGCAGCATCCTCTGAATGTTCATCTTCTGAGTCGCTAGCTTCATTCTTATGCCATATGCTGGTGTTGGCATATTTTCGAGACGTTGATCTTTTCAGGTTGCCTTTTTCATACCTGTTGTTCTTCTTGCTCGATGATGAGTTGATGGGACAGTCCTTCTTCATATGTCCCTTCTTCTTGCAGCCATAGCAGACATCATCTTCTTGGTACCAGTTGTTGCTGTTGTTCTCTTTGACTCTCTTCTCATGTCTCATGAATCTTTTGAACTTCCTTGCTAGGAGAGCTTGATCTTCAGCGTCAGATCCACTGCTGTCCGAGTCATCTTCAGCAGCTTTTCTGTGCTGAGCCTTGAGGGCGATAGTCTTCTCCTTTGGTGCAGGTTCTTCAAAATCTTGTAGCTCCAGTTCATGAGTGAGTAGTTTACCCATGAGTACTTCAAGTGACATTGTGGTGAGGTCGTTTCCTTTAATAATAGCTGTAGCCTTCGGAATCCAGTTCTTGGTGAGAGCTCGCAGGAGTTTGCAAATCTTTTCGTGGTTACTGTAATCTTTGCCTAAGGAGGACAAAGGGTTTACAATATCCAAGAACCTCTCGAACATTTGTGTGACTGTTTCATTTGGCTTCATTTTGAACGCCTCGTACTCTTGAGTAAGTCTGCTGACTTTTGCCTCCTTGACTTGAGTCGTGCCTTCATGTGTAACTTCGAGAAGCTTCCACACACCATTTGCCGTTGTGCATATAGATACCCTGTTAAATTCTGTTCTGTCTAAGGCACAAAAAAGAGCATTAATGGCACGTGCGTCAAGACTGGCCTTTTTCTTTTCTTTCTCTGTATAACTGCTTTGGGGTTTTTCAACCAAAACTCCCTCGACATTTATACGAGGTGGCTTCTGATAGCCATCAAGAACAATAGCCCATAAGTCAAAATCAAGAGATTTCAAGAAGAAACTCATCCGTGTTTTCCGATAAGTGTAGTTAGTACCATCAAACAGAGGGGGTCTGTTTGTGGCCGGACCTTCACTTGTGAATTTCATAGTAGCCATGTGATGTGCTGTGATCTAATAAATAATGAATAAATAATAGCACTGTTACCTCGCTTTACCTGTAACACCCGCTTTGATACCAATTGTAGGAACGATATAGTAAAGCGTAATACTCTAGAGGGGGGGTGAATAGAGTTGGCAGCGGAATAATGCTAATTAAAAAAATGTTAGCAACACAATCACAGTATATAATCACAGTTGAAATAATGTAAAGACAGAGTTCAGAAAGCAAACGCAAAGACAGTGATGTATACTGGTATCCCTCTGTTGAGGACTAATCCAGTCGGTAGAACTCTTGCTACCAGTTGAATCCACTATAGGAAAAATCGCAAGTTTTCTTACGAAGTCCTTGCAACTTCTACAACGTGAGCTTTGATACGAAGAACTCGTCCAACTTCAAATGTGAAGAGGTATTCTTCAATCAAGCCTTCTAATTACAATCTCTCAGAAACTTCTAGACCGTACCGCACTGGCAAATCGACTAGAGGATTGTAACTGGCTTGGGATCTGAAAATGAAAGCTCTAGAAAACTCTTTGGAAGGCAGAAAGCTTTTTAGATAGAGAGAAGATTGAAAGTGAATGAGTGAATTGAAATGATCGAAATCCATCTCTATTTATAGGAATTCCAAAGGGAGAACTCTGTCAGAATTCGGGCAGAATTCGGGTAGAACTCGATGAGCAAATCTCGGTCAAATCCGCAACTGCAGGAGGACCAAGTTCCAGAGAATTCAAAAATCAAACGGCCACCAACCGAACTCTGGCCGAACTCTGGCCGAACTCTGGCCGAGTTCTGTCAGGGTTAGGTTAGGGTTTTAAAATAGATTTTTGGTGATTTTTGAAAACTTTTTTGAAAACCTTTTTGTAAACATTTTGATAGGTCATTTTAAAAACATTTTGAACTATTTTGGGGATAGCCTATTTGCCAGTACGGCTCGGTGTACAATGTATTCCTAGACTCAAATAAAGTGAAAAATTACATTGCATAGGAAGTACAGACTCAAGTAGGCAAACAGATCTTCAGTCTTGAACGGAGTGAATATCCAATCTTGCTTATGTCCAAGAAGCTGAGTTGTCCCAACAAGCTTCGTATATCCAGACAGAGTTTTGATCAATTATTAAAATCAGGTTGACTATGACCAATGGGCCAATATTGACCACTACTGTAACAAAACCCATTATCCTTCCTGTAATAAACCTAAGCCGGTCATATTTCATTACCTGTTCAAATCACTGTTTTTACTGTAACAAACTGTTCCTGTTTTAAAACTGTTTAGAACTGCATGATTCTATTACTTATTTAACTGTTTAAAAATTAGCATGAATTGTACTTTGCTCCCTCCTGACTGGAGATATATTTTTAGGGGATGTTGAGGATGCTGAACTGTGTTACAACAGCTATTATGACCCTGTGTTGTACCCAGTTGTGTTGCCAGAGTCCCCGCAGGAGGACGATGGGACTGAGGCCGATGACCCGGCTGCTAGATAGATTTTATTTCTGCATTGTTCTTTCATTTCAAAATCTGTATTTCCTTTCTGAACAGTTTTATTTTGTATTTAAATTCAGTTTAATAAAGTTTATTTCCGAAGTTGAGTTGTGACAAATACTGTGTTGTTGTATGGTTACCTGCTACTGAACAGCTTACTGCCGCCGTCTCAACAACGGTGCAGGCTGGGCATGATCCGACTAGACCCAGATTATTGGGATCGGGTCGTGACAATATACGTAAGCTGTATATGATGTATATAGATAGTCATGACTAACTAATTCTTGATCATCCACATAAAATAAAGGAATAAAGATACCATTAAATCAAATATAAAAATGTTAATGATCAAGTTGTTGGGTGGAGACAAATCCACTACCAAGTGAAGGTAGATAATTGACTAGAATACATGAGATAAAGAATAACAATAAAATAAGTCCACCGTCTAGGAGAAGTCATATTGTCCGTAAAGGAAGAGGAGGAATAGTCTAGGTCTTACTCCTCGGGCGTGAACACCTAGACCAGTTCTCCTTTTTTTTAAAAATTATTTGCAACTTTAGCTCATTCATTAATTTTATTTTTAGTTATTTTATTTACTTAAAAATGGCAGTGTAAAGAGTAAGGTGGCAATATTCATTTGAGAGGGACTTATAGGAAAGTTGAGATTCAAACTCCAACTATTTCATATAAGGATTTCAGTCTGTTTGAATACGAATTCATAAGCCCTTTACAATCAGATCTTCAATTAAAAAATGTAGCAGTTTCAAATCCTTGTGAGCAAAACCAAATACTTTTAAATTCAAATTCTCTCTATCTAATTCCTCCTTCTGGCCGACCCCTTTATAGGGCTAAGCTTGCGAATCAATTCGAAACTGTATAAGAAGATTTCCCTCCAAAAATTCTATTTGATCGAGATCATCCCAAATCCGATTTAATTCCAATTCCTCTTATCTCCTCCTGACCAAAGCAAACCCTATATATACAAAGGAGGCATCAACCAACTCTAAGCCCTTCAATCTAGTTTTCTTTCCTTCGAGCAAGAGAGAAGTAGAGGAGTAGCCGAGAAGCAGTCGAGTTCACCCCGATTCTAAACAGGTAAGCCGCCCTCTTCTAAATTGAATGCCCTGTTAGTTATAAAATATAGTGTGAGGTTGGAAAAGTATTTGATTTAATGCCTAATAAAGAACTTATGGGGTGTGTCCTCTAAAGATGTGAAGGTACAAGAAACTGTGATTAGATGGTTGGGTGACTGAGACCGATTGGTAGAGGCTCATGTACCATATACATGGGTATCAGGAATAAGCTATATTGTTATCAAGTAGGAACCTAGGTACGAAACCAATATTAAAGCATGACACATAGACAAATAACAAGATCGGATAAAGGAATTAGATTGGTGTCACGCCCCAGTACTGAAATACGGAGACGAACTAGGCCAGCTACTCCATATGAGGTATATAAACGTCATACGGCGATCGTGGCTGTCAAGAGACAAGGGGGCGCATGCTACAATCAAGTCTCTTATGGTCTCACAGAGCATCTAGGTCTTAATCAATCAAACAAGAAGCAGTAAATAATGATCATATAAGATAAAGCAGTAAGGCGTCCCCGACGCATCATCAAAATGATCATGGGGATCTAGCTTTATAAGTTAGCTAGCCTAGAGAGTCATAGGTACATAATTGTATTCAGCTGCAGTTTGATTTAATTACAAATTATGCAAGACAACATATCCAGATTAGCCGGCTAACAGGTGCCGGTGGCTAAACGCCAGAACATAAGTAAAGATACTAGAGTGGTGGAGAAGAAACCCACTCGAGTTCCCCGTCAGCCATGCTCCTAGTATGCACATTGACGTCGGGAAGGAAGTTTGGATCCTCAGGCGCTGCTACGAGATCTGGCCAAACAAAACCAGCGGGATCAGCCCCGAATAGCAAGTACCACAAAGAAGCACAAAAGAGTGAGATAAAACCCAAGCACAAAATAATAATACTAGTAATAATAAAAGCTTTCGGTCGTAACCTCGGTCCACAGCCTGTCCTAGCACGATAGCCCAACCCAACAACCAAACAAGGACATGGGTTGGACCACGCACCATGACAGTCCATGTGTGAAATCCAGAATTTTAGAATTATTTAATTATAGATTTGTAGTATAAATTTTAGTTTACTATTATTATTATTATTATTATTATTATTTTTATTATCTATTAGTCGGATTTAAGAAAAATATTATTTTTAAACTATCGTTGATTTTTGATTATGGCCTGCCCCGATCCCGTGTCCGGGGTCCGACCCCGAGCTGAACCCGAATCCTGTCTTCCGACCCTTCTCCTGAATATTTTTTATTTTCATGGAACTTATATACCAATATATATTTTATATAAATATTAGTTGGAGTAAAAAAAAAATACTAACAACAACCTATTCCTATTCTAACTCCCCACGACCACTTCCCCCACAACCCACTCCTATTTCTCCTCCAGAGCACCCACACCTACTCTACCCTTTCTTATTCTTCATATAAAAAAACCACCATCAACCTCAACATCCAGCACTCTCTCCATCATTCCTCTTTTCCTCTCCCTAAGCAGACCGATCTCCCGAGCACCGAGCCACCGCTCCCCTGAGCGGCCCCCGCCTCCGGCCGGTGCTTTCGTCGCCGTCCCCGTAGCCTGGTGCGCCGCTCCCTGCCGACCCGGCGCCCTCCCGGCGTTTCCCCGAGCGCCGCCTCTCCGGCGCCGAGCCCCTGTCCGATCGCGCCCCTCGGCGACCCCGGCCAGCACCCGAGCGGCGACCCCTCCGCCGCTGACAGCCGAGCTCTGCTGACCGCCGAGCTCCGCTGATCCGAGCCTCGACCCGGGCGGCCCCTGTCCCCGCCGCTGCTGTCTCTGACCGCCGGCGTCCCGTGCGCGTGGTCCCTGTCCGCTCGGTCCCATTCCGCAGCACTCCGTTGATGTCGTTCCGTGCCCGTGGGTTTCCGTTCTCGATCCGTTGTCCGTGCGATTATTTTTCTCCATTTTATCACCTGAGAGCTCTAGCCGAGCAACCCAAGGTATATTTCGTTTTTCTGTTTCCATTTTCGTAGTCTATGATGAGATTCTGGTCCACGAATTTCCCTCGAGAATTTGATAATTTATAGACGAGACATTTTCGGACTTTCCAAAATCCTTTCGGATAGGTTCTGTTGGTTTCGGAATGGTTTCTGTGTGTTTTCTGTTGGTTCGGATTTTCCGAGAATCTCTCGGAAAAGAGTTTGCTGGGAATTTTGGTTTAAATTGGATTTTTTCAATTGTTGGTATGCTGGTTCTTTATGCTGTGGTGATTTCGATTTTGTTTCGGGTTTTCCGAATTCGTTTCGGAAACAATTCTGTGAGTATATTTATATATAAAAATGGGTTTCCCTGGTTTGGGATATTTTTAGTGGTTGTGGCACATTCTCCCAGTTTTGGGTTATCCCGAAAATAGAGGGAATGCTGCCAAATTTTTATAATAATTTTATAAATGAATTTCAAATTGGTTTTCGAAAATATTTATAATTTGGATTTTTGGGCGACGACTGTACAGGTCCATGGGCCCTAGCGAAATGCAAACGAAACCGGAATTTTCGGATGTTGAGGCATTAGCTATTTTATGACGATTGGACCAAGTCTGAGACTCGTATTATAATTTAATTTAATTTAATTTATTACTATTATTTTGTAATTAAATTGTAGGATAAATTTAGAACTAACAAATGTTTCTTCTTATTTCAATTTATGTAAAATAATTTGTAAGGGCATAAGCCCAGCCTTTCTATTTTCTTTCTCTGTGGCTTGTAATTATTGTAGCGTAGTTTTTTCTTTCATTTTCTGGTTTTGCTGGTTTTTAGCGTAAACGCGTAGAATTAAAATAAATATTATTTTGATATAGAAAAATTAATAAGATTTTCTCACATTAAAAATTACAAGTTTGTAATATTTAAATAAAGATCATGTCTTCTCATTTAACAAGAAATTTAGTTTTATATGTATAATTACGAAAATACAAAGTTTTAACCAATTAAATTGGTAACTACGAGTTTTTCCAAAATAAAAAGTTAATTTGATCTTTCCCTCGTAATTCATTACAATGCACCCGATAATCGAGATTTGTTTGTGATAGTATAATAAAGATTAAAATTTGACTAGGACAAATTTAGATATTGTAACTAGCACATCTAGCATGGTAAAACTTTAGAAATCTAAGGCAGACTTCTCGATTGTAGGATTTCGAGGACAAGTCTGATTTCAATCTCGGAGACATCCCCAAATCCAGTCAAACCAAGACAAGTACATTTTGTGTTAGTTTACAATTATTTAATAATCGTTTTATTGCAAGTTTAAACCACGATGCAACACGAAACTCTCTCTGAGAGCACTGACTGTAACTACTGTAATTGTTTGGGGACTGGAGGAGTAGTGTAGTAAGTATGACCACATCCAAAGTAATAATTTAGAACTGTATTAGCTTACCCCTCATACACACGGGGATAAGCCATATTATTCACTGTACATCCCAAGCCGGTCATATTCATTGCCTATTCATATCACAATATTTTAACTGCTGGAGAACTGTTTATTTTTAAATTGTTTAAAAGTGCATGATTCTATTATTATTTTAATTGTTAGATTATCATGAATTGTCTTTTGCTCCCTCCTGACTAGAGATAACATTTTTAGGGGATTTTGAGGATGCTGAGCTGTTATACAACAGTTATTATGACCCGGTTCTGTACCCTGTGGTGTTGCCAGAGTCCCCTTTGGAGGACGCAGGACCTGAGGCCGATGAGCCGAACGCTTAGCTAGATTTTCTGTTTCCAGATTGGTTGTTTTAGAATTTTGATAATTTGAATTCAGTATTTTATTTCAGTCTTTCTATTCCGGTTGTATTTATTCAAATGTTGAATAAAGTTTTAAATTCCCGAATATTGAGTTGTGACAAATATTTAGATGTTGTTGTGATTACCTGCAACAGTGGATACAGCTTACTGCCGCTATCTCAACAACGGTACAGGCTGGGCATGATCCGGTTCGACCCAATTATTTGGGATCGGATCGTGACATGTTTTTAGTGGTGGCCCATGCAGGTCTCAACAACTTAGGAAAACATACCTAGAAACAATTAGAACACTGATTTGTCACAACATAGGTCCGAATTATATACATAAATATTTTTGTTTGATTATAGACTGGTAGGATACCTTGCTTATGTTTGCATCCTAAACCTTCCAGAGAATGGCCATTGACAAGACCAATCCTGCTGGCGATGAGGTGTCATCTCCGGATCATACCTCATCTCCTCAACCAAGTTCAGGGTTTATTTCCTCGCAGCTGATTGACCGTCCCCATAATGCATCCAGTGAAGTTTTTACTACATTGGCGATTCCTACCTCTTCTCAAACTGAGTTGTATTTCCTTGGTGAAGTACCCATTCCTGTTGCTCCACCAGTACCAGCAAACACCTCCCAAATGGTTGCCCTATTTCAAAAAATCATGGAGTTCCAGAAGGCTCAAGCTGAAGCCCAGCAGGAACAGATGAATATCACGAGAGAAGTCATGAAGAACGTAAATGATGTAGCCTTAGCTATCTTAAACCAAGTTGGAGCGGAACCTCGTCCTAGGAGGGACACCCCTGAATCTAGAAGATATTTGAGCCCTATCCGACAGTCATATCGTATGAAGCTATTGGTTTGTGACTACTGTAAAAGGCTTGGTCACCAAGCCAATATTTGTCGCAAGAGATTGGGGAAATGTTTGGCATGTGGATCTGCTGAACATCGGATAAAGGACTGCCGCTTATCTTTCCATCAAACCAGAGCACATATCCCAGCAACACCTGTTAGGCCACAACCTAGGGATTCTCTTCCTATCCAGCAGACCTTGCCTCATACAATAAGGCATGATGCAGACTCGAGGTTCATAGAAGATGAAGCAGTTGGAGACTGCTCATGCAAAAGCCAGAACCATGAAGAATAGTACCTAGGACTGCTGAATAGCATTATCTATTGTTATAAGAATTTGTAACAGGATGTCCTTAGATCAATCATGAGAGTTTTTGCTGTAATTCTCCACATGAATAAAATTCTTAGTTACACCTTTATGGTAGATGTTTTCCCTGATAGTCTTCCCGGATTACCCCCCCAGATCGAGACATAGAGTTCACCATTGACCTAGTCCCCAGCTCTTCCCCTATTTCTAAGGGATGCTACAGAGTCAACCCGAAGGAGGCCAAGGAGATGAAGGACCAGATCAATGAACTGAAGGCTCTAGGATTCATTCGAGACGGAGATTCACCCTGGGGAGCACCTGTCTTGTTTGTGCCCAAGAAGGACGAAACAGTACGGATGTGCATCGACTACCGGGCGCTGAACAATATCACCATCAAGAACAAGTACCCTCTGTCCCGGATCGATGACCTATTTGATCAATTGAGCGGAGCCAAGGTGTTTTCGAAGATTGATCTTAGATCTGGCTACCATCAGATCAGGGTCAAAAAGGAAAATATTTCCAAGACGGCATTCAACACCAAATATGGGCAGTTTGAATTCTTGGTCATGCCGTTTGACTGACGAATGCTCCTGCGGTGTTCATGAACCTTATGAACAAGGTTTTCCATGAATACCTAGACCAATTTGTTGTTGTCTTCATCGATGACATTCTGATCTACTCAAAGACTAAAGAAGAACATAAAGAGCACCTGAAGGAAGTTCTGGGAACTTTGAGGAAGGAGAAGCTGTATGGTAAGCTATCCAAATGCGAATTCTTTTTAGACAAAGTGGAATTTCTGGGCCATGTTGTCACATGAGAAGGAATTTCGGTGGATCCTAAGAAGATAGTTGCCATTGAGAAGTGGTCTACCCCAAGCTCAGTTGCTGAAATCAGAAGTTTTCTTGGGCTTGACTGGCTACTACCAGAAGTTGTGAAGGATTTCACCAGAATTACTGAACAGATGACGAAGCTTACAAAAAAGAATGAAGAGTTCGTTTGGACGGAAGCTTGCCAGGCATCATTTGAGGAACTAAAGAAGAGACTTACAACAGCATCGATACTTACGCTACCCGCAAGTACCGGCGGTTTCTCAATCTACAGTGATGCTTCCGATAAGGGATTGGGCTGCATTCTTCAACAACACGGGAAAGTAATTGCTTACGCATCTAGGCAATTACGGACTCATGAGAAGAACTATCCCACACATGATTTGGAGCTTGCAGCGGTGATATTTGCATTAAAGCTATGGAAGCACTATCTTTATGGAGAGAGAGTGGAAATATTTACAGACCATAAAAGTCTTAAATATGTTTTCACTCAGAAGGAGCTGAACATGCGACAGAGACGATGGCTGGAGCTGATGAAGGATTTTGACATCAACCTGCAGTATCATCCGGGTAAGGCTAATGTTGTTGCAGATGCACTTAGTCGATACCCGATGGCAATGTTCTTGACCAAGGAGCATCATTTGCTGGAGGACATGGAAAAGCTTGGACTAGAGATTGTACTGCCCGAAGAAGAGATGAAGAAACTGGGGGGGGGGGAGAGAAGCCATTGTACCAGGAGCTGATTCAACAATGATGTAGTTGCAAGTGCGTTCAAGTCTAATATGGACAGAGTCAAGGAGGCACAATTCTAAGACGAGACGCTTTGCAAACTCAGGGACCAAGTGCTGGCAGGAACACTTGAAGGATTCTCAATCGTCAGTGATGAAGCACTGAAGAATGGTACGAGGCTTTGCGTACCAACTGGCGAACTGAGGAATAAGCTGATGCAAGAAGCGCACCAGTCGCAGTATTCCATACATCCTGGAGCCAACAAAAAGTACCAGGATATGCGTACTATAGTGTGGTGGTACGGAATGAAGAAGGATATATCCAGGTATGTGACTAGATGTTTAATTTGTTAACAAGTAAAAGCTAGCAGACAGAGACCAGCAGGACTTTTGCAGCCGCTTGACATTCCGAAGCGGAAATGAGAGCACATAACGATGGACTTCGTGTCAGGACTGCCTCGATCCCAAGGAGGTAAGGATGCCATTTGGGTAATCGTGGACCGACTGACGAAGTCAGCTCACTTTATCCCCTTCAAGGTTGGTCTATCCACCGAAAAGTTGGCAGCACTGTACATGCGGCACATCTACCGGATTCATAGAGTTCAGGTAAGCATTGTATCTAACAGAGATACTAGATTTACCTCTCACTTTTGGAAGAGTTTGCATGACAGCTTGGGAACACATTTGAAGTTCAGCACCGCCTATCAGACGGACAATCAGAGAGGACAATCCAGACGCTTAAAGACATGCTGCGATCTTGCATCTGGAATTTGGAGGGTCTTGGGAAGACCATTTGCACTTGGTAGAGTTCTTTTACAACAAACCAAACTAGCATCGGTATGACACCATTTGAAGCTCTTTATGGACGTCGTTGCCGTACTCCACTTGCATAGGACGACGTAGGAGAAAGAGTACTGCTGGGACCCGAGATGGTGACTGATGCAGCAGAGAAGGTGAAGGTGATTAGAGACAAGCTCAGGATTGCCCAAGACAGACAGAAGCATTGGGCAGATAGCAGTCGTCGACCACTCGAGTTTGAAGAAGGAGATAGTGTCTTTGTGAAGATTTCTCCTACCAGAGGCACAATCCGATTCGACAGAGCTGGAAAGTTGAGCCCCAGGTATATTGGTCCTTTTGAAGTACTTAACAGGATTGGAGAAGTGGCTTATCGGGTGGCTCTACCCCCAAGACTCGAAGGCGTCCACAACGTCTTCCACGTTTCGCAGCTGAGATGCTATATCCCGGACCCGAGCCACATCGTGGACCATTCGGAGCTGGAAATTGGACACAGCCTCACAGTACCAGAGAAGCCAGTGGCAATATTGGACAGAGGTGAGAAGAAAACCAGGAACTCTGTGCTGTCACATAACTCCTATTTCTTGCAAGTATTATCTTTCGTTCTAATATTTTGTACTAAACTTGACTATTGCTGCTAAGTTAGCCTAGTTTTGCAAGCTTATTTCTTTATAGAGCTTGATCATGACAGTATTTTATTGGAGGCCTCCACTAATATATTGTCTCATCAGAACCGATGCATGATGGTCTGATCAACCTCATACACTTTGGTTTGCTTTTATATCTTATTTTTCTATGTGGATTGTGACATAGTTAAAACTTGCCCCTAAATGTCTCATCCACGACTGCCTTGGCCCTTCTTATTGTTGGACCTGAGTTACGGGCGCAGTACCCGTACCTATTTGATTTGAGAAAATCCTTTCCTACCCTACCTTTTAAATTTCGAGGACAAAATTTTCTAAGTAGGAAAGATTGTGAAACCCAGAATTTTAGAATTATTTAATTATAGATTTGTAGTATAAATTTTAGTTTACTATTACTATTATTATTATTATTATTATTATTATTATTATTATTATTATTTTTATTATCTATTAGTCGAATTTAAGAAAAATATTATTTTTAAACTATCGTTGATTTTTGATTGTGGCCTGCCCCGATCCCGTGTCCGGGGTCCGACCCCGAGCTGAACCTGAATCCTGTCTTCCGACCCTTCCCCTGAATATTTTTTATTTTCATGGAACCTATATACCAATATTTATTTTATATAAATATTAGTTGGAGTAAAAAAAAAATACTAACAACACCTATTCCTATTCTAACTCCGCACAACCACTTCCCCCACAACCCACTCCTATTTCTCCTCCAGAGCACCCATACCTACTCTACCCTTTCTTATTCTTCATATAAAAAAAAAACCACCATCAACCTCAATATCCAGCACTCTCTCCATCATTCCTCTTTCCCTCTCCCTAAGCAGACCGATCTCCCGAGCACCGAGCCACCGCTCCCCCGAGCGGCCCTCGCCTTCGGTCGGCGCTTCCGTCGCTGTCCCCGCAGCCTGGTGCGTCGCTTCCTGTCGACCCGGCGCCCTTCCGGCGTTTCCCCGAGCGCCGCCCCTCCGGCGCCGAGCCCCTGTCCGATCGCGCCCCTTGGCGACCCCGGCCAGCACCCGAGCGGCGACCCCTCCGCCGCTGACCGCCGAGCTCCGCTGACCCGAGCCCCGACCCGGGCGGCCCCTGTCCCCGCCGCTGCGGTCTCTGACCGCCGGCGCCCCGTGCGCGTGGTCCCTGTCCGCTCGGTCCTATTCCGCAGCACTCCGTTGCTGTCGTTCCGTGCCCGTGGGTTTCCGTTCCCGATCCGTTGTCTGTGGGATTATTTTTGTCCATTTTATCACCTGAGAACTCTAGCCGAGCAATCTAAGGTATATTTCGTTTTCCCGTTTCCATTTTCGTAGTCTATAATGAGATTCTGGTCCACGAATTTCCCCCGGGAATTCGGTAATTTATAGACGAGACATTTTCGGACTTTCCGAAATCCTTTCGGATAGGTTCTGTTGGTTTCGGAATGGTTTCTGTGTGTTTTTTGTTGGTTCGGATTTTTCGAGAATCTCTCGGAAAAGAGTTTTCTGGGAATTTTGGTTTAAATTGGATTTTTTCAATTGTTGGTATGTTGGTTCTTTATGCTGTGGTGATTTCGATTTTGTTTCGGGTTTTCTGAATTCGTTTCGGAAATAATTCTGTGAGTATATTTATATATAAAAATGGGTTTCCCTGGTTTGGGATATTTTTAGTGGTTGTGGCACATTCTCCCAGTTTTGGGTTATCCCGAAAATAGAGGGAATGCTGCCGAATTTTTATAAAAATTTTATAAATAAATTTCAAATCGGTTTTTGGAAATATTTACAATTTGGATTTTTGGGCGACGACTGTACAGGTCCATGGGCCCTAGCGAAATACAAACGAAATCAAAATTTTCGGACGTTGAGGCATTAGCTATTTTATGACGATTGGACCAAGTCTGAGACTCGTATTATAATTTAATATAATTTAATTTATTACTCTTATTTTGTAATTAAATTGTAGGATAAATTTAGAACTAACAAATGTTTCTTCTTATTTCAATTTATGTAAAATAATTTGTAAGGGCATAAGCCCAGCCTTTCTATTTTCTTTCTCTGTGGCCTGTAATTATTGTAGCGTAGTTTTTTCTTTCATTTTCTGGTTTTGCTGGTTTTTAGCGTAAACGCGTAGAATTAAAATAAATATTATTTTGATATAGAAAAATTAATGAGATTTTCTCACATTAAAATTTACAAGTTTGTAATATTTAAACAAAGATCATGTCTTCTCATTTAACAAAAAATTTAGTTTTATATGTATAATTACGAAAATACAAAGTTTTAACCAATTAAATTGGTAACTATGAGTTTTTCCAAAATAAAAAGTTAAATTGATCTTTCCCTCATAATTCATTACAACGCCCCCAATAATCGAGATTTGTTTGTGATAGTATAATAAAGATTAAAATTTGACTAGGACAAATTTAGATATTGTAACTAGCACATCTAGCATGGTAAAACTTTGAAAATCTAAGGCAGACTTCTCGATTGTAGGATTTCGAGGACAAGTCTGATTTCAATCTCGGAGACATCCCCAAATCCAGTCAAACCAAGGCAAGTACATTTTGTGTTAGTTTACAATTATTTAATAATTATTTTATTGCAAGTTTAAACCACGATGCAACACGAAACTCTTTCTGAGAGCACTGACTATAACTACTGTAACTACTGTAACTGTTTGGAGACTGGGGGAGTAGTGTAATGAGTATGACCACATCCAAAGTAATAATTTAGAACTGTATTAGCTTACCCCTCATACACACGGGGATAAGCCATATCATTCACTGTACAACCCAAGCCGGTCATATTTGTTGCCTATTCACATCACAATGTTTTAACTGCTGGAGAACTGTTTATTTTTAAATTGTTTAAAAGTGCATGATTCTATTATTATTTTAATTGTTAGATTATCATGAATTGTACTTTGCTCCCTCCTGACTGGAGATAACATTTTTAGGGGATTTTGAGGATGCTGAGCTGTTATACAATAGTTATTATGACTCGGTTCTGTACCCTGTGGTGTTGCCAGAGTCCCCTTTGGAGGACGCAGGACCTGAGGCCGATGAGCCGAACGCTTAGCTAGATTTTCTGTTTCCAGATTGGTTGTTTTAGAATTTTGATAATTTGAATTCAGCATTTTGTTTCAGTCTTTCTATTCCGGTTGTATTTATTCAAATGTTGAATAAAGTTTTAAATTTCCGAATATTGAGTTGTGACAAATATTTAGATGTTGTTGTGATTACCTGCAATAGTGGATACAGCTTACTGCCACCGTCTCAACAACGGTACAGGCTGGGCATGATCCGGTTCGACCCAATTATTTAGGATCGGGTCGTGACACCATGTCCCTCGGCTACTAACGAAAGTTACAAGGCACAGTCAAGTCATTTTTCAAGCGGCCATTCATTCATGCGACTTTCTATATTTGGCGGAGTTATCCCCGTGATACTGATTAAAAAGAATCCTCAGATCGTATCAACCCAGCAGGGCTAGCCAAACCATAAGACATATAGCACATTGATTATGCACCGGTCCCCCGGAGGGCTACCGTGCTGCAACATATAACACATAGCTCTTAGGAGTCGGATATAGCCATCCGCTATAGGCGAATGAAACTATATCCGTGGCTGCTAACCCGACACGTCAGGACTGGGCCTGGGGTGGCTAGTATGGCACGATCTCGGGATTCTTTCCATCCAATGCATCTACCAAGTTAGTTGCCTAGTTAATCCCTAGGTTATCCTCGGAGTTCACATGTCATGGTCACATGCTCACTCTCCTAGATGTCGTATATTGTACGAGTACGCCAAGAAGTGATCCTTACTGGCTCATAGAGTCATACGTATGTACCCCCTTCTTGGTGTAATACGACACACAACACATACCACGTCATTGCTACTGACCAATTGCTATGTAAATGCTGGACTCTTGGAGGTACTGACTGGTATCACATAGGAACACTTAGCACATAGGATAGCACATCGATGCTCACATAGATTATACCTTAGTACACACATAGGGTTATCCAGCATACACATAGGAGTCAGATCAGGAATGAGGACCAAGATACAAGAGGAAATAGAACAAAAAGGTACTATACACTTAGGGTATGAAGAGCTCGCAAGTCATGAAGATTCCTGAAGCCAAGACAAAGATCTACAACTTTCATGTTGGGAGTTAGGAGAAATTCTGGCCACAATTCAGCCAAATAGGACTTAAAATAGCCAAAAACAGCCAAAATAGGCACTATGCGGCACTATTCAGCACTATGCGGTACTATTCAGAACTATGCGGCACTCCCATATGCGGCTGTACACTATACGGCACTATGCAGCACCCTTATGCGGCTGGGTACTATGCGGCACTATGCAGCACCCTTATGCGGTTGGGCACTATGCGACACTATGCAGCACCCTTATGCGGCTGGGCACTATGCGGCACTATGCTGCACCCTTATGCGGCTGGACACTATGCGGTACTATGCAGCACCCTTATGCGGCTGGGCACTATACGACACTATGCAACACCCTTATGCGGCTGGGCACTATGCGGTACTATGCAGCACCCTTATGCGGCTGGACACTATGCGGCACTATTCATCGTCCCTGCCAAAACCAGGGTAGATAACATAGAAAATATCCAAATATTATTTTGGCCATAACTTCCTCAAAACAAGTCGAAATTTAACTTTTCAAAGGTCAAAATTGTGTAGAATTAAATTTCCTACAACCTAGGACCATTAGTTTTCGAAAATAACCAAGTTTGATAGATCAAAACCATGTAAATACATAAAACCCTAGTTTTAGAAACTTAGATCTACACCAAACTAGCCATTAAAATAAAAAACTCCAAGAACTAAACTTGTAGAGAATAAAGAGAAGAACAATATAGACAAATAATATCAAAGGAAAATCTAGAATGAAAAATGCATAAATCTCCACTTTTGAGCAAGTTGTACTTGCCTAAGGATGGTAGTTGAGGGAAATAAATGGAGGAGTGAATGAGGAGAGAGAGTGTGGAAGAGAATATAAATAGGGGTTGGGTTGGCTTAAGAAAACCCTAATCTCTAAACATGCTCTAACCATTCCACTAATAACATGCTTAAAAATTACATGCAACCATTAAATAATAATAAATAGAATTATACAGATGCTAAATGCGGGATACTATGTACAGAATTTATGAAAGAATACGTCTATCGGGATCGGGGAGTGACATCTCTATCCTCAGAAAAATTTCGTCCTCGAAATTCCTGCCAAGACAAGATAGAGAAATTCGGGCAAGCAAGGTGCAATTACAATCTACACAAGCAACCTATCATTAGCAGTCATTGATCATATATTTCATAATGGTGCAAACCATGCATGTAATCGAATTACCAAGGCATGAGGAGAAACATACCTTCTGAGTCGAACAAGTACGGATACCGAGATCTAATCTCGTCCTCGCGCTCCCAGGTTGACTCTCCCGGAGAGTGATGGCCCCAAGCGACATGGACAAGGCTAATAGTCCGGTTCTTAAGCACCTTCTCTCGCCGGTCCAAAATGGACACGGGTTGTTCCTCGTAAGTTAGGTCGGTACCAACGACTAACTCCGAATGATCAAGGACATGACTCGGATCCGGGACATACCCACGTAACTGAGATACATGAAACACATCATGTACGCCAGATAGCGAGGGAGGAAGGGCAAGCCGATAAGCAACATCGCCTACCCGAACGAGAATCTCAAAAGGACCAACGAATCTCGGACTAAGATTTCCTCGGGTTCCAAATCTAATGACACCCCGAGTAGGTGAAATTCGCAGAAATAATTGGTCACCAACGCCAAACTCTAGAGGCCTACGATGATGATCTGCCCAGTGTCGGTGTCTGTCCTGCGCGACTCGAAACCGCTCTCTGATCAACTTGACTGTCTCCACTGTCTTCGTGATCATCTCTGGTCCCAATAATTTTTGTTCTCCCACATCGTCCCATGCCAGAGGGGACCTGTACTTCCTTCCGTATAATGCTTCAAACGGTGCCATCTGTATACTTGCCTGATAACTATTATTGTAAGAGAACTCTACTAAATGAAGATGATCTTCCCAAGTTTCGCCGAAGTCTAAAGTACAAGCCCGTAACATATCTTTCAAGGTCTGAATGGTTCTCTCTGATTGTCCGTCCATCTGCGGATGATAGGCTGTACTGAACCTCAACTTAGTACCCAAACTTTGATGCAAACTCTGCCAAAAGTGAGAGGTGAACCGTGTGTCTCGATCTGATACTATACTGACTGGAACACCATGCAGCCTTACAATCTGCTTCATATACATTTCTGCCAGCTGCTCAGTAGACTGCCCTACTCTGAAAGGAAGAAAATAAGCAACCTTCGTGAGCCGATCCACGATTACCCAAACTGCGTTTCGACCGGTCGGAGATCTAGGTAAACCGGTCACAAAGTCCATCGTGATGTGCTCCCACTTCCACTCCGGAATAGGAAGCGGCTGTAACAATCCTGTTGGTCTCTGCTGCTCTGCCTTCACTTGCTGACATACCAAACATTTGGATACAAACCTCGCTATCTCCCTCTTCATACCATTCCACCAAAAGTGTTGCTTTATATCTTGGTACATCTTTGTACCTCCGGGATGAATGGAATAAGGAGAACTATGAGCCTCTGACATAACTTCTTGTCGAAGGTCTCCACCTGGTACACAAAGACGGTTTTCGAACCTAAGTATACCATCCTCATGGATTACTAACTCCTTCCTGAGACCTGACTCACACTCTGATCGAAGCTTCTGGATTCACGGATCCTCTGCCTGGGCTGATCTGATCCTCTCTACTAAAGTAGACTGAATCTGCAAACAGGCCATAACTCCTGTATCTTGTGACAAGATTACTTCAATTCCTATTTCCTGAAGGTCTTCCAAAATATGCCTCTGCGAGGTTAAAACGAATGCACCACCTCTCCTGCTCAAGGCATCTGCTACCACATTCGCCTTGCCTGGATGATACTGAAGATTTACATCAAAGTCCTTCAGTAACTCCAACCATCTTCTCTGTCTCATGTTCAGGTCCCTCTGGATAAATACATACTTTAAGCTCTTATGATCAGTGTAAATCTCCACACGATCCCCATATAAATAGTACCTCCATAACTTAAGCGAGAACACTACTGCTGCTAATTCCAAGTCATGGGTCGGATAGTTCTTTTCATGGTCCCAAAGCTGTCGAGATGCATATGCTATCACCTTACCATGCTGTATCAATACACACCCAAGTCCCTCCCCGGATGCGTCACAATACACTGTAAACCCTCCCGATCCTACTGGAAGTGTCAAGATCGGGGCTGAGATTAATCTCTTCTTCAACTCTTCAAATGATGTCTGTAATTCTGCTGACCAAACAAACTCTACATCCTTATTGTTTGCAAAAACAAAAGTATAAAACTTTATTGATACAAACTGTAATAAAGATTACAAGAATTCTGGGAAAATTACAACTATAGGAATCCAATCTTGATGACGATTGCTTTATCCCTTAGACGATGTGAACTGTGAAGACGAAGCCTTTGAAGTTGAAAACAACTCTGGAAACTGAAGGCAAAAGTCTCTGAAGTTGAAGACAAAAGTCTCGGAAGAATGCAGCAGCACTTTGGCAAGAACTCCTGAACTCTCTGATTTCTGATCTCTGATCTTGATCCCCTTGAAATGAAGACTTGAAACTCTATTTATAGAGTTTTGAAAATAACTAACTTTCAGTTATTTTGGACTGCGCAAGCTGATTTGCGCTGCGCAAGCTGATTTGCGCAGCAACTGGTTTGCGCAGTACTGGATTGCGCAAGCAGTTATTGGATCGTGGGCCAACTATCTGGGACACATGGCATCATTTGATTAAAATGCGCATGATCGTGCATAGACAGTTGCCACGTAATGAGCAATTGATGGCATGAATGCTACATATAATTGGTCAGTTATATTGGTAGAATATGCAAAATGAACTGCGCAAAAATGGTTTGCGCAAACACAGATTGCGCATGAGTGGTTTGCGTAAACACAGATTACGCTGCCACCTGTCAGCCGCCCTCGAGCACTGTGCGGCGTCAAAAACGAACAGCCTCTTCGTTATTCGTGTTGTCAGCTGTCAGGAAGATCTGATTTGATTCAGTCAATGATGACTTCTGCCACGTCAGCCTGCGCAGTTGGGAACCTGCGCAAACCAGCCTGCGCAAAGTGATGTCTGCGCAAACTGTTGTCTGCGCAACTCATCAAAATGATGAATATCTTGAATTTTTGACTTTGTTGATTGATACAACTTGATTTTTTAGGACCTACAAGACCCCCTTCAAAGTTTTCGAAAGTTGATTGTATTCAAAATTTTGAAATACTTTGAATTTTTAAATGTTGAATCATTTTGCGCAATATGATGAGCTGTCTGCGCAAAGCGAATAGACCACAAGTTTAGGCGCAATCCGAGGCGGCCGTTTCGTTTTTTGAAAACTATAAATAATCCTCCTCATACTTCAAAGTATTCTTTACTTGCTGTCTTCGTGCAATTGAGAGAGAATTTCTGAACTCTTTCTTCCTTTCTTCTCCGACGATTTGTCATGGCTCCACGACGATCAAATGCTGCCGCTACTGCCGCCGCGAAGGAAAAAGCTCCGGCCGAGTCTTCTGACAGAGTTGCACGGCGAGCTTCCCGACACGAATCTGCACATCCTGCTCTGAGAGGTAGTTGAACCGATCGAAAACCCCTTCTTAGGGTGATTCGACTCCCTTGAAACTCATCTCTTTTTAGAGATAAGTTCATATTGCGCCACCCTTTTTAGGGTTTCGGTTGCATGAACTATCAGTTCTTCATTTTTATGAAGGCTGCATTCTTGCGTAATTTGTTGATTTGTGCTGACAGGAAGTCAGCGCAAACGATTAAGTTGCGCAGATATCAGCACAAACCATTGCTTTGCACAACTTTTATGTTGCACAAACTGATGTTTGCGCAAGTCATGTCAGCACAATCTGAGATTGCGCAAATCATGTCAGCGCAGTCTAATGTTGCACAAATCATATTTTATGTTTAAAAACAAAAACTTTGTCTTGGACTAATTTTCATCTGTTTGTTGATGCAGTTGAAGTCAATAAAGATCCAGATTACGAACATTTTGTGGGAACCCTCACAGAGTCTGAATACAAAGAGGATCTGTCTCATGCCCATTACCCTCAATATGATCTGCCGGCCTCCCGTCAGGCTATATTGATTTCACAGGACAATGAAACTTTGATGTGTTTGATGAATGGACAGCCTTTAGAATCAGCTGATGCTGTAATTCACAAGAAACCTTTATTCCTATTCGGTGATGCCTTTGAGAGAGCCTCTCAGCCCAGGCCAAGGATGGAAGATAGAGTAGTTCACCAGCAAGATAGATCCTTTTTTATACCCGACATTGCTCGATGCCTTCCTTTGTCATGGTACGCTCATGCGAGCTACCCAAGGAAGATGGAATGGAATATCACTCTATTTCAGGATGCTCGGGCAGGAAAAATCTTCGTAAAGAAGGGGCCACATCATAAGGACATGTTTTATAGTTCTTCTGACAGATATAGTGTCCTACTGAGAGGCTTAAGACCTGGCTGCATTCCACCAGAGAACTCTTCCATGCTAATGCCTGTTAGGACACCAATATTCGCAAATGAGTTTGCGAAGGTTGAAGGAAAATATCCGGAGCAAGATATAAGAATGACTGGACTGGTGAATCCAGACTACAAGCGATGGAGTTATATCGCGAATTGGGTTCTGGGAAAATTCCAAGACAGACTCCAACAAATCAACCTGTATGAAGCAGTGTATGCGACTGTATATGGATTTGCTCCCAATCCTCATATGTTCTTAGCCTTAGCTGAGAGATACAACTACAGGACTGGAACTTTCATGACCCCAGGGGGAGAGATGGGCTTTGCGCTCCACGAGATGAAGTATATCTCGTTCTTGCCCATGGCAGATGCTCCGTATGAGGAGTATGTACCAACAAATGATGAGTTGAACAAGCTCAGAAAAGAGAATCCAGAGATGGTGACAGTGTTCGAAGAACTATTGTGCCATTACAAGATCTGCTCTTTATTTTACAAGAGTGCCACTGCCAATACTTGTTATTCTTCAAAGTGGCTACCATATCTGTTTCTTAATCATATAGAGGAGAAGAAAACCAAGGAGAACGATAAATGTTACCCAACCTTCTTCAAACCTTTGAGCCATACAGAGGTCAGAAAATTAATGGAACAGAGTGGTCACTTTAATAAAGAAGTGAACGATGACCATGAATATCCTCCTTTGAAGAGAGGAGATAATTTGGAAAGTTACTTGAGAATAGGCTATAGGCCCATGTCAGAAGAAGCACAATTGGCGGGATTCTTGACATACTGGCTGCGAAGGTTCGTGGTTCCCGGATCCAGTGCAGTGGATCGTTTTCACCGTGGCGTCTTGTTTGCAGCTGTTAAATTGGTCTTTGGCTATAAAATGGACTTACTATCAGCAATGACCTATAAGCTGAACGCCAGTCTCCGTTTATATGTTGACTTGATGTTGAAAGCGAAAGGAGAGAGAGAATTCCCTCGCTTAGAACTGCCATATACATATTTGTTTGGATGGTTGCTTCTTCACTATCCAACTCTAATGGATCCTGGCATGGGACCAGTTGACGGCAGTTTTCTTCGAAGGTATTCCGATGGAAAATGGAAATATACTTCCTTATCTGAATGTAGATTTATGTTGAATCTGAACAGAGGCTGGAACTTCTGCTGCGCTCCTTTTCCTGCTGGGTATGATCAGATGCCTACGAATATGGTGGATTCGAAACTGCAGCCTCTAACTCGTGTCGCTTTTGAATGGTTGAAGACAATTCGACCATCTCATTTGGTCTACCGATTCGAAGAAGAGTGCTACTTAGAACCATACCTCCCAAGCCGTTTTGCTAGACAGTTTGGGTATGATCAGTTCCACGTAGGGAACGCAATTACCTGCCTCCAAGGCAAGGGTTATCTGATAGATGGAGCTAGGGCTTGGGCTTATTACAATGCCCGTGATACAAAAGCCACTTTCTCCATGCCAGCAAGGACTACTCCTCAGGGTCCTCGAATGCTTTTTACATACTCCGTATTTTACACATCAGCGAATACTTTTGTCGAGAATTTCTATCTCGCAGATAGTTTTGCCACTTCAACAAGATTGAGAAGAGGGAGAATTGCTCCATCAATCCCTATAAATGAGGAGGCGCAGGAACCGGCAGATGCACCTCTGGAGACTACAAGGGATATTATATTCCCCCAAGAAGTGAATGCACCACTTCGTATTTCACTGAAGGTGGGTAAATCTCCCGCGAAGAAGAGAAGAAGAGAGGAGCCTCCTGCTCCTGTGGCGAAGAAGAAATTGATTCTTGATGTTTCTTCTGAAAAGGTGACTACCAGATCTCAATCCCGGCAATTGGCCGAGACTCATCAAGAAATTGCCAGTACACCAACTTCCGTGCAAAAGCGAACAGAACCAGAAAATGTAGAGAGTCCTGTTAGGCCTCTACACAGAAAGAAAAGAGTAGTTACCAGAAGAGTCTTGGAAGAGTCTTCTTCTATACAACTCCTGACTTCAGTAGATGCTGCTGCAGGACTTTTAATGGCATCTCCCACACCTGCTTCTGAATCAGGAAGCAAAACTCTCGAGGAGAATGAACAGAGGGGAGATTTTTCCCCAAGAATTGAAGAGCCTAGAGAACATATTTTAGAGGAAGAACAAGGTGTTGTACAACCTCATTTCCTATTGCAGATATTTCTCAACCTCCTCCTACTCCCAGGACTCTTCGTGAGGAAGAAGACCGTGAAATGATTGCAGCTCTGGAGGACTGCAGTTATAGCTTGCAGGAAGATCAGGCTGCGACTAGCAGTGGAAATGCAGCAGTAGAAGGAGGAGAAGAAGAAGAAGTCGAGGACGGTTCTTCATCCGAAAATATTGATGAGTATTTACAAGATCCTAAAAAACAAACTGAAGAACATAGATCTCTTGATACTGCCGATGATATTTCAAATCCTAAAAAGGATATTGAAGTGGAGGCACCTGCAGAAAAGGCTGTCGATGTTGAGATAGAAACATCTCCTGAAGAAGTAGCCGACGAAGGTGTGCTAAAAGAAAATCCCGCCACCGACCCTCAAGGTATAAAACGAGATTTAATAATCTTTTCTTATTTTACAATGAACCGATAACTAATATCTTTATTTGCAGATCTTGGGACTTTGCCAATACCTCCAACGGACCTGATTATGGTGCCTATACCAACGGTGGTTATTAGCAGTAGTCATCATTTATCTTGTGGTTCTGAGGCGGGCAGCAGTCAGGCTGTTGCAGCGGAGGCTACTTCTGTTCAACAGTATTCCATTCCAGTAAGGAATGAACTCGTTGTTAAACCAAACCAAGGTAACATTGCTCTTAATTTGATCTTTTTGTTCATCAATAATCAATTAGTAAAATAATAATTTTACTTTTGCAGAAGATCAAACAGGAGGAGCAACCAGCTCTACTCTGGCTCCCTTATTTAAAGAGCCTATTGTCCAACCTCAAAGAATCGAGCAACCTGTTACCCCGTCTTCATCGGGAGTAGCAGCGACTCCTGGAACTTTAGCCATCAATCAGCAGGTTATCCAGTCATTTACTAAATGCTTCTTTGAATCACTGAGATCCCTTGTCCAAAAAATGATAGAGAAAGAAGGAGCTGACTTCATCATGGTTAGGAAGCCCACTTCTTTCTTGATAAGAGCCATAAGAGACCAAGGAGACGAAGCTCAGGCCACTCTCCTTGAACATATACTGGATGAACTAGAAGTCTCCATCAAGAAGTATAAAGAACTCAAGAAAAAAGATGTAGACTCTTTAGTACAAGCTGAATTTGAGCGGCTGGCTCAAGCTGCTGATATAGAAAGGTTAACTCTTCAAAATCTGTTAGAAGCTCATTCAGTAAAATCAGCTGAATATAATTCTAAAATAGAATCAATTACTCTAGCGGCTGAAAGCAAAGGACGGCGACTTGCTGAGCTGAAGGCTGAAATTACTCGCCTTCAACAAGAGTTTGAAGAAGAAACTGTTAATCACCAACTGGTGATTGAACAATTTAATGCATTGATTGAGGAAAGGAATGAGTATGAGACCACTCATGGTGAAGAAATCACCCGCAGGACAGTAGATATGCCCATTTTTGATGAAGACAGCGGGATGGAGGAGGCAAGAAAGATAGTAGCGTCAACACACGAAGAAGAGCTGCAGATATTGAAGCAACAAATTGACAATCTGATTGTCCCTCCTTCTTGATTTTGTATTTGGGTTTTGTTGCTGTAACTGCATTTTTGTAATGTCTTATTTTTTGATATAAAGGACATTTTGTTGTGGCTCCATTATTTATTGCATATCTTATTCATATATAAATAATAGATAGATATTTATTGACAACTTAATCGAAAACGACAAGTTGCTGATGTAGAAGATGAACGATGATGAATCGTCAATGTATATGAAAATGAGTGAACGGGAATACCGTCAAGTAACGATGAAAGAATGGGTAAATCGTCAAATGATGTTGAAATAAACGAATTAACCGTCAAATGATAATAAATGAACGGGTTAACCGTCACAATAGATGAACGGATGAACCGTCAGATATTAACGAACGGACGAACCGTCGGATGAGTGTAAATAAATGAACGGATGAACCGTCAGGTGTTTAATGAACGGACGAACCGTCGGATGAATGTGATAAATGAACGGATGAACCATCAGGTATTAATGAACGGATGAACCGTCGGATGAATATAATGAATGAACGGATGAACCGTCAAGAGTTTAATGAACGGACGAACCGTCGGATGAATGTGATAAATGAACGGATGAACCGTCAGGTATTAATGAACGGATGAACCGTCGGATGAATGTAATGCTACATTAATTGAAGAACTTCTGTCTATAAATATAGCAGAAATCTGACAGGAACGAACACTTCTACTCTTCAACATAAAAATGTCTTCCGGAGAAGCATCTAAGAAGGTTGAGCCTGTCTTGAAGGTTCAGAAGGGTATTGAAAAACACCCTGCCGATCCAGTTCAGCCAAAGGAAGCAGAAGCAGGCGAAGGTTCGTCTGCACCCCAGCCACTACGGGACATTTTGGATTTTCTGCTCGAACCAGGAACGACTAAAGAAGAAGAAGCCATGAGGATGGCCGCCTGCAAGTTTCTTGTGGGATCCAGCAAGGAGGTTTTTGGCTCTTTTGCTGACCGCATTTTTGAGAAGGACGGCAGTGGCCCTCGTCCCAATGTAAAAAAAGATGATAGTGACCTTTAATATGTACTATCATATAATAAAATTTAAATTTTATTCATGAACTTGATTCTGTCTGATAATTTACAAATATTTACATTTATACATAATACTTCTTTAAGAATTTGCCATTGATAGGCATCATAGCAACTCGACCATCAAGTTCTGAAAGTTGATAAGCTCCGTTTGAGAAGACTTTGCTCACAACATAGGGACCTTCCCATTTCGCATCGAATTTTCCTTTGCTCATATGAGTCATAGTCATAGGACGTCTGACCGTTAGAACAAGTTCTCCTTGCTGAAAGGCTCTGACCTTCACTTTACGATTAAATGTCTTTGAGATGCGGGCTTGGTATAACTCAATATGCTGTTGAGCCATTAACCGCTTTTCATCCAATGCTTCCAACTCTTGAAGTCGAAGAAGGTCATTATTTTCTGTGGTAAGCTCATTGGCAATAGCAATCCTTAAAGAAGGAATTTGTAACTCCAAAGGAAGGACAGCTTCACAGCCATACACCAAAGAGAAAGGTGTAAAGCCTGTGGGATTGCGGACTGTAGTTCGATAGGCCCAAAGACATTCGCCAAGTTTCTCGCTCCAATTCCGTTTGTTAGTGGATACAAACTTCTTAAGGAGCTTAATAATGGTTTTGTTAAAGGCTTCAGCTAAACCATTAGCGGCAGGATTGTACGCCGTTGAAGCAACATTATTAATCCGATGATCATCGCAGAATCTAGTGAACTTCTGACTAATGAATTGAGGTCCATTGTCATGAATGATTCTGCGAGGTACACCGAATCTATAGATGACATGGTGTTTAACGAAATTGATGACACTGCTAGTCTTGACTTCAGCCAGAGGTATAGCTTCGGCCCACTTGGAGAAGTAATCGGTTATCGCCAATATAAACCGATGTCCTCTAGAAGAAGGAGGATTAATAGGACCTATGATGTCCATACCCCAAGCTTCAAAAGGCCATGAAGTAGCAGTCGGATGTAAGAATTCCGAGGGTTGATGAATGAAGTCTGCATGGATTTGACAAGCACGACATTTTCTTGTATATTCAATGGCATCTGATACCATAGAGGGCCAATAATAACCTATACGTCTAATGCGATCCTGTAATTTAGGACCAGGTTGATGTGCTCCACAGACGCCATCATGAGCTTCACGCAACACTTGTTTGGCTTCATCACCAGCTAAACAGCGTAGAAGAAGACCATCATAAGTTCGCCGATAGAGTGCTTTGGTGGTTTGATTGTAATGAAATCGTAGAGATCGACGTCGAACGCTTGTAGCCTCCTTAGGATCTTCAGGGAGTATGTCATGTAATACGAAATCGATAAAAGGAGTTCTCCAATCGTCATCAATAACTTCGACTTCAGCAAGATTGCTAAATTTAATATTACGATTGTTCTCAATACAGAACAGTTCTCGGTTAGAAATAACCACTACCTGATGCCTTTTGACAGGGATGGCTAAGACAGCTGCAAGATTGGCCAAAGCATCGGCTTCAGTATTGCAAGCTCGTCGAACATAGTCAATGAAGAAGGCTTTGAATGATGTAGCTATATTGATTGCCGCTTCATGATAAGGCACCAGGTCTTGATGACGGACTTCATAGGTTCCTCTAACCTGGTTCACAACCAGTTTAGAATCACCATAGACTTCCAGATATTCAACATTCAGTTGTTTAGCTAGCTGAAGCCCGACAAGTAAGGCATTGTACTCTACCATATTGTTGGAGCAAGGTTCATCTAAAGAGTAGGCTCTTTGGATAGTTAATCCATCTGGAGAAACGAGAACAACTCCAACACCTGCCACTATAGCACCATTTGGTCCAATTCTTGATGCACCATCAAAGAATAAACGCCAGGTTGGAAACTCTTCAGAGATCATATTGACTTCTAACGTCTCATCAGGAATTTCGTCATAGAGTTTAGATGTTTCAGGCACAGGATGAGCTGCTAAGAAGTCCGCCAGCGCTTGACCTTTGACAGACTTTTGTGGAACATACACCATGTCATATTGAGCTAGCAGGATTGTCCATGTAGCCAACCGAGAATTAAGTATACTTGGTTTCTTCATGAGTACCCGGAGAGGGTTAACTCGAGATATAACATGAATAGTTTGACCAATGATATAATGCCTCGTCTTTTGCACAGCAAACATGAGAGCCAAGCATTCTTTCTCGACAGGACTATAACGGTGTTAAGCACCAATCATAGTTCGGCTAAGATAGTAGATAGCTTGTTCATGGCCTTCTTTGTTCTTTTGGGCAAGTAAGGCACCCAATGAATGGTCCATAGCACGGACATACATCAAGAATGGAATGCCAGAGATAGGTGGTACCAAAACTGGTGGGTTCATAAGATATTGTTTGATATCGTCGAATGCTCGTTGACATTCTTCAGTCCAAACAAAAGATACACCCTTCTTCATTAGTTGAGTGAATGGTCTGCAGCGTCCAGACAAGTTCGAAATGAATCGCCTGATGTACGCAAGTCGGCCTTGGAATCTTCGTAGCTCTTTTAGGTTGCGTGGAGGACGCATCTCTTGGATGGCTTTGATCTTCTCGGGATCCACGTGTATACCCTTAGAGGTAATGACGAAGCCGAGAAATTTGCCACTAGAGACACCCAAGAATGACTTGGTGGGATTCATCTTGAGCTGATGTTGACGTATGAGATTAAATATTGTTCTCAAATCTTGGATGTGATCTTCTTTTAGACGACTTTTAACAGCAATATCGTCCACGTAGCATTCGACTGTTTTACGAAAATGTTCTCTGAAAATGGTACTCATAGCCCGTTGGTAGGTTGCACCCGCATTCTTGAGACCAAATGGCATCACTGTATAACAATAAACTCCTCGAGGAGTGCGGAAAGATGTATGCTTTTCATCTTCAGGATGCATTTTGATCTGATTATACCCGAAAAATCCATCCATAAAAGATATCCTTTCGAACCCACAAGTATTGTCAATCATGACGTATGTGATAGGAAGAGGAAATTCATCTTTTGGATATGCTTCATTGAGATCTCGGAAGTCGATGCAGACTCGAACTTTTCCAGTTTTCTTCAGAACTGGGACGACATTGGCTACCCAATCAGGATGCTGCTCTTCTCGAATAAAGCCACAAGCGATGAGCTTCTTGACTTCATCATCAATTGCGTCCATCATTTCAGGCTTAAATCGCCTTTGTTGCTGTTTGACTGGTTTAGCATTAGGAAGAATGTTCAGTTTGTGAGTAGCAATCTTAGGATCTAAACCTGGCATGTCTTCATAACTCCAGGCAAAGACGTCGATGTATTCTTTAATAAGAAGAATCAACTCTTGTTTGTCTGCTTCTGGAAGATTTTTGCTAATAAAAATTGGCCGAGGTGAATCTCTTTCTCCTACATCAATTTGAAGTAGTTGATCTTCAGTAGGAGGTTCACGTTGTTCAAATCGAAGTACCCATTGGTTATCCATATGTTGAGCCCAAGGATCTGTTTCCGGACTTTCTTCAACATCTTCATCACAGCCTTCTGGTAGTTCAACAGAGACCATGTTAGAAGATACAATTATACGATGGACTTCACCGATGCTGGTATCAGAATCCCATGATCTGGAATCAGAAGAGTTAGAACGTTCTTCACTATCTGACTCAGAAGCTGCTGGGGATAACAGTGGAGAAGAAGTATATCCGAGACCTTTCTTGGTCCTGTCATAATACATTTGTGATTTTCCGTTTGGAACTGTTGTACGAATGGGAGTTCGTCTACCTTTACCATAGTTAAGGCCGCTCTTGAAGTCGTAACCCATCTTTCGGAGGATGTCTTTTGATTGTTGACTATAACGATGGAACTGGAGACGTCCCGTATCGTTAACTTTGCTATCATCCGTATAGTTAATCTTTGTTTCTGGTCTTTTATATAAAAATGCTGAACTTTCACCTTTCTTTAAAGAAGGATGAATACGGTAAGAATCATCTGGATCTTCAAGCGAGACTTATGTCTGAAGAGATTGTACGACTCCCAGTGTAATTGATTGGAAGCTATCTAACATATCCAAATAACTTTTAGTATAATAAATAACATCTATATACTGGAAAGTAGGTACTTTTTCATTGATTTGTACATCAGTATTTACAACAGGACCTTTAACCTTAGCAGATTTGGTCAAATTGATTACAAGAGGGGGAGAAGAAGAACGTGGAGGAGGTTTGTTACGACGGAGGTCGATAACAAGTGGCTCAGAAGAGGTGAACTCCCTTTTTTCCTTGTTGCGATTTAGATCAACAACAAGTAGCTCAGAAGGAATGAGCTGCTTTTTGTCTTTGTTACGACGTAAGTCGATAACAAGTGGCTCAGAAGAGGTGAGCTCCCTTTGATTTTCATCAGCATCAACTGATTTCTTTGGAACTGGTAAGTGAATAACCAGTGGCTTGGAAGATTGAGGATGAGAAACTCGCCCCTTAACAGGTATGATAAGAGTGTCTTGAGGTATTGCTTTTTGATCTTCTTCAGTATCCATAGCCAATACTACCTTTATGAATTCATCCTTGTACATACGAGCATCGTTGCAATAAGCTTCAACACCCTTGAAAGGATAAAGGTCCGTAACTTCCTTATGAACTTGTCCTTTGTCATCAACGTATTTAAAGCATTGATGAAGAGTTGATGGAACGACATTGTGTTCATGGAGGAATGGCCTTCCCAGGAGAGCATTATAAGAACAACCATGATTGTCAATGATATAAAAGGTCACCTTTGTGCGAAGATTGCCTATTTGGAGTTTTAGACGGATCTTACCCAAAGGTTCACTCTTTCCTTGATTAAATCCCAGAATAGTAGTGATCGTGGTTGAAAGACTATGCACTGGTATCTTCAATGCATCTAGCATTGTCTTTGGCATAATACTAAGTGCAGACCCTGGATCTATCAGGATATGATCAACCTTCATTGAATCTACATATCCTGTATAATAAAGAGGACGATCATGTCTATTATCTTCCATTAGCATATCATCCTGAGTGAAGGTGATATTTGGGATCAGTTCCAAGACACTATGACTGTGATGACAAGAGACTGATTCTGATTCTGGCTTCTTGAGAAGAGTTAAGCAAGTTTCAGCCTGCATCAGAGCTTCACTTAGAGTTTCTCGTGTCTCTTTGGAAAGACGTAAGAGTTCAAAGATTGACAGCCTGGCTGGTGTATTGGCTAATTGAGCCAATATATTAAAGTTGTAAGGCTTCTCAAGCCCAATAGGAGATGACTTCTTTAGAGGTTTGTCAAATCGAACTTGTTGCTTGCCTTTGTCAGCCATTGTTGGCTTAGGAGGAATTGATACTACAACTGGTGAAGATGTAGAAGGGACCTCTTCAGCAGATGCGGGTTGTGCCGGAGTAGGTTCGAAAGAAGAAGCAGGATCCCTTTGACCTTCAGAATGATCTTTCAAATAAGCTTTTCCTGATCTGGTGCCTAACAGAATCTCTTCGTCAACAATGGGATCAAAAGATACCATGTTGCAGATTTTGGTTTTGCCTTTAGAACGAGTTTTCTTCTTGGAAGATATCTCAAATTCTGGAGCAAGATCAGGATGGATCCACATAATTTCACCATTGTCAAGAGACAAGGAAATAAGACCTTCATTGGATGGAAGCGGGAGATTCTCAATCTCAAGGGTTGCTTTAGGAATCGGAATGACACCATGCTGTATTATCTGCGGAGGGAAATCTCCAAATTGGACTGAAACCATATTTGCCGTAACAGTCTTCTCATCTTGTTGCAAAGTGACTACACCTGCATTGACAAGCTCTTGAATCTTACCTTTGAGCACATAGCATGCTCGAGTAGGATGTCCAATGAATCGGTGATAGACACAATACTTGGGATGATCAGTTTTATTGACTTCATCAGGTTTCTTTGGATCAGGGAGTTGAATTTTATTGCTTTTGAGTAAACACTCAAAGATACTTGCAGTGTCATTTTCGTCAAAGGAATATTCCACCTTTGGACGAGGTTTCCTCGGTGGAGGTGCAGAAGGAGTAGGAGTAGATGTAGGTGGGGCTACATTGACAGCCAAAGATTCTTTATTTTTGTTCAAGTTAATGTTCAAAGTCTCTTTCGCTTTGCAATTGTTCTGACGATTGCCACCACCTGAATTCTGATGCTCATCGCGATCAGGGTTAGACATTTGTACCCCCAATTGTTTGAACTTGTCGGCACTTACTTCAGCAGCTTTGGCGTTGACGATAAATGAGGGCCAATCTTGGAATTGGGTTGATCCCGTCCACATACTGATAATAGGCAAAAGATTTGCCTTACAAGTATCAATAGTGACAGCAGCTGGAGTCCCTGGAGGCATTTTCAAAGCTTCACGGCGGAACCGTTCAATAAAGCTCTCAGCAGTTTCATTATGTTTTTGTTTGATTTTGTTGAGAGCTGACATAGTCATATTATTAAATCCTTCATAGAACCGTTCCAGAAAGATTTGTTTAAGACCTGAAAAGGATGTGATGTAACCATCGGGCAAACTTCTGTACCAGTCGTATGCTACGCCGGCTAAACAACCGACGAACACTCTGGTAAGAAGAGCGTCATTTGGCTGAAGTTGAACAGTCATTACCTCAAAATGATTGATGAATTGACTCGGGAAAGTACTGCCATCGAACAGAGAAATTGTAGGGATTTTATACTTTGGGGGAAACGGGATGTCCTTCCATTCAACCGGATAGGGCTGTTTAATCCCCAACCTTTGTAGATTGTCTTTCTCTTTAAATGCTTCAAATTGGGTTCGTAAGAGTTTGACAGCTTCATTGGCGTCTTCTGATGAAGAAGAAGGAGCAGGTTGAGTTATAGTGATAGGAAGAGGAACAGCGTTGTAAGCACTACCCCCAGCTCCTGAATGACTAGGCGTAGTTTGTACTTGCACTTGTACATGAGGTATTTGAGGAGGCACTACCCCCAGCCCAGTATTGGCAGGTATTGAAGACGTTATGATCTCTGGACTAGTAATAGGTGCAGTTGGTGGTGTAACATGCTGTGCTACAATGATGGAATGCATACTAGCAACCATCTCAGCCATAGTTTTTAATTTGTCTTCGAGTGCAGCAATTCGTTGTTCCTGATTTGCGGAGGTTGTAGCATCTGGATCATCGGTGACAACATAAGCCGTCACTTCTCTTGGCACAGTGGAAGATACTGTTTGTTCAGAACTTTCACTGTATGCATCATCATCAGAAAACGAATCATCTCCTGACTGGGAAACAGGGAGATGACTTGAAGGATTTTGAGGAAGATTTCTTTGACCGATTGTATCTCGGCTTCGGGAACGGGTATGTTGAAATACTCCTTCAGAAGATTCTTGAAGTAATTCCAAATACCGTTGGCTTGTCTTACGGAGTCTACCATGCTTAGAGCATCTTTTACCCCCAGTGTCTCGGGAAGTCATGTTAACAGAAGCATACAAAACTTCGTCTTCTTCTGACATAGGTTCAGATTTAGCAAAAGTTAAACGATCGAAGACAGATCATTTTGTCGTTTGACAACAGCATTGGATGATGACTTTATGATTACAGTGATGATCAGATGGTTGAGATGTAGATATTGAGACATTATCCTGTTTTTGTCTTAGATGTTCTCGAAGATCTACAACAGGACGAGGAAAGTTTCGAGGGATCTGTTCTTTGATAACATTTGGAACATGATTCCGATTCTTCAAATGTTTGGTCCCTTGAGTATACAGGGAAGTACTCACTTCATTGGCATAAGTGTCGGGATTTCTGACTTTGGAGATTTGTTTCTGATGATGTTTAACCTTCGGCATTGGCTGTTTACGTTTTACCAAAGTGGGTCGATTAAGATAAGTTCTGAGGTCAGCAAATTCACCCCCAGGAGTTTCTGTTTGAGACACTAACAGTTTTCCCTGTCTGGAACGACAAATTTGGAGAGTCGGGAGGTCCTGGAATTCTGCTATCGGAGTAGGCAGAATACCTCTTTGATTAGTACAAGTACTCTTGTTATAAAGGAAAGAAGAATCCTTGTTTGCCAGAATTCTTGAATTGATTGGAGCCGAGACACATTGAGATGGATCTTCTTCAATAAAGACTGAAGAAGACTGAGAAAAGACTAAAGGGCCTTTTCCTTTGTTTTGAGATGAAGGGTTAGCTAAAGAGCGTTTCCCTCTGTTATCTTCCAAGTCATGAGACAAGGAAGTTTGAGAAAAGACCAATGGACCTTTTTTTTTGCTTTGAAGAGAAGGAGGAATAGTCAAAGGACTACCCTCAGTGGATTGTGCAGGGGCAATAGGGTGTTTGGGAAGAGGAGTAGAATCTCTTCTTTTATTGTGAGAAGAAGGAAATTTAGCCAAAAGGCTGTTTTTCTTAGATTGTGCAGACTTGGTTTGCGCATGGGTGGAAGGTGCACTAGTCATTTGTGCATTAGAAGCTTTGGTAGGAAGTGCATCAGGAGTTCTTGTCTTAGAGTGCTTGGAATGCACCTTAGTTATAAGAGTGCTATTTTGTGCAGGAAAAGCCACTGCCAATTGCGCCAGAGTTATAGGAGTCTTCTGTTTTGACAAGGCAGCATATGAAGTAGCCTGTGCAACAGTTGCAACAGATTGCGCAGCCTTGACTGCAACAGATTGTGCATCAGTTGCTGAGACAGACTGTGCAACAGTTGGCACAGCAGTTTGTGCAGCAGTCTGACTAGCAGATTGTGCAGCAATTGGTACAGCATCCTTGGTGGCAAAACTGCCAGATTGTGTAGACTTGGAGACCCAAACTGAGCGCACTTTGCTCTTAGCAGAAGTGGTTACAGTACGGGGAGTGGTTTTGGAGTTGAGCATCGCCTCGTAGGCTGTCTAGTTGACCTTAACAACCAGCGTCTTCTGCGTCTTCCCGATAGACGCTACGTCATATTGAGTTTCTACTTCCTCGTCGGAGGAGAAAGTTGTCCCCAGCAGAGTCGCCATTTTGTTTGCAAAAACAAAAGTATAAAACTTTATTGATACAAACTGTAATAAAGATTACAAGAATTCTGGGAAAATCACAACTATAGGAATCCAATCTTGATGACGATTGCTTTATCCCTTAGACGATGTGAACTGTGAAGACGAAGCATTTGAAGTTGAAAACAACTCTGGAAACTGAAGGCAAAAGCCTCTGAAGTTGAAGACAAAAGTCTCGGAAGAATGCAGCAGCACTTTGGCAAGAACTCCTGAACTCTCTGATTTCTGATCTCTGATCTTGATCCCCTTGAAATGAAGACTTGAAACTCTATTTATAGAGTTCTGAAAATAACTAACTTTCAGTTATTTTGGACTGCGCAAGCTGATTTGCACAGCAACTGGTTTGCGCAGTACTGGATTGCGCAAGCAGTTATTGGATCGTGGGCCAACTATCTGGGACACATGGCATCATTTGATTGAAATACGCATGATCGTGCATAGACAGTTGCCACGTAATGAGCAATTGATGGCATGAATGCCACATGTAATTGGTCAGTTATATTGGTAGAATATGCAAAATGAACTGCGTAGAAATGGTTTGCGCAAACACGGATTGCGCATGAGTGGTTTGCGCAAACACGAATTGCGCTGCCACCTGTCAGCCGCCCTCGAGCACTGTGCGGCGTCAAAAACGAACAGCCTCCTCGTTATTCGTGTTATCAGCTGTCAGGAAGATCTGATTTGATTCAGTCAATGATGACTTCTGCCACGTCAGCCTGCGCAGTTGGGAACCTGCGCAAACCAGCCTGCGCAAAGTGATGTCTGCGCAAACTGTTGTCTGCGCAACTCATCAAAATGATGAATATCTTGAATTTTTGACTTTGTTGATTGATGTAACTTGATTTTTTAGGACCTACACTTATGCATCAAACGCGTCAAGGGTGCCGAAATCCTGGCAAAATCTGCCACAAACCTCCGATAATAACCTGCCAATCCCAAGAAACTACGCACTTCTGCTACCGTCTTCGGAACTGGCCAATTCTCTACTGCCTCAACCTTCTTCGGATCTACTGACACTCCTGCTCCAGAAATAATATGTCCCATGAACGAAATACGATCCAACCAAAACTCACATTTACTAAGCTTCGCATAAAGTTGATGCTCCCTCAAGGTCTGCAAAACTATCCGAAGATGTTTCTCATGTTCTTCTTCACTACAGGAATAAACGAGGATGTCATCTATAAACACTACTACAAACTTATCTAAATAGGGTAGAAAGATACGGTTCATCAAGTCCATGAACACGGCTGGGGCATTAGTCAGTCCAAATGGCATCACCAGAAACTCATAATGCCCATATCGCGATCTAAATGCTGTCTTAGGTATGTCCTGTTCCCGGACCCTCACTTGATAATATCCAGATCGAAGATCAATCTTAGAGAAGACGCAGGCCTTACTCAATTGATCAAATAAGTCATCAATCCTTGGTAATGGATACTTGTTCTTCACTATTACTGCATTCAACTGCCGGTAATCAATGCACATTCGCGTCAATCCATCCTTCTTGGGTACTAAAATCATCGGTGCTGCCCAGGGTGATTCACTGTCTCGGATAAACTGCTTTGCCTTCAGTTCTTCTTCATGCTGGTGCAACTTGTCCAACTCTGACTGCGACATCCTGTAAACTCTGCCGACTTTAGGCTCCATCCCAGGATTCAACTCAATGTAAAACTCTACATCCCTCACCGGTGGTAAACCTGGAAGCTCATCTGGAAATACATCAAGAAACTCTCTGACCACTCTTGGAATCTGCTCCTGCTCTGCCAATGCTTCTGCAACGATGCCCTTGGGTCGATCCTCCAATGATCGAACAAAGACGAACTCCTCAACGCCAGGTACATTAAATACTACCCTACCTCCCCGACAATCTATAGTCGCATGACTGTCTCTCAACCAGTCCATGCCTAGGACAACGTCAAAGTTGCCCATAGGGAACTCAATCAAAGATGCGGGTAATAATTGCCCACTCACTACGATCGGACACGCTAGGCACACTCTGCTAACTCCTACGAGCCCATTACCAGTGAGTATATTCATCCTCTCTGGCAATGCCTCGAACTCCATTCCAATACGTGTCACAAATTGTGCATATATAAAAGAGTGGGTAGACCCCGAATCAAACAAAGTTACTGCAGAAAAAGAGGTAACAGAAATATTACCTGCAACCACGTCGCCTGAAGCTAGTGCATCCTCCAGTGATAAGGTGAAGGCCTGGCCCTGGGCTTGCTGAGCTCCCTGGTGCTGCCTTCCTCGACCATGCTGTTGCTGTGGCCTCTGCGGGCCTTCCTGGTTCTGCGCCTGGCAAAATATCTGAGCCTGTGACGGTAGACGCTGGGCTAGCAGCCTTACGGCCAATGCTAGTCCTCGGTTCGGTGCTGCCCCCGGAGCTGGCAACGCCGGAAACTGCTGAACTGGCCCTCCTGGCCTCTGCATCATAGGACAATTGGCAATCCTGTGGTCTGGACTGCCACACCTCATGCACAATCCGTTAGCTGAACGACACACATCCCTAGTGTGCCCTCCCTTACCGCAGTAAGTACATCCAATGGGCACCCCTGGCGCTGCTGCTGGTTCCTCTGCTGCTGATGTCGAGCTGGTGTTGTTATTTCTGATACCGTCGTCCTCCGCGGCGCTCCTGACTCATGAATACGGTTGCCGGGTGCTGGCGTCGATGTTCGTTGCACTGTTCCTCCGCTCCTACTCTGGGGATGGGACCTCTTTTGGCCCCCATATCTTGTCACCAACCTTTGTTGGGTAAGTTCATGCCTCCGAGCAGTCGCTAAAATGGCGTCAAAAGTCTGATAGTCGTGCCCTTCTACTAGCTGTAGAATCTCCAAATGAAGTCCCTGCTGGAATCTCATAGCCTTCTCTGGCTCTGTAGCCACCATCGTTGGTACAAACTGACTCAGTTTGCAGAACTCCACTGCACATCCATCCACCGTCTTACCAGCCTGCTTGAGACTGATAAACCTCTGTTGTAGCTCATATCGCGCTACCACGCCAAAGTACTTGGCCTTGAATCTGGTACTGAAGCTATCCCAAGGAACAGGATGCCTCATTCCAACCTCTTTCGATGCCCACCAGTCGCAGGCGAGATCCTGAAGTAACAGTCTGACCTGGTCAACCTTCTATTCTGCGGGAACCTTAGCTGCTGTCAATAGGCCTTAGTATCCTGAAGCCATGCATCCGCCGTGATGGCATCCTCCGTGCCATTAAAATATCTTGGATTAAGTCGACAAAACCTCCCAACGCTCCCGAATCATTTCTGACACTTCTCTCAAGGGCTAATTGTAACCCCTGATTCAGTAGCACATTCTGTTCCTGCTGTTGGGTCTGCTGTTGCTGATGGGCTGCCACCTGACGCTGCTGAGTGGCCAGGAATCCCCGGATGACCTCCAGGAGTGCTGTAGGATCAGGTACTGTCGTCGCTGCCGGTACCGCTGGGGGTGCGGGAGTTTCTAGAACCTGCGGTTCTACCGGCTCTGATATAACTTCCACTCGGATTTGGTCAGGAGAAGGCATTGCTGCCCCGTCGAGCCATGCTCTACTGGACGTTTCTCCATGTTGGCCTCACCAGCTACTGAGATTGAAGCACCCCTATAGAGAAAGATACATGATATCAAATGACAGGACGATGAAGATTCGTGGATACAATTCAAGTTATCAATCAAGGCGAGAAAAGAGAAATTGAGGCAAGAGATTCAAAGGAAACAAGTTTTGATTGAGACTCCTATAATAGTAATACCCCATAAGTCTAAAAATCAGACCTGCATGGGCCACCAATAAAACCTTGTCACGCCCCAGTACCGAAATACGGAGACGGACTAGGCCAGCTACTCCATATGAGGTATATAAACGTCATACGGCAATCGTGGCTGTCAAGAGACAAGGGGGTGCATGCTACAATCAAGTCTCCTATGGTCTCACAGAGCATCTAGGTCTCAATCAATCAAACAAGAAGCAGTAAATAATGAACATATAAGATAAAGCAGTAAGACGTCCCCGACGCATCATCAAAATGATCATGGAGATCTAGCTTTATAAGTTAGCTAGCCCAGAGAGTCATAGGTACATAATTGTATTCAGCTGTAGTCTGATTTAATTACAAATTATGTAAGACAACATATCCAGATTAGCCGGCTAACAGGTGCCGGTGGCTAAACGCCAGAATATAAGTAAAGATATTAGAGTGGTGGAGAAGAAACCCACTCGAGTCTCCCGGCAGCCATGCTCCTAGTATGTACCATTGACGTCGGAAAGGAAGTTTGGATCCTCAGGCACTGCTACGAGATCTGGCCAAATAAAACCAGCGGGGTCAGCCCCGAATAGCAAGTACCACAAGGAAGCACAAAAGAGTGAGATAAAACCCAAGCACAAAATAATAATACTAGTAATAATAAAAGCTTCCGATCGTAACCTCGGTCCACAGCCTGTCCTAGCACGATAGCCCAACCCAACAATCAAACAAGGATATGGGTTGGACCACGCACCATGACAGTCCATGTCCCTCGGCTACTAACAAAAGTTACAAGGCACAGTCAAGTCATTTTTTAAGCGACCATTCATTCATGCGGCTTTCTATATTTGGCAGAGTTATCCCCGCGATACTGATTAAAAAGAATCCTCAGATCGTGTCAACCCAGCAGGGCTAGCCAAACCATAAGACATATAGCACATTGATTATGCACCGGTCCTCCGGAGGGCTACCGTGCTAAAACATATAACATATAGCTCGTAGGAGTCGGATATAGCCATCCGCTATAGGCGAATGAAACCATATCCATGGCGACCAACCCATACGTCAGGACTGGGCCTGGAGTGGCTAGTATGGCACGATCTCGGGATTCTTCCCACCCAATGCATCTACCAAGTTAGTTGCCTAGTTAATCCCTAGGTTATCCTCGGAGTTCACATGTCGTGGTCACATGCACACTCTCCTAGATGTCGTACATTGTACGAGTACCCCAAGAAGTGATCCTTACTTGCTCATAGAGTCATACGTATGTACCCCCTTCTTGGTGTAATGCGACACACAACACATACCACGTCATTGCTACTGACCAATTGCTATGTAAATGCTGGACTCTTGGAGGTACTGACATGTATCATATAGGAACACTTAGCACATAGGATAGCACATCGATGCTCACATAGATTGTACTTTAGTACACACATAGGGTTATCCAGCATACGCATAGGAGTCAGATCAGGAATGAGGACCAAGACACAAGAGAAAATAGAACAAAAAGGTACTATACACTTAGGGTATGAAGAGCTTGCAAGTCATGAAGATTCCTGAAGCCAAGACAAAGATCTACAACTTTCATGTTGGGAGTTAGGAGAAATTCTGGCCACAATTCAGCCAAATAGGACTTAAAATAGCCCAAAACAGCCAAAATAGGCACTATGCGGCACTATTTAGTACTATGCGGCATTATTCAGCACTATGCAGCACTCCCATATGCGGCTGTACACTATGTGGCACTATGCAGCACCCTTATTCGGCTCGGTTCATCGTCCCTGCCAAAACCAGGGCAGATAACATAGAAAATATCCAAATATTGTTTTGGCCATAACTTCCTCAAAACAAGTCAAAATCTAACTTTTTAAAGGTCAAAATTATGTAGAATCAAATTTCTTACAACCTAGGCCATTAGTTTTCGAAAATAACCAAATTTGATAGATCAAAACCATGTAAATACATAAAATCCTAGTTTTAGAAACTTAGATCTACACCAAACTAGCCATTAAAATCAAAAACTCCCAGAACTAAACTTGTTGAGAATGAAGAGAAGAACAATATAGACAAATAATATCAAAGGAAAAAAATCTAGAATAAAAAATGCATAAATCTCCACTTTTGAGCAAGTTGTACTTGCCTAAGGATGGTGGTTGAGGAAAATAAATGGAGGGGTGAATGAGGAGAGAGAGTGAGGAAGAGAATATAAATAGGGGTTGGGTTGGCTTAAGAAAACCCTAATCTCTAAACATGGTCTAACCATTCCACTAATGACATGCTTAAAAATTACATGCAACCATTAAATAATAATAAATAGAATTATGCAGATGCTAAATGCGGGATACCATATACAAAATTCATGAAAGAATATGTCTATCGGGATCGGGGAGTGACAATTGGGCTTCTCAATTTTGTACAGTGATCTAGTTGAACCAACAGAGCCTCTGTATCAACTAGTTGTCTGCACTTTCTATGCTAAAGAAATGTAATACACTTTACAGTCAACACTTGCGATTGTATCTCTACCTTGCTTTGTGCATATAATATTATCTGGGGTTGCACAAAGATGATTTTGTTTCTCGTTGATAATTACCAAATTACCATCTTCAACTTAACCGGATCACATGTATATTTATGTTTCCCTTAGCTCAGTTTGTTTTGAGGTTCAGTCCCTTAGTATTACATATGATCAGTCAATTCGAGCATTAGAGATTAAGACACCATTTATATCAGTCCAATTGGTTGGAAGTTCAGATCAATTATGGGAGCTAACGTGTTGGAATGTTAGAACAAGGAAAATATAAGTGCAAGGATATCTGGTGCATGTGTTTCCACCCAGGAGATGCAAAGCGATACACTCCATAAAAGGATTACAGGGAGGGAGTCAATGCGGCAGTAACTTATTATAAATAAGAAGGGAAATCAAAACTTAAGCTATTAAGGCAATGGATGTAACAGAACCTGGGTGCAAAGGGAAAGGGCGAGAGAAATCCTTTGTAAATAGGAGAGTCTCTTCTCTGATTCCATGATGAGACTGATAGCTCATGAGTCTTGAACTCACGGCCCTTACAAATTAGGACCCTAACATCTGATGCCTAGACCAACTTGTAGAGTGGAGATGTAAGTGTCAGGTTGCATGGGCTGTATCAAATTGCATATGGAGTATCACTCGAGACTCCTTGTGTCAGTCCAATTACCTATTGGTTTCAGTATTTGGTCAGTCTTAGCTTAATATTCAGTCCCATGCATTCTTAATATACTGTCCATATTGGATGTTCAGTCCAGGAAATCTTGCTCAGTCCACATAATGGAGTAGCAGTCCATATTACTTATTGCATCAGTCCCCTGCATCCCAGTGTTCAACCCTTAATGTGAACTCCCTTATTTCAGTTAGGGACAGTAGAATTAGCATTAGTTTTAGTTTCTTTCCAGTTAACCCTATGTATTTAGTTTAGATATCAGCTTATATCAGTTTACTCCATTCTTATGTTGCAATCTACATTTATGGTTTGGTATCAGTTGGAGTTATCTTGGTGTTCAGTCCTCTTATGTTGATTAATTTATTTAGGTTTATCCCCATTACTCAAACGATCACTGTATAGTCCCAAATTACTTTTAGTCCAGTCATTGAACTTTATTTTAGAGAATAAACTTCGAGTTCAGACCATTGGACATATGTGTGTGGGTTGTCTTGTTATCCTAACACCCAAGTTGACTTGCATCTGTCCACTTTGATTCCATCCACTGTAATCTATGTAGGTTCCCTGCATTTCCTGGGTTCAGTCACGTGTGAATGCTCACATAGGATGTCTTACAGAGCATTGGTTCACTGCTTAAAGCAGGATACGCGAGCCAGGGTGCAACTGTATCATGGGGTATCCTATGAAACCTATATCCGAGTTTCAGTAGCAGGTAATAGATCTTCTGCACCTTGCAGTAGGCAAGGGTATATGGGAGTTGGTAGGTTGCAGTATCAGGAGCACACATCGTAGTATTGGCCATTAGCCTGTGTGTTCGAGACTGAGAGTGAGTATTGTGTGTATTTGGTAACACACTAGTTTGAGAGTATGTTTTGAGATAGATACTCAAGAAACTATCCACAGTTTAGTCTAGCAAAACTAATCCGAGGATTCTTGCTCCAACATAAGGAGGACCGTGCTTTCATTACAAAAAGCTGAAATGGTAAACCAGGTTTCATGTTGCAATGATGTCTCGCATAAGCTCTAGATACAGTTTTTACCTCCACCTTTCTTACAGTAATGGTTGTTAATAACTGTTTACTCTCCTCATTCTCTTCTGGATGATATTCACATATGAAGATTGTTTGAATCCCTTGAGCTTCTAACTTCTCTATGTCGCAAAGCTATTAGTATACTGTGGAAGATTCACACAATTATAGTAATATATATTTCAATGTACTCAAATTGATGGCTCATGTATATTACCAAGGGAATTATTCGTTTCATCCAAATGCATGTAAATTGAACTACTAAAAGCCTAACCAATCAAAACCCAAACCCTGCGAGTAAGAGTCATGGGGATCATGACATGAGACTTCCTTGACCATAGAATTTATTGGCAAATACTTTCAGATGAATTGCAAGTAACTGGTTCTTATGTGGCCTTCCCTTTGGGTTAAGGTTTCAAGTAGGCATATCCTATATTCATACATACATGGTAATGTTAGGCTAAGGTTAGCTAAGTTTGGGTATTTAGGTAGGTACTGATTCGATATAAGTAAACTTGACATAGAAAGACCAAGGTTGACCAAGGTTGACCAAGGTTGACCAAGGTTGACTAATTTGACTGAAAGTCAACCTTGAGTTGATATTTGACCTAGAATTTGTTGGCCTAATGATTACATCGTGTTTTTGAATATGGCTAATCAATTAAGTTTAACATAATGATGTCACTAATATTCATTTACTCATTATCATGTTGCTACTTAAACTTAGCATTATCCTAATTGTCCTATATCATATTGACATGCTTGTATTGTACTGTAACATATTTTTCTTGCCTAACATGTATTTGCAGACATACAGTAAGCATGATCAAAATGATCAAAGCAGGACATAGGCAATGAATAATTAATGATGGAGCAAAGACGGCGTCATACAAAAAGATTTCTTCGAACCGCCTAGACATATCTCTCCAAGCTCTACCATACAAACAGACCAATTCCTGAACCAAACCCAAGCACCACAAAGCCCAAAAGCCCAAAGGCCATTCTGCCACCTAGGAGGCAGAGTTCGGGCCGAACTCTGCCCCTACACAAAGTTCGGGCCGAACTCTGTCCCCTGATTTCCAGGAACAGATTTCTAGGGTTACCAATTGCTAGCTGGTACAACGGCCATATTTTTGAATTTTGAGGACAGAATTCTGGCCGAATTCTGCCTTCCAAACTAGTATATATAGGGCATGATTTCAACCATTTTCATTCATTTCTTCATCATCTTTCTATCTCTCACTCTCAATCATCTAAGCCTTATACTACCTAAGCCTTACTCTTCCAATCTACTAGCCACAAAACTTCCAAAGCCCCAAGGTGCTCAAGTACGATTCACCTAGAAGTTTTTGTGCAAGAGTTGAAAAGAAAAATTACTTGGACAATTCCAAGTTTCGCCATCTGCGAATCTGTAAGAAGTTAGCGTGCTCTTCTGAGTAAAGGCACGTAGTTGTACACTATTTCACAAATAGTGGATTTCAATCCTGAGCTAGAGTTCTCAGGCCTGGACTAGTCCTCCACGAGGAAAACCAGGTTAAAACTGCTGTGTTTGCGTATGCTCTACTGATCTTTATTTACTTTCGTATTTCTCTCTGATTTATTTACTATCTTAATAGTTGTTTTGTGGAGGTGATATAGAGTTAATTTTTTATTTGGTGATTATCGACACAAACTCTATTCATCCCTCTCTAGAGTTGCCTACACGTTATTTCAATTGGTATCAGAGCAGGATTTCTATTGTTAGGCTTAACATCCTTAGAGTAGATCCTTGTTTTTTGTGTATGGCATCGTATTCCTCCTCCTCAGATAAAGAGGGTTATACTTCTAGTAGCATAGAAAATCATATTTTTTCTAAATGCAAGAAATGCTCTAAGTGGAAAGCCATGGCTAACCAATCCTTAAAGTTTTCTAAGGCTTTTCATTCTACAAATGAAGAACTTTCAGAAAAGGTTATTCATTTAGAAGAATCTAATGAGTTCTTGAGAAATAAAAACAATGATTTATTATCTAGACTTGACTCACAAAACTCATCTTGTGTTTCTTTAAAGAGTTTGAATGATTCTTTAATGTTGAAAATCAAATCTCTTTCCTCATTAATGGAAGATCTTAAGAAGCAAGCACATGAGCTAAATCATTTGCATGATTCTTCTATTGACTCTTTAAAGAAACAAAATGATGATTTTATTTCTAGAATTGCTTTATTTGAAAAAGAGAATTATGCTTTAAATGCTAAATTTGATTCTCTTACTTGTTTGTATAATGATTTGCTATTAGAACATAATATTCTTAAGACCAAATCCATGCATGCTCACTCTAGAGATATTCATCATTCTAGTATGTCATATGTTCATAATCATGCTCATTCCGATACATGTGCACACACTAGTATTAGGTGCTTCTATTGCTCTCGCATTGGATACATGAGTGTAACTTGTCCTATTCGTAGGAGTTTTTCTACCAATGCTAGAGTAAATAGTATATGGGTCCCTAAAGCTAACAAATGTGGATCCAAGTTTATTTGGATACCAAAGTCTTTGCCTAATATTGTAGGTGGAGCTACTTGTATCAGGACATAGCACCGAGGAAGCGTGTTGGTGGTTGCAAAGCTCAAAGGTCATTCTACAAGCAATTGTACCAACACAAGTGTGGCCACTAAAGCCACTTTGGTAATATGCTAAATGATTCTCTTTAAATAGTTTATATTTGTTGAATCTAGCATGTTTCTCTTGATGTCTTGCTACTAGCTCATATTGATATCCTTTAGTTGCTTTTTATATAAATTAATATTAGATATAATACTAGCATGCTTGGTTAATTTTCTTATTATTTCTTTTATCTAGCATGACTAGTTACTAAGCTTAAATGATGAGTTCACACTATGTAGTTTATCACTCATTTTCTATTAGTATGACACATTTATATATGCATACTTGTTATTCCTAATCTTTATTTATAAAGCATGCATATCACTCTAGTCCATAGGACCTTGGTTTTTATTTGAGTTAATATGATTTTAACTCTTCGTGTTTAAAAGTTTTGAGATAGTTACTTCTTGCCGATTTGTATTTAATATGTCATATTTATCTTAATTACTATTTGTGAATATATGTGTTTAGCACTAGCTACTTATAATTTGATAAGTATATAATTATACTTCTTTTTAATCTTGTGCTTGCATAATATCTTCATTATCAATTCTCATATTTTATTTTGATTATCCACTTGAGAATCAATTATGTCTTTGCCTAATAAAGTTTATTTATACATGACTATACTTATCTCCATTTCTATGTAGATCATGTATTTATTATATTGACATCTATTTTTGTATAAATATCTTTATGTGGGCATATGAGTTAAGCTCAAGTTTTATATTATTTTGAAGAGTATCTATTCATACTTATGCTTACCTCATACTTTAGCTATTGATTCTTTTGACCAAATTTGTGTTATCTCTTCTTGAATCAATTAGCTTCTTCCTTAAAGTCTTTTTTTCATGATATCTTATTGGCTTTTATTTGTTGACTTTATGCATACATTCTTTTTAATTGATTTTTTTATGTATGCCTATTTGTGATATATATGAATATATTAATGATTTGCAACTTCTGATATTTATTTGTTTTACTTCTTCAAGTTAGGATGTTGAGAGAAAATGGTTATTAGTGTCTTGTTCATGACTTTTATGGAAGTTCTTTTAAGAATTGCTTGGTTTTGTGCTTTACCTTATTTGTTGAAATTATCATACTTATTTTGAGCATGTATCTTCTATATATTTATTTCCATAAGTGCATTATGAAAATGTTTGTCTTGAAAATATTCTTAGCAAATTTTGATGATCATTCTTTGATTATTATTTGGATATTTACCTTTCTTATACTTAGGATTTTTATATTTTGATGTTGTTTGATGATACTGCATATATTCCTTTAAATCTAATTTCTTAAAAGTAAAGAACATTTTGGGAACAAGACAAAAGGTTTCTTCTGTCATACAGGTGTAAATAGCCTGAAGCGACACGGTGCACTAGTCTTCGAACAACCGCTAGCTGGAAACCGGCCCCTACAGCCAACCCAAAGTGATCAATACTTTATAGACTTAAGATTCATTAAGGTCTACTTGCAACCATTATCTAGTTCTGGATCCACCCCTAAGTTCCAGAATACTTCATCATATCTAGCCTTATATTTGAGCTATAAATATTTTATTATTATTGCCCAATGATATTTTTTAGCACATGAGAATAAATGTAATTGATATATCATACTTCTCATGTCTTTAGCTACTATGGGTTGAACTTTTACGTTAAAATTTTCCATTTCTAGAGAATACACTTTCATAATGGTTATAATTTTGCATTCTCTAGATCAATCTATTATTTCATTATCTTGGGTTAATCTCAATATTTGACAAAAAGATTTTCTCTATTGTGTTTTTATGAACATCTCTTTTGTCCTTTACTTGATGAGAGTCTAATTCATTTACTTGCTATCTTATACTCTCATCCTTGCTTAACAAAGAGTATATAAATCATTTTGATCATTCAAAATGTATTGCCCTTATTATGAACTCTATGCTTAAGTATGTATCTTTAGTGTTAGTGACTTAAGATTTAATGAGCACATTTATCATGTTAATGGCCTACCTCATTAATCTTAATTAGTTATGTAGCTTGCTTATTTACGATGTATTGATTAAGCTACATAATTTTTGTTCACTTTCATTCATCTAGCTATCTTCTTGAATTTCAATCTATATGTGATATGCTAGTTTACAAAAACATGATTTATGAATTTTTCTTGATGAGATTTGTATTCTATTTTAGATACATGTGTTTGGTCTCTAAAATTAGTTTGATAATTTTTAAATTTAATCTTGTTTCCATTAAGGTTTATGATTCATCGTTTTAACTTCCTTCCATACTAGTCATTGGTAAGCATATCTTAAATTTTTCTCATCTTTTGAGTCATGATTTTATCATATTGTCATTACATTTCTTTGGAATAAATTTGCAATCATTTAAATAAGATTGACTCTTTTCTATATTTTTCATTGGTTTGTTTATATGGTTTTTAGATGGGATTTATGACGGATCATAATTATTCATTGGTTTTCTTTATGAATGATCCTAATGATTGACTAGTCCTATATTATCTAATTATGTGGTTATCAAGTTAATTTATTACTCTACTTTGACTACTCATAGATTATCACATATGCCCTTTGCTATTTGAACTTCATTGGTTTCTCATTTAGTATTAGCAAGGTTGGATTATTACCCGTTGATGGGTACATATGTGGTAAAATATACATAGTCCATGCAAAGCAATAAATTGGTTGATCATTTCTTTATTAGATAATCATGGACATGATATTTGAGTTTTATTTTCTTGAGCTATATTTTGACTTTCATCATGATTGATTTAATTGAATTTATTCCTTTTCATGATGACATTTTTCTCAAAAGGTATCATACATCGGTCTATCATATTTCAATATGAGATTCTTCTATATAGGTTAGTGTATGTCATCTTTTGATTACATGTACTAAAATGGAATATTCTTTTAATTTATCATCTTTAGTAGCTATTAAGTGGATATCTCTTCTTGACTAAAGATGACATTATTCGTTTTATGACGTTTTTATAGCCTTATATGCATTGAGCAAGGGGGAGAAATCAATAGTTGATTTACCCCTAGATCTTGAAGTTATTATTTTTTTCTGCTATAAGTGCTTTGGAACTAGATACGCATATTTTAAGGGGGAGCAAATAAATTGGTTCAATTCATTTATTCCCTTTAATATGTCGTATACCTAGTTCATCATTGACCCATATTTTTATCACTATTTATATATTAGTGATTGAGGTTATGATACTGTTTTTTTGTGAAAAGTTTATGAGAGTATATGCAATTATTTTCATAATATTATCTCAATCTTTTATATGAGTCATTTCGTTAATATTAACTTTCACATCTTATTCTTTTATATGAGTCATTTCGTTAATATTAACTTTCACATCTTATCTTGATGACTATTGTACTTTCTTTGATTTGGCTTCCTTATATGTTTAATTGATTTGGCTTTCCTTGTTGAGGACTTACCCAAAATTCATGATTTCATCTCTATTGGTAATAGTTTGAGGGGGAGCATTCAAGTCGACTGAATTTCTCCTTTTCAAACATTTTTTCTCCTTTACCTTCATGTTTATTTCAAAGGGTATTCATATAGCATGATAAGGTAATTGAGTTCAAATGCATGAATTTTGGATAAGCAAATAGATTTGCAAATAATGAGATCATTTTATATCAATTGCTCTATTTTACATTGATCATTCCTTTATTTTGTTTCACTATTTATCTGTGGACAATTGTGACTATCATAGTTTTATTGATCAATGTTTCAAGTTTATATATTTCAATTGATATCAAGTTTGTCTATTTCAATATCTCAATTGGTATCTTTCTTCTTTGATATCTATTATTTACAATTATCTAATCCCCATGGTTTTTGATTGTAATTTTTTTTCTCTTCCAAAACTAGAGCAATATTTCATATCATACTATGTTTTTGGATGTCTTTCTTGGATTTCATGTTGGTAAACTATCTATTGATTAGTTTCACATTCTTTTAGTTTTACCAACTATTTGTGTTTTGACAAGCTATTTTTTATTTGGCACTCTACATTTGGTATGTAGTTTCTATACTTGTCTTTACACACTTCTCCCATTGTTCCTCATTTAGTATATCTTGATCATGATTGTCTATGCCTTTCTCCTTTACTTATGCTTGAGTTCGGTTTATCTTTTATTACGGGAAAGCTTATTTTTTGATCATGTCAAAGGAGGAGAAATAAGTTTAAGTTATCACACCATACATGTTTATTAGTGATACATGCATCTATCGTATATGTCTTAAACTTAACTGATTTGCCATAATAAAAAAGGGGGAGATTATTGGCCTAATGATTACATCGTATTTTTGAATATGGCTAATCAACTAAGTTTAACATAATGATGTCACTAATATTCATTTACTCATTATCATGTTGCTACTTAAACATAGCATTGTCCTAATTGTTCTATATCATATTGACATGCTTGTATTGTACTGTAACATATTTTTCTCGCCTAACATGTATTTGTAGACATGCAGTAAGCATGATCAAACATGATCAAAGCAGGACATAGGCAATGAAGAATTAATGATGGAGCAAAGACGACGTCATACAAAAAGATTTCTTCGAACTGCCTAGCGACCTATCCGGGGCCTCGCATCGGGGGTTCCGCTGCCGGATCAACGGACAGGGGTCGAGGGGGCAGCGCCCCCCGTCGGGGGTTCGGGGGCGAAGCCCCCGAAAGGTATTCAGATTTCCAGATTTGCTTATCTTTTGACGACTGCTGTCAAGGAAAAAGACATCTTCAGGACTGCTCAAATATCAGAAGAAAGGCGTCATCAAAGGGCTCTTGGTTTTCCTACTTGTTCCAAGTCTGTAATCTTTAATTTATTGAGTCTAGGAGAATGTGTACATTGAGTCGCACTGAGTCATCTCAACCCCTAGACATATCTCTCCAAGCTCTACCATAAAAACAGACCAATTCCTGAACCAAACCCAAGCTCCACAAAGCCCAAAAGCCTAAAGGCTATTCTGCCACCTAGGAGGCAGAGTTCCGGCCGAACTCTGCCCCCACACAGAGTTTGGGCCGAACTCTGTCCCCTGATTTCCAGGAACTGATTTTTAGGGTTACCAATTGCTAGCTAGTACAACGGCCATATTTTTGAATTTTGAGGACAGAATTCTGGCCGAATTCGGCCTTCCAGACTAGTAATATAGGGCATAATTTCAACCATTTTTATTCATCTCTTCATCATCTTTCTATCTCTCACTCTCAATCATCTAAGCCTTATACTACCTAAGCCTTACTCTTTCAATCTACTAGCCACAAAACTTCCTAAGCCCCAAGGTGCTCAAGTGCGATTCAGCTAAAAGTTTTTGTGCAAGAGTTGAAAAGAAAAGTTACTTGGAAAATTCCAAGTTTCGCCACCTGCGAATCTGTAAGAAGTTGGCGTGCTCTTCTGAGTAAGGGCACGTGGTTGTACACTATTTCACAAATAGTGGATTTTAATCCTGAGCTAGAGTTCTTAGGCCTGGACTAGTCCTCCACGAGGGAAACCAGGTTAAAACTGCTGTGTTTGCGTATGCTCTACTGATCTTTATTTACTTGCACATTTCTCTCTGATTTATTTACTATCTTAATAGTTGTTTTGTGGAGGTGATATAGAGTTAATTTTTTATTTGGTGATTATCGCCACAAACTCTATTCACCCCCATCTAGAGTTGCCTACACGTTATTTCAGAATTGACCTAGAGTCTTAATAACCAAATAGATAGGCTCAGTTGTACTCTCTAAACTGTAAATTAATTCTATTAATTTATAAACAGGTTCATTGGACTTCTGACTCAACATTTGGCCCGTGCTAACAGCTCAGGACCGCAGGCAAGTATACCTTGCCGAAAATATGCAGTATTTACCTTGTTTTCTTTCTATTATTTTCCTTTCATATTTCTATATTATGATTGGTGTCCCTGATTGTCTTGTTCTAGATTACGTGCACGTATAGGATATTGCTTGTCTACTAATCTTCTTCATGTTATTGTGTCTTATGATAGAATTGCCAGTTCTATACCTTGTTCTTGACTTGACTAATCTTAACTGGGAGTGTAGAAGCATGGAAAATATCAGAATAATGGTCCATGCGGCTCCGGATACGAAGCCCATGCGGCTCATATGGGAGCTGTCTTATATAGTTCAAAGGAAGACTCTCTGTCTCATGCGGCTCGAGAGTGTATGCGGTTCAGCAGGAATATGCGGCTCGTTCGATGCCACGTGTCCCCCTGTGATCCTTCCCTACAGCTGGCCCTTTGAATAGTGGCCTCATTTACTGCTCTGACACGATTTGACGACTGTGGCGGCTCTGGCATAAAGTGTCATAATGGCTCTGCCATAATGACAGACTCTTCGGGAAAAGAAGAAGATCTCTGACCCGATCCGTCAGAAATCCTAGGTTGCCACGTGGCAAATCTCATGCGGCTTAAATAGAGAACAGCTTCATGCGGCTCACTGAGAAGTCACCCTATATGACTAGCAGAAATCAGCCATATGCGGCCCACTGAGAGCTCAGCCCCTGCGGCTCAATACAACGCTAGCTCATGCGGCTCGCAAAGATTATGCATATGCGGCTCATTGAGAGTTCGTTCCCTGCGGTTCGATGAAGCATTGTCCTATGCGGCTCACGAAGAGTATCTCCCTGCGGTTCAAGTGTTGCCCATCCTATACGGCTCTGGCAAGACCCACAATCAAAACACGTGGCATCGGATCAATCAACGATTTAACCGAATCTCAACAAATATATTTGACATCATCGTCATAATTACTAAGATCAGGGCATATCATTTATCATCAAGCCAATGGGACACGTGGCGAGCAATCGGGCATTGGTATAATCAATCATGAAGATTTAAAGCAATTAACATTAATTGCTCACAAGATTCGGTGCTATCCTCATTAATGGCCGAGATTCATTGTAATCAGGACCAAGGGTTCAGATAGATTGAAGGAGCGCCGACATTCCAAAACAATAATCATTAGCAAACCCTAATGATCATACCCCACTCTTATAAATAGCCAGCATCATTTTTTTGCACAAGGACCGGCAATAAAAAGAATAAAAATATACAGAGTCGGAGAGAGAATACACAGAGAGAGAGAGAAGCCAGGAGAGCAACAGAGGAGCAAAAAGAGCACTTCTTCGTCAACGCCAACCATCTTTTCACAAGGAGCCAAGGCTGCATACCGATCGTCCAAGGAGTAAGGCAGGGCTGCCATCGCCTTTCCGAGCCTCTATCGTCACCCCCCAGAATCTAAAATAAACAATTGTACTTAGATTGCTGTACCTAGGTTTTTGTCCCTAGGCTTTCTTTGTACAAGCGAGTTTGTATTGTGAGTCTAAGTTCAGTCCTCCGATAATTGTTCTGTACTTTTACAATCAATGGCAAACACGATGGCGACTCTGCTGGGGACTAACTTCTCCACGGCTGAGGAGTTGGTGACGCAATCGGATGCAGCCAAGCTTGGCTCCACGCAACAGAAGATGGTCGCCCGGTTCGACCAACAGGCATTCGAAGAAATGCTCTCCGACAAGAGCGCTGGCCCGGTCCAGAAGTGAGCCTGCACAAAGAAGGCCCGCAAGGAGTGGAGACCCCGATATTTTGTTCCTACTGAAGCTCTTGCAGAAATATCCTCTGTTGCTCAAGACGGCGAGAAAGACTCTCCTGCGGCCCTACTTCAGACCATAGACAACTCTGCTGTCCCCAAGTCCGACAGAAGAAAATACTATGATGCTGGACTTGCAGGGGCAAAGAGGAACTCTATGAGATCCGAGCCGCATAAGGGTATTAGCCGCAGGGAGAAAGCTCATGCGGCTACATCCGCCATCCGCATGGAGAAAACTCATGCGACCACATCTGTCAGCCGCATGGCTTATGCAGCTACAGTCGCCAATCACATAGATGAAACACATGAGGCTACAGGAGGCAGCCGCTTGCAGAGAACCCATGCGGCCACTATTGCCAACCGCATGCGGCTAGCCTGCACGGTCGTGACTCCGAACCGCCCAAAGACAACTCATCCGACAGCAGAAGATGACCGCATGCAGACAGCCTGCACGGTACCCAACTCTGGCAGCATAGCGTCCGTTCCACGCTTCTCTCGATCGGTCTTCGACCGTCTCTCATACGGTCCCGACCCTGATGATTCTCTGTATGATAAGCCAGATTCTGTGGCATTAAACTTGGACTCCTCCTATTACACACCTACAAGTGCTAGAAGGAGGAAGTCTAGGGCAGCGCGGGCTCATCGAGCCCAGTCAGCTGTCCCAACCTCTGACTATCGGAGCGTCCCGTTGACAATCACACGGGCCTCGGATGGAAAGTTGTATACAACCACTCAAGTCCAGCCCCCCGCGGCAAACAGACAGAGTGGTTCCCCTGACCCGCGGGAGACGATCCTCCACAAACGCAAGAAAAAAGAAGGAGTGTCGGTGTACAAAGAGTCCTCGCTTGGACATCGCTGCACCCAAATCATCGTCAATTGCTGCTGCAACAACGCGGCAATGACGGAAGCTCGGCCATCCGCCTTCCAAAGGCTACAGCACCCACACTCAGAAGATGAGGCACCTCCTGTTGTCTCCTGCAATTCTGCTCAAAAAGTTCCCACCGAAGAGAGGAGGAAGAAAATGAGCGTCTCCAGTCCGAAGATATCAACCATTACAACTAAGAAACTGTCGTCTAAACGGTTGCCCTCCACTGGTGTATTCCAACACACCCGTTCAAAGACGAAATTTACCTCGATAGGAAATTCATCATCCACATCGCTGGGGGTTGAAGGAGCTGGGGGTAACACTCCTCCGAACATCCGCAACAATCCGATGTTCCAAGGAACCGAGTCCGCACAAACAACTCTTCCATCAGGAGTAACGGACGCTGATGCCCCCGAGGACATCCGTAACTCTCAAGACAAGGCAAGCTCTGAAGCTGGGGATACCGTTCCCTCCGAGTTCGAGCCCGAAGAGAATATTCCCACCTATCCCGATGACTTCTCGGTGCATGGGTACGACTCAGAGGGCACGTCCTCCACCGTTTCTTCCATCACTCCTCACGTAAGAACGGTGTTCATGACGGACAGCGATCAAGGTGGTTCCTGTGATCGCCAGCGCATCGATAGTCTCGAAGCCATATTACTTGCTCTGGTCAAGTCTGTAGACGTGATTAAAGTGGCCCTGCCCACTTTACAAGGAGGAGCGCCTGGTCAAACAAACACGGGCCCCGCGGTCAATATAGATTCGAACTCAGCGGCACCAAACCCGGGCAATAATCCTCCCGAAATAACAGCCCCCGCCGTGACAGATGAGACCCGAGAAGTAAGAAGAGAGGTCCAAGAGCTCCGTGCCATGTTTTATGACCGAGAAAACGCTCAAGATCTCAGAATACGGTAACCATATCCTGCTGAGTGGAGGGATGTTCTATTCCCACCAAGATATAAGCCGTTCAACATCAACCCGTATGATGGCAAAACCTCAGCAAGTTGATACATCACTTACTTTGAGGTCACCACCGACCATCTGCCCCATGAAGATGCGATCCTCACACGGTTATTCATTGGAGCATTGGAAGGAGTCGCCTTTGATTGGTATCGCAATCTACCGGACAACTGCATCCATTCCTTCGTCGGCTTCAAGCACATGTTCTTGGAATGATTCTATGAAGTAGGACAAGACATCACTATGTCCACTCTCATGGACGTCGTCCAAGGGGAGAAGGAGCTAACAAGGAACTACATCGAGCGGTTCCGCCAGACCGCCATGAAGCTGCCTTCCGGAAATCCGGATTCTTCTTTGATCGAAATCTGCCAAAAGAGACTGCTTCCAACGATCAGTCTCTGGATGGACGAGAGTCAATTCAAAGATTGGAAGGCGTTCATCATCAGCGCCACAAACGCTGAAGAACGACTGAAGAAGGCCCGCCAACTGGGGTTGCACATCTCAGAAGGAGAAAACAAGGGCAAGCGTCTCAACAACGATAATGGGGGTAACCCCTCCAACAATCGGGACAGCAAGGGAAAACAGGCTATGGTGGCCGACACGGCCCAGAAGCCCGAGCCACAGCCAGCAGACAAGCAATGGCCTCAGATCACTTACTCTTTCGAAGACGGCCACGTCAAGCCTATCTTAGACATGCTTATACAAGGAGGTAGAATTCAGCTTCCTCCACCAAGACGGGAGCCTCGGCCGGCTAATTTGGAGAACCCGAAGTTCTGCCATTACCACCGTTATGTACACCACGCTACACATGACTGCTACCAACTAAAATAGTACATCCAAAGCCTCATCGATTCGAACGCTCTGGCCATCGACTTCGAAGAGGTAACTGTAGCAGCCAATATGGTATCCGTATAATTCGGCAACTTCCCTCCAACGGAGACCCAAGACGGGGTAATTCTCGTCCCTCTCGCGACAATGGAGATTACCAATCTTCCTCCGCCCCGAGAACAAGCTGCTGGTCTAGTACCTCTCACCACCTCAAGAGGAGAGGTCATGTGGGTCCATCCAGACTTAGTGTCAGAAGTAACTCGGCCCACACCATCTCCCACCAACAAAAAGAGTGGAAAAATCAAGACCTGCCGCACAATTTTAGCAGACAACGGGGAAGCTACAGCCGTCGTCACGCGGTCCGGAGCGCAATCCCAACCTGTGGTTGATAGTCCAGCTGAAAATCATCAACCCACTGCAACTGATGCTCTGGGACCGGCTCAGCCTTCGACGACCGACAAGCCTAGGCCGAAGGAGACTCGCTTCGACAAATCTCTCGGAAAGGACACAGCCCAAGGGCTAGAGAGGCCCTACAACTTTGACATCTTAGCACAATTGGCTAACACTCCGGCCAAATTGTCATTATATGAACTCCTGAGGCTCTCCAAAGACGTTCGTATTGCATTGAGCGAAGAACTCCAAAATGCCGATGCCTATCTCGCTCAATCTAATCTCACTGGGGAGGACTCAACCGTAAATCTCCAAGATAGTGTCTGCACGGGAGCAATGCCCAACATCGTCTTCACTCCGCAGGACATGCTCATTAAAACCAACCTACATGATCGCCCGCTATACTATACGGGATACATCGGCGACGTGAAGGTGGATCGGATGCACATTGATCCTGGCTCTTCCTTAAGCATCATCCCGAAAGGTCTGCTACATCATCTCCGCATCCCAATGCATCGCCTAACACCTACAAGCACCGCCATCAGCGGTTTCAATTCGGGCAGGAGCTACCCTATCGGGAAGATTCGTCTGAAGTGTCAGATTGGCGATCTCCAATCCGAGGTCACCTGCTACGTCATAGATGGAGACACTTCTTACAACATCCTCTTGGGGCGCCCATGGATACACGATTATATGATCGTGCCTTCCACGCTACACCAGTGCTTCAAATATGTCGACAAACACGGCTTCGTGAAGACAGAGTTTGCTGACATCGATCCCTTCAAAGGGGTCGAATCTTCCTACTCGGACTCCTGTTTATACGAAAAGTCGAAGAGGCACCTGGATGAAGGAGACGCACAAGCTCATACTGAGACAGCTACGGGATCAGAAGGACCCCTGATGATCCACCTCTAAGCTCGCAAATCGGGCAAGTCTGCACCCCTCACCGCCACTCTGCGGAAGGACGCGATCAGCCTCTCGGCGCAAGAAGAGCAGATGACAATCCGGCTGCCGAGATCCGGCCAAGTGCCGAGACCCACAATGGAGCCACTAACAATTAGGTTACCAAGAGTCAGTCAACCACAAACAGGGAAGCTCAACCCCTCGGACAGGCCATTGACAATACGCCTTCCCAAGAAAGGTTGTCGCCTCGATGCAAGGTCTGACACTTCCAGCGAACCAGCCACTCCTCGCTCCACATCGAATGCCAAACTGGGGGTCGCCAGTCTGCCAACTACTCCACGCTCTGCTCCATCAACTGGACCACTGACGATCAAGCTTCCTAGGTCGTCCTCTCAGTCTTCGTTCACACAGGGGGTAGTCGAAGAGGAACCGGAGCTAGCCAAGTATGTGGCCGTCCACACTAATGTCCCCTCCGCTGATGATGTAATCCCCCTAGAAAAGATACCTTACTTCATCAATAAAGGGTTATCTTTGAACTACATCGAGCTCAATAAGCTGTGTACGATGTATGCTATGGAACACGGCATAGGCGCTCACCTACACATACAGGTGACAAATGTGTACACCGCAATCCAGCTTACTCCAGTAGAAGACGCCTACCGAATACACAAGGGAGGGGATCATCCAGTCATCTTCGGCCGGACGAACAACCCTCATCCCCGTACCATAGAAGAAGACGACCTCGGGTCAGATGCCGGAAGACTGCCTCTGTATCTCTATAGCCCTCAATCCAAATATCTCATGCAGAAACAGGGGTATGATCTAGAGACTACGCCAGGATTGAACTATGATACTGGGCGACGATTACCTTTGAAGCCTCCAGCCCCGGCGGGCAAACCATGGAACTACTATAACAAAACTCGATGCGGGTTAGGGTATGTAACGCCTACTACGACCCTGGAAAGTTCAGATGAAGAATGCGACTGGCAGTCGCATTCAACCGGATCGCCAACTTTCGACTCAGATACCAGCATCGGAGATGTGTTCAGACAAGTCATGTCAGTCAACATGACGTTCGCCGACGCTTACGAGGAAGACGAAGACATCCCCGAAATCCTCGAGCTAGAGCCATGGGCCCAGCAATTAGACGCGCATTGGAAAAAGCGATTCGAACTGAGAGAACCTCCTACTGAAGATAAGGTCATACAAGTGGATCTCGGCAGCGAATCTTCTCCAAAACCAATCTTCATCAGTGAAAGCCTAACCAACGAAGAGCGGGAGTCGCTGTTAGAACTTGTCAGGGAGTACATTGATGTGTTTGCCTGAAGCTATGAAGACATGCCAGGGTTAAATCCTGACATCGCTCTTCATAAACTCAATATTCGGCCAGATGCGAAGCCAGTCAAACAACAACAGCGACGCTTCCGCCCAAGCATCATAGACGCGATCGAAGCTGAAGTCAACAAACTAATAGCCAGTAGCTTCATTCGTGAGGAGCAACATCCCGATTGGGTCGCCAATATAGTACCTGTCGTCAAGAAGAATGGAAAAATTTGAATCTGCATCGACTTCCGTAATCTGAACGAGGCATGCCCCAAAGATGAATTCCCCCTTCCTATCACAGACATCATGATCGACAATACCTGCGACTTTGAGCGCATGTCATTCATGGATGGCGTCTCGGGATACAACCAAATCAAGATGTCTCCCGACGACGAAAAGCATACATCATTCCGAACACCGATTGGCACGTACTGCTACACAGTCATGCCTTTTGGTTTAAAGAATGCTGGCACCACATATCAAAGAGCTATGAGCATCATCTTCAGAGACCACTTACGCAAGACGGTAGAGTGCTATGTTGATGATATAGCCGTCAAGAGCCGTAGCAAAGGAGACCATCTGCAGGATCTAAGGACGGTATTCGACCTAATGCGGACGCACAATTTGAAGATGAACCCTACGAAGTCCTTCCTGGACGTATCTAGCGGGAAGTTCTTAGGCTTCATCATCACTGCAAAGGGTATCCATGTAGACCCCGAGAAGACAAAAGCAATCATGGAGATGGGTCCCCCGAGAAATCTCCGCGAACTCAGAGGCCTTCAGGGAAGGCTAGCTTACATTAGGAGGTTTATTTCTAACCTCTCCGGGAGATGCCGACCATTTACCCACCTCATGAAGAAAGGCATCTCGTTCGTATGGGACGAAGAATGTCAGCAGACATTCGACAGCATCAAAGAGTATTTGTCGAACCCTCCGGTCCTGGTAGCCCCGGTTGCTGGAAAACCATTCCTGCTCTACGTACGAGCAATGGAGCATTCCCTCGGGGCTCTGCTGGCACAGGATAACGATGCAGGCCATGAACATGCCATATATTACCTCAGCCGAATGATGATTGGACCAGAGTACCGATACACCGCTGTGGAGAAGGAATGCCTCGCTCTGGTGTTCGCCATTCAGAAAATGCGGTACTATGTCATCGGACAAACGATACATGTGATCTCACGAGTTAACCCTCTCAGGGTCCTCATGACTAAACCAGGGGCACTCAGCTCTCGCCTCGCTACATGGGCAATACTGCTGTCCCCTTATCATATGATCTTTGTCCCCCAAAAGGCAGTCAAAGGTCAAGCCCTGGCAGATTTCTTGGCAGCCCACCCAGGCTCGGAGTCCTCCAGGATATACGAAGAGATCCCAGATGAGGTCGCCGACTCGCATACAACCTCCCACGAAAATATATGGCGAATGTTCTTCGACGGCGCTTCGAGGACCGGACCTAAAGGCAATATAGTCGTCGAAGTCGGAGTAGTACTAATCTCTCCATCCGGATTGGTGATTAACCGCACTTATTCCCTCACTGAACCCTGTTCTAACAATATGGCCGAGTACAAAGCTCTGGTCATTGGCCTCCAACTTGCAAGAGAGCTGGGGGTAGAATACCGTAAAGCGTACGACGATTCCCAACTAATCGTCAATCAGATCTGGGGTTCGTACGAGGTACGCCATGAAGACATGATCCCTTATCATCAAATAGCGATCAATATCATCTCGGCATTTGAGGGGTTCTTCATCGAGCACGTCCCCAGACTCTGAAATATTGAAGCCGATGCCCTAGCTGGTCTCGCCGCTTCCCTAGCAGTTCCAAATTATGATCGGCAATCAGTGGAAGTGATAGGCCATGAACTGGTCTGTCCCAAAAACAATGTGCAATTCGTCGCAAGTTATTCCGTACAGACGATCGATGACGCCCCAGATTAGAGACAACCATTCATCGACTTCGTCGTCTACGATATCCTGCCTGAGAACCCAAAGGAAGCTACTTCCATCAGAAGGCGTTCCCTCAGATTCTTCTACGATACAGAGACGAAAATGCTGTATCGCCGCTCCTACGACGGATTACTGCTTCGGTGTCTGTCAAACACAGAAGCCAAAGAAGCCGTGCGAGAAGCCCATGACGGTGTTTGTGGGGCCCACCAGCCCGGCCCAAAACTGCAAGACCGCCTTCGCCGAATGGGCTACTATTGGCCCACAATGGTGGCAGACGCGATAGATTATGCTAGAAAGTGCAAAGCTTGCCAAGTCCACGCGGACTTCATCCACCAACCCTTCGAATTTTTACATCCGACAGTGGCGTCCTGGCCATTCGAAGCATGGGGAATGGATATCATTGGTCCAATCACCCCACCTTCCTCCCGAGGACATCGCTTCATACTTGCGATCACTGATTACTTCTCTAAATGGGCGGAAGCTGTCCCACTCGCAGAAGTCAAGACTTCAAACGTGATCAGCTTCCTTAAACACCACGTCATCTACCGCTTTAGACTGCCCCGAAGGATCATCCATGATAATGGTTCGCAGTTTACAAGCCACGCATTCTATCGGTTTTGCGATAAGCACCGTATTCAGAATATCGCCTCGATGCCGTACAACCCGGCAGCAAATGGGTTAGCAGAGGCGTTCAACAAAACAATCATCAAACTTCTCAAAAAGTTTATCTCCTCCAACAAACGTGACTGGAATGACAAGCTCGGCGAGTGCTTATGGGCTTATCGTACCACGGTCCGAACAGCCACCAGAAATACACCATTCTCCCTGGTATACGAAAGTGAGGCAGTCCTCCCCTTGGAGACACAGATCCCCTCACTACGTGTCGCCCTCACACACCAATTGACAATCGATGATAACTACCGACGTCGACTGCAAGAGTTAGAGGCCTTAGATGAAAAGCGCCTCCTAGCTCAGCAAAGGATCGAGCTATACCAAGTACGCATCTCAGGAGCCTTCAACAAGAAGGTCAAAATCAGAACATTCCAGGTAGACGATCTCGTCTTGGCAGTCCGGAGGCCAATGGTCATGACTCACAAGACCACCGACAAATTCCAGCCAAAGTGGGAGGGCCCATTTATCATTGAGACGGTATTGTCCAACGGTGCTTACCGCCTTGCAAAGCAAAACGGAGATTTGCTCATGCTGCCCGTCAACGGCAAGTTCCTGAAGAAATATTATGTCTAAACGACATTCGCTACAAGTTCATCGAGTCATGTACCCGCTGGTACTACTGAACTCACACCCTCAGCATTTCAGATTATCGAGTCATGTACCGGCTGGTACCACTGAACTCACACCCACAACATTTTAAGATTATCGAGTCATGTACCTGCTGGTGCCCCTGAACTCACCCCTACATCCCCTTTAGATTATCGAGTCATGTACCCGCTGGTGCCGCTGGACTCCTACTTTCTCAATATGTTAATTTACCGAGTTATGTACCCGCTGGTGCCTCTGAACTCATATTTCGGTCACTCTTTCAGATAGTAAGTCACGTATGATTATACCTCTGAACTTGCTTCCCTGGAAGAGATCCTCCCTCATGATCCAATACCCGCACTTCCAGTGCACAAAAAGGGTAATCGATCCACAAATTTCCGAAAACGGACATGTCCTCATTACCTCTGAATCGTTTTTACTTCCACCAAAAAACAAACCGCCCCTCACATAGAACCTCCACGTTCTCCTACCTCTGAGTCGTTCTATGTACTCCCTCTTCATTGAGCCCACTCCTGCCATGTCATCATTACCTCTGAGTGGGAAGGCTCCGTCGAAGAACCCTTCATGCTTGCCATGTCCATATTACCTCTGAGCAAGTATGTCGGTCTCCTTTCGACCTATTATCTGTACCCACAATCGGAGTACGACAAGGATAATAGGTCCACAAATGTCCGCTGTTGACCACGAATATCTCCTGTAAAACCTCCCCTGCCATGTCCTCACTACCTCTGAGCAGGAAGGTTCCACGGTAAAACCCTCATGCTTGCCATGTCCTCATGACCTCTGAGCAAATATGTTGGTTTTCCTTTCACCCTATTATCTGTACCCCGAACCAGGGTACGCCAAGGATAATAGGTCCATAAATATTCCTTTGCTAAGCTTCTTAGCATAAATCCACTACCCCACCATGCCCCGGGAGCCCAGCTGCTCTACGGCATTCCTTTTTTTTGTTAAGCACCGAGAACATCCATGACCACTTCGCCACGGCTATTTCGAACATCCTGTCCAAACTTGTTATCCGTACCTAAAACCAAGGTATGCTTAGGATAATAGGTCCACAAATAAATCCCCCAACAAGTCCAGTTCCACAAAACACCCAAGTACAAAGAAAGAAAAGATGAGACGAAACGTATCCATTTTCAAAGTTCTACATCCTCCGGGATTATATCGCTGCTACAAGATAGAAATAAAGAGAAAACAAGCAAGACAAGACAGAGAAACAACTATGGTTCAGAGGCACACAACGTCAAGAAATAGTCCGTCAGCGAGGCAGTCGATCGCTCAAACCACCGACTAGTTCGACACATTGACTCTGAAGTCAACTACGTCGCCCAGATAAGCAAAGATTCCACTGGGGGAATAAAGTCCCCAGATTCGATATAACCCCACTCTTTCAGAATAAGTACCCAGTCATAATCTACACTAGGGATACAAAGTTCACATAGAACCAAAGGTAACCATTACAAAAAAAGAGGGAAGCAAGTACATTCCATTCATTGGAATGTCCGGCTACATTCACACAATTAACAAACAAAAACTGAAGGAAATTCTTCATTACTTCTTCAGACGAAAAGGGAAAACACAAACCACAGCTAAACAGACAGAAACATACAAGGAATTCCTAAAACCTAGTTACAGAAACGCATATACCACTCCCTCAAAACGAGGGATACAGTTGAAGGAGATCCTCGTCCAGAATAGGAGCATCAGAATTTCCAGAGCTACTACCCCCAACAGCCTCGACATTTGGAGAGAGACCATCCTGCGCAGACGACGGTTCCTCCTTCTTCGTCTCTGTCACAAAGGGAGACCCCTGGTCGATGGCAGGAGGCGGCGGCTCTTCTGTCACTGCAACCTCAACGTCCAGCGGAGATACTGCAAGAACAAAACAACAAAATGAAGTAAAAGATATTCTAAAGAGTCATGCGGCTCGTTGAAGGCAACTCACATACGAGTCGAACATGGGGAAAAACCTCATGCAGATTCAAGTCATGGGACGTATATACGGACCACGTAAGTTGAACACACATGCAGCTCCTACATAAAGCATACCCCATGCGACTGGATCATGAGATGTGTAGGCGGACCCCGTAACTCGCATGGAGCATACTCCATGCGGCTCGGTCACAGGATATATATGCAGACTACGTAAGTTGAACTTGTATACGGCTCAGACATGGGGTACATTCCATGCGGCACGATCAGAGGACATATATGCGAACCACGTGGTTTTGTACACAAAGTAGGCAGTAGAGCAGACCCTATCTTCTACACAGTTGTTACCTTCGATGGCGACGTGAACGTCAAGGCGGATAGGGGAAACGACAGTCGAAGACGAAGCTGATTTCTTTTTCTTTGCCGCGGCCTTCTTCACAACTTTGGAAATCCTAGGCGCCATTTCGGTTGGTCAGATGAAGGAAGGAGACAAAGACAGAAGCTTTAGGTCAAGAAAAAGTCTAAAAAAAATCCAACCGAACATACGCATATTTATAGACAGAAGGACTATGAACCGATGCCTCGTACGACGTGATCGACCCTTCGGCTGTCGAGGCAAACTGGACAATTAAAAGAATAAAAACTTTGGGATCCTCCCCAAAAAAGACGGCGTTAATTCGAAAACAAATCAAGAGCATTTAATGAAGATTTGCACACGTAGTCAGGACACGTGGCAAAGAGCCTATGCGGACAGATAAATCTATGCGGCTGGGACACTTATGCGGCATGAACGGGACCATGCTTCTTATTCAAAGTGTTTCAATTTTGTAAATTGAAAACTTTGAAGGGGGTCCTGTAGAAGCATGAAAAATATCAGAATAATGGTCCATGCGGCTCTGGATACGAAGCCTATGCGGCTCATATGGGAGCTGTCTTATACAGTTCAAAGGAAGACTCTCTGTCTCATGCGGCTCGAGAGTGTATGCGGTTCAGCAGGAATATGCGGCTCGTTCGATGCCACGTGTCCCCCTGTGATCCTTTCCTACAGCTGGCCCTTTGAATAGTGGCCTCATTTAATGCTCTGACATGATTTGACGACTGTGGCGGCTCTGGCATAAAGTGTCATAATGGCTCTGCCATAATGACAGACTCTTCGGGAAAAGAAGAAGATCTCTGACCCGATCCGTCAGAAATCCTAGGTTGCCACGTGGCAAATCTCATGCGGCTTAAATATAGAACAGCTTCATGCGGCTCACTGAGAAGTCACCCTATATGACTAGCAGAAATCAGCCATATGCGGCCCACTGAGAGCTCAGCCCCTGCGGCTCAATACAACGCTAGCTCATGCGGCTCGCAAAGATTATGCATATGCGGCTCATTGAGAGTTCGTTCCCTGCGGTTCGATGAAGCATTGTCCTATATGGCTCACGAAGAGTATCTCCCTGCGGTTCAAGTGTTGCCCATCCTATACGGCTCTGGCAAGACCCACAATCAAAATACGTGGCATCGGATCAATCAACGATTTAACCGAATCTCAACAAATATATTTGACATCATCGTCATAATTATAAGATCAGGGCATATCATTTATCATCAAGCCAATGGGACACGTGGCGAGCAGTCGGGCATTGGTATAATTAATCATGAAGATTTAAAGCAATCAACATTAATTGCTCACAAGATTCGGTGCTATCCTCATTAATGGCCGAGATTCATTGTAATCAGGACCAAGGGTTCAGATAGATTGAAGGAGCGCCGACATTCTAAAACAATGATCATTAGCAAACCCTAATGATCATACCCCACTCTTATAAATAGCCAGCATCATTTCTTTGCACAAGGACCGGCAATAAAAAGAATAAAAATATACAGAGTCGGAGAGAGAATACACAGAGAGAGAGAGAAGCCAGGAGAGCAACAGAGGAGCAAAAAGAGCACTTCTTCGTCAACGCCAACCATATTTTCACAAGGAGCCAAGGCTGCATACCGATCGTCCAAGGAGTAAGGCAGGGCTGCCGTCGCCTTCCCGAGCCTCTATCGTCACCCCCCAGAATCTAAAATAAATAATTGTACTTAGATTGCTGTACCTAGGTTTTTGTCCCTAAGCTTTCTTTGTACAAGCGAGTTTGTATTGTGAGTCTAAGTTCAGTCCTCCGATAATTATTCTGTACTTTTACAATCAATGGCAAACAAGGAGTATCTTGCATTGTACTACAGTTGATACATACTATAGATAGGTAGTATCTTACATTGTACTACGACCTATAGCAAATTCTTCTACCTTGATATTGATAGATTGATTTGACCTACGACACTATAAATTGGGAGTATCTTGTATTGTACTACGGTTTATAGGTGTATTCTTATATTCCTTTAGGAAAGGAAATCGATACTAGAATTGGCTAATCTTGACTGTGTCACGCCCCGCTCCCGCAGGAGCGATCGTCATCGTTAAGGCGTAATGCCGCACGGGCCTAGGTTGCGCCCGTACAAGGCTAAGTCTAGAAACGGCCGATTTGAGCTAGGCCACAGAGTCGCACAGAGTGTCCCTATTTGCAGCGGAAAGTAAATGAACACAAATTGAAGCGAATTCAAACTCTTTATTGAGATTCAATAAGTTTACAAGCGGCGCTAGGCCGAGGTTACAAGTCGCTCAAACTCTCTCTCTCTGAAACATAAAAGGCGTGCCAAGTGGCTTACAAGATGGAATGATTCATGGCGATGTTTCCTAACTCAATTTCACAAAGTACTCTTTATACTTTCGTGTGTTATATTTCAAGCCTGTTCAGAAGGCACTTCATTTAGTTAACTTAGACCACTTTGTTCAATACAAGGACTTGCACATGGATCGCCACCAGCAAAGCCCACTTAACTCTATATGCACCGGTCGCTGGCATCACAAGTCATTTTGGACCCTTTTTCCCTTGGTATTTCGCAACTATTCAGAGCGTGCGGCTGGTACACGTTGATAGTGTCTTGAAAATACCCTGCACTTACGTCCCCCGGGTAGCCAAGCCCCCCCCAGGCAGCCCGTAAGCCCCCTTTGATTTTTGCCTAGGCCGGCCACGATCCTTCCTTTGATCATGCCGCAAAAATCCCTTATATCTCCCACCTCCCGTATACGAGGGGATTGTCCACGAACATTTCGTATTATTTGTCATTTTAATTTAACGGCTGTCTCCGAGCCGTAGGCTAACCCTTAGCTATAAAGCGTTATCGACTAGGTTGGCGTCCGTGCAGCGCGGGTAGCGAGCCCCATTGCACGTGCCCGTCATACCTGTCGCTAACCATTACTTTCCTTCTTATCTTTTATTCATTCTTTCTTTCTTTCACTTGTTTGTTCATTCATTGATTCATTCACGTATTCATTCTTTCATTCGTTGGCTCATTCATTCACTTATCCATTCATTCTTTCATTCACATATTATGCAACTCCCCGTGCGGGAGTCGCCTTGGCGACCCATCGGTCCCATAATCTTTCAATGTTGCTATAGTCTACTTGGAATGACTATGTTGATAGTCTTCCCGTTTCATTGTTGTAATCCATTCATTGTTTCATTGTTGAACGCGTAAGGGACTTGAACGTAAGCTTGTGCCTTAGCACGAGCGTGGAGCGCGGTGCGAGAGTTCTCATATTTTTTCATATTCTTTTCCATATTCTATACAAGCATACAAGATGGGATTATTCCCTTAGCTAGGTGCATTGAGTCATTTATTAGCATGCACGGTATTATCGCCTAGCGATTCTAGCAATAGTGTCCGTATTGTTATGTGTCTAGGCTAAGCAAAGACAGGTTCATCGGAGCCACCCACCTTAGCGATGTTCGCATCGGCCGAGCGATACTCCGAGCGCGCCTCTGAAAGTATAAGTCTGGATTCATCTTGATGGGCCAATGTAAGCCTTGCATCGATTTTTCATCAGGTCGATGCCAACTCTTCGGGTCGACGGCTCGTTTGAGTCGTTGCACTTGCCGTTTGAATCGGCGTTCCGCTAGGGCGGAGCGGGTTATTACATAATACACCACTCAAAACAAGTCTAGTCCTCGAGACTTCCTGAGTGCAGGTCATCCTACCGCTCCTTTAACTCATGCCGTGTACGTATCTTAGACAATTTCTATCGAATGGCTTTACCATTTGATGGTCAAACTATACTTGATACCTTTCCATGTTCCGTGTCGCATACATTTGGTCGATTTTTATTCAATGGCTTTTCATTCATTTCAGAGTTGATGGTTCTTATTCAATTCAAGTATTTCTTCGTCTTGGTTGCTATTTCTTCGTGTCATGGGACTGAAACGGTCGTACGAGGTACGTTGAAATTCTCAAACACGAGAGTCGTAGGCTGAGGCAAACTCACTCATTCGTTCATGCGCATCTCAATACCCACTTGCAACTGCATTCGAGTTCATCATATCGCTGAGTTTGGATCGTGCACGCATTCAAGGTGTCCCCCGAAATATGTACATTTCAACCAAGCTTAGCGACTAGCGAAGTCGGACAAGCTACTCGTGATAGTTTTGATTTGCCGATCGTTTTGCTAACTTCGATTTAAAACCGAACTCATGTGTGTATCTCATATCGTTTATCTCGGTCCTCGAGATGATTCGATTCGCTTCTCAAGCGCTCTTGTCAACGAAATCAATACGATTTCTTCTTAGCGGAGTCGACCAAGTCTAAGTAATTCCCGTCCGATTCGAGACCAAGTATTGCACTATCATCGAGTACGTCTTCCGACCAATGATTCAATTCATTATTCCAACTTTACTTGCACATCATCCATTCCTATCATTTCCATCATTTGGGGCCATTTTCGTTGTCGTTCACGCACACTCCTAATTTCCCGTCCTACTCTAAGTCTTGTTGCCCCAAGTCTATCGTCCGTCCTGACAATACTCTAATATCAATCGCACAGGTTCAATCACTCGGTATAGGGTCATCCGCCTATCCGCTAGGCTATTTCTTTTCGAGGCTAAGTCAATGTCAGGATTGGAATCACAGTTCTCCAATAATAATGCCAACACTGACCCCAATCCTAGGGTCAAACCAAAGTCGGTAGTACGGGGGTTTTCTACCCAAGCTCGCGTTACTCAGATTTCTAAACATCGAGCAAGATCACCTATTCGCATCAACGTATTCGTTGCGCATATTCGAATCCATTAAATCACCCAATCGACATACTTAACATATCCATTCTAACCAATTCATGTATTCAATCACGAGGTCATCCAGCTCGACAATACATTGCGTCCTAATCTCACGCGAGTCCGATCATCCACGGTGGTTCATGAATCACCATGCAACGCTCCCGCGTAATAATCATTCTCATCGGGGCATAACTCTTGTTTGAGTTTAGACTAACTCATTCTCGATACGTGGATTGGACCTACTCAATCCTCAATTTCAATCATCACACACACTGATTCATTCTCGAGTTTACCTTCGCGTTAAACCACAAGTCGAAGCAATCAAAATGCCACGCCATCCAAGTTCAATCACTCCCGCTGTATGAATCACCATATCAGGGCTCACGCGGAGTGACGTCCTAATCCGGCGCGATGCATGTATGAGACTAGAGTTGCGTTCGCATAAGACAAGAACGTCAATGTTGTGGTTGTCAACGAAGCAGATCCAAGCATTCTTATTTTCATCTAAGCCAAATCAATTCGACAGTCTGACCGTCATGCGTTCAACTAGAAAATCCTCGAGCCAAGTCTATATTTTCCTCGACACATTTTTAACATCCCAAGTATAGCATCCAACGGAACAATGACAATTGTACGATCTTCATTCATGAGTCAGAGTACCCCCGAGTTATCGCATATCGATCTTTGATACGCCTCAATACCATCGACGATATACATAACCTGACGATCTTCCTTTATAACCGGTTTTGAGTCGTGCGTTGATGCTGTTGTCCGAGTTGGATATTCCACAATTTCATTTAATATTCAAGATCAAGTTCAACTGCTATTCCTCAAGCTAGTTTCAAGATCGTTGTTCAAACTCAAGTCACAATTCATTTGAATCAATCCGAAATCGTACGTGCGATCCTCTAAGTTTCCTCGATCAAGACCATTCATTTTTATTCATCGTTCCGTACCATTTTCTAACTCGCATTGCCCAATGACAAGTTGTCCAGCGACATCTCGTTCGGGACTTTTGAAGTCAAGACCAACTAAGCGTGACACGTTCTAAGGCTTCGCGCGATTGCATCGCTTGCCGACATACTCGTATGATCCGTAAATCCTTTAGTCTTGCTCGAACAATTTCTATGACGTCCATACACCACTCAGGGTTCGAGCCACTCGACTAGTCATCGACACTCATTCTTATTTTTCTCCGAATCTATCACATACACCACTCAAGCCATACGATCTAGTCCTCAATCACGTTCGTGTCATGCGCTAAGACATCCTTCAGATTCGTTCGACGAATCTCTAGCATAATCGCTCACGTCGCCTCGACGTACTAAGTCGTTCGCATTAATCCTCAAAATCCAAGCCAATCTTTTGGGTACGCCTAAGCGTTAACTCGATAGCGTTCCTATCGATATACACTCAAAGGGTATCTCCGTTCTCGATCGAGCGATACTTGATATCGCTCGCAACCTGATTGCACCCAAAAGTCGAGGTGCGCGACACGCGGACTAAGTCGTGCCGCATAACCATCTCGTACGGACTATATTCTGAGTTTGCACGCTCATTTGCTAGGTCGACGCAAAACTAGTCAGGCACGCATGCGACATATTAACTTAGCATGTGTTCTCTATCGAGTCAAGTTTAACATCGTTCGGCACAAAGGCCTTCGCCTATCGATCCCGTTCAACCGAGTACTTGTACGAGCTTTTGAAAATATTAGACTTATTGTATAGAACATCCCAAGGCACAATGAGAGAGATCGTACACTTCTTTTGTTTCGAAACCGAGCTTTCAAAACTGAGAGATCGACGTGAAGTCCAAGGACGTAAAGCCGTGCTCTGATACCAATCTGTCACGCCCCGCTCCTGCAGGAGCGATCGTCCTCGCTAAGGCATAATGCCGCACGGGCCTAGGTTGCGCCCGTGCAAGGCTAAGTCTAGAAACGGTCGATTTGAGCTAGGCCACAGAGTCGCACAGAGTGTCCCCATTTGTAGCAGAAAGTAAATAAACACAAATTGAAGCAAATTCAAACTCTTTATTGATATTCAAGAAGTTTACAAGCGGCGCTAGGCCGAGGTTACAAGTTGCTCAAACTCTCTCTCTCTGAAACATAAAAGGCATGCCAAGTGGCTTACAAGATGGAATGATTCATGGCGATGTTCCAATACATTATGTCCTGTATATGGTGCTCCAGCTCCTTGTAACGCTCCAAGGCTCGAGAGATAGCTCCGCGTCTTAGCACGTTCGAGGGAAGCTTCGCACCCGCCGACGTTTTTGCTTCCTACAAGCAGACTGTGGGGTTATCAGTACATTGTTATGCACTGGTGGGGAGGCTAGCTCGCCCACAATGTTATCATTACCAAACACGTTCTATTTACTTTTGTGCATTTCTATCATTCATTGTCTTTCTAATCTTGCCTTAGGGTCAATTTTATGGCACATATCATGACCTATCTCGTGTTGCTGAATTCAAGTGTCGTATGAAAATACATGCACGACTTACCCATACTTACCGTCTGGCCTTCCCTGTCCAAATTAAACCAAGTTAGTCAACAATTCATTTGTAATAACTTATCGTGATTTACGTAAGCATTCAATGTCAAGGGCGTGTCCCTGCCTCAGGCCTAGCACTTCGTAGGCGTGTTTCCTAACTCAATTTCACAAAGTACTCTTTATACTTTGGTGTGTTATATTTCAAGCCTGTTCAGAAGGTACTTCATTTAGTTAACTTAGACCACTTTGTTCAATGCAAGGACTTGCACGTGGATTGCCACCAACAAAGCCCACTTAACTCTATATGCACCGGTCGCTGGCATCACAAGCCATTTTGGACCCTTTTTTCCTTGGTATTTCGCAACTATTCAGAGCGTACGGCTGGTACACATTGATAGTATCTTGAAAATACCCTACACTTACGTCCCCCGGGTAGCCAAGCCCCCCCAGGCAGCCCGTAAGCCCCCTTTGATTTCCGCCTAGGCCGGCCACGGTCCTCCCTTTGATCATGCTGCAAAAATCCTTTATATCTTCCACCTCCCGTATACGAGGGGATTGTCCACGACCATTTCGTATTATTTGTCATTTTAACTTAACGGTTGTCTCCGAGACGTAGGCTAACCCTTAGCCATAAAGCGTTATCGACTAGGTTGGCGTCCGTGCAGCACGGGTAGCGAGCCCCGTTGCACGTGCCTGTCATACCTGTCGCTAACCATTCCTTTCCTTCTTATCTTTTATTCATTCTTTCTTTCTTTCACTTGTTTGTTTATTCATTGATTCATTCACGTATTCATTCTTTCATTCGTTGGCTCATTCATTCACTTATCCATTCATTCTTTCATTCACATATTATGCAACTCCCCGTGCGGGAGTCGCCTTGGCGACCCATCGGTCCCATAATCTTTCAATGTTGCTATACTCTACTTGGAATGACTATGTTGATAGTCTTTTCGTTTCATTGTTGTAATCCATTCATTGTTTCATTATTGAACGCGTAAGGGACTTGAACGTAAGCTTGTGCCTTAGCACGAGCGTGGAGTGCGGTGCGAGAGTTCTCATATTTTTCCATGTTCTTTTCCATATTTTATACAAGCATACAAGATGGGATTATTCCCTTAGCTAGGTGCGTTGAGTCATTTATTAGCATGTACGGTATTATCGCCTAGCGATTCTAGCAATAGTGTCCGTATTGTTATGTGTCTAGGCTAAGCAAAGACATGTTCATCGGAGCCACCCACCTTAGCGATGTTCACATCGGCCGAGCGATACTCCGAGCGCGCCTCTGAAAGTCTAAGTCTGGATTCATCTTGACGGGCCAATGTAAGCCTTGTATCGATTTTTCATCAGGTCGATGCCAACTCTTCGGGTCGACGGCTCGTTTGAGTCGTTGCACTTGCCGTTTGAATCGACGTTCCGCTAGGGCGGAGCGGGTCATTACAGACTGGGAGTATCTTGTATTGTGCTACCGTCGAAACCAACTATAGAATGGGAGTATCTTGCATTGTACTACAAGCTATGGAGGTTAATCGATTGATTGATAGCCAAGTCTAGTATTACATTTCCATGTTTTAGATATCTTTCTGGCACCGTTCTTATCCTCCATACATGTTATTTACTGTCATATTAGTAGGCATGTTTATGTATCTTGCTAGTCCTCTGAGGAGCTGATGATCTCTTCAGGTTTAGCCGAGTATTGAGCCAGGTGCACACAAGCAGGTTGAGCCAGCATTGGATCACAGTACCACTGCAGCTGAGGGTACTCTTGATATTTAGCAGTTTGGACTCAGTCACTTAGTTTCCATGTTTCTATTTTTTATCGTCTATTGGTAGTGGATTTGTGTCCACCGGACATGACTTGAAATACTTGAAATTCAATTTATATTATTCAGTCATTTATTTCAGTTGTATTTATTGGATTCAGATGTGACTTTACTTTCTGTGGATGAGATCTAGATTGCCTTATTAATTCTATAGACTCTGTGACTTGTATATATTTAGACATCGTTCTACCGCCGATACTGCGGCGTAGGCTGGACTTGGACACGGACTCGTATTCGAAAAGCGGGTGCGGGTCGTGACATCGGGTACTATCGATCATCTATACTTGGAGAGATCACCAGATCCTCAGAGAGACGTAACAAGATACAAAAAATATGCCATATAACTGAATAACTACTCACCTTAATCCGGATCATAACATGGTCCAATATTTCATCCACGATTAGTGCACCACCTCCACAAACCTAAAAAGGACAGGAGGTGGCACCCTAATCCATGATAAATACCGGTCCA
>JANAVB010019797.1:786336-1032038 GCA_029216955.1 Iris pallida | reverse complement strand
CCCCGGTAGCCAAGCCCCCCCAGCAGCCCGTAAGCCCCCTTTGATTTCCGCCGCCTAGGCCGGCCACGGTCCTCCCTTTGATCATGCTGCAAAAATCCTTATATCTTCCACCTCCCGTATACGAGGGATTGTCCACGACCTTTCGTATTATTTGTCATTTTAACTTAACGGTTGTCTCCGAGACGTAGGCTAACCCTTAGCCATAAAGCGTTATCGACTAGGTTGGCGTCCGTGCAGCACGGGTAGCGAGCCCCGTTGCACGTGCCTGTCATACCTGTCGCTAACCATTCCTTTCCTTCTTATCTTTATTTCATTCTTTCTTTCTTTCACTTGTTTGTTTATTCATTGATTCATTCACGTATTCATTCTTTCATTCGTTGGCTCATTCATTCACTTATCCATTCATTCTTTCATTCACATTATGCAACTCCCCGTGCGGAGTCGCCTTGGCGACCCATCGGTCCCATAATCTTTCAATGTTGCTATACTCTACTTGGAATGACTATTTGATAGTCTTTCGGTTCATTGTTGTAATCCATTCATTGTTTCATTATTGAACGCGTAAGGGACTTGAACGTAAGCTTGTGCCTTAGCACAGCGTGGAGTGCGGTGCGAGAGTTCTCATATTTTTCCATGTTCTTTTCCTATTTTATACAAGCAACAAGATGGGATATTCCCTTAGCTAGGTGCGTTGAGTCATTTATTAGCATGTACGGTATTATCGCCTAGCGATTCTAGCAATAGTGTCCGTATTGTATGTGTTAGGCTAAGCAAAGACATGTTCATCGGAGCCACCCACCTTAGCGATGTTCACATCGGCCGAGCGATACTCCGAGCGCGCTCTGAAAGTCTAGTCTGGATTCACTTGACGGGCCAATGTAAGCCTTGTATCGTTTTTCATCAGGTCGATGCCAACTCTTCGGGTCGACGGCTCGTTTGAGTCGTTGCACTTGCCGTTTGAATCGACGTTCCGCTAGGGCGGAGCGGGCATTACAGACTGGGAGTATCTTGTATTGTGCTACCGTCGAAACCAACTATAGAATGGGAGTATCTTGCATTGTACTACAAGCTATGGAGGTTAATCGATTGATTGATAGCCAAGTCTAGTATTACATTTCCATGTTTTAGATATCTTTCTGGCACCGTTCTTATCCTCCATACATGTTATTTACTGTCATATTAGTAGGCATGTTTATGTATCTTGCTAGTCCTCTGAGGAGCTGATGATCTCTTCAGGTTTAGCCGAGTATTGAGCCAGGTGCACACAAGCAGGTTGAGCCAGCATTGGATCACAGTACCACTGCAGCTGAGGGTACTCTTGATATTTAGCAGTTTGGACTCAGTCACTTAGTTTCCATGTTTCTATTTTATTATCGTCTATTGGTAGTGGATTTGTGTCCACCGGACATGACTTGAAATACTTGAAATTCAATTTATATTATTCAGTCATTTATTTCAGTTGTATTTATTGGATTCAGATGTGACTTTACTTTCTGTGGATGAGATCTAGATTGCCTTATTAATTCTATAGACTCTGTGACTTGTATATATATTAGACATCGTTCTACCGCCGATACTGCGGCGTAGGCTGGACTTGGACACGGACTCGTATTCGAAAAGCGGGTGCGGGTCGTGACATCGGGATACTATCGATCATCTATACTTGGAGAGATCACCAGATCCTCAGAGAGACGTAACAAGATACAAAAAATATGCCATATAACTGAATATAAACTACTCAACATTAATCCGGATCATAACATGGTCCAATATTTCATCCACGAATTAGTGCACCACCTCCACAAACCTAAAAAGGACAGGAGGTGGCACCCTAATCCATGATAAAATACCGTCCCATGTCATGATCAAGCATAAGTACATAAATCAAACAGGAAAGTACATTCTATATGAAACAATGCCTAAATAGATAAATGCCACCTAAACCATTCTATGTAAAATAATGCACTTTTGAAGACAACGTTCCATGCAGGGGCTCTCCGAACAAACAAACAAAAATAAGCAAAGGGTAGCAGTAAGTAGCGCTCATCCGAGTCACTATCATCCAAGGGACAGTAAGTAGCGCTCCTCCGAGTCACTATCGACGCATAAATGTGTGTAAAAGTAAATAGTAGCCCCTACACCTAATAGCTGTCTTCTTCCTCCCATAATACTATACATGCGTCGTCTCTACGACACACAAACATGCGTGTCTCCACAACACTGTTGTATCCTTAATAACTACTAAGTCTTCTATACAATCTATTAGCAGTTACATCCTAACGCAAGACCTGCACGCACCGATGATCAGTCAGTACGCAAGTCCGTATTTATATGCGAATCGCAACTTCGTGGCACACATGTGTCAAAGCCAATGAATGCAGCAAAAACAAATGATGGTCTCTTATTTCTAGGTCAAATGTGCATAGAAATAAATAAGTAACGAAAAACAAAACTGAACAGTAATTTGCATCTAAATATGATTTGGAAGAACAATTTAATATTACAAAGGATAAATAATAAATAAATACATGTAATATGATGAGCTAAAGTAAATAAACAGTGACGGCAATGTATCTTGTTTGAGGGTGGTGCGATCATGATAATGTCCAGATTGATTCGACTAGTCGGGGTCAATGTGTAGAAGTATGAATTTGCCAGAAAATATGGATATACGATTAGTTACGGTCATGATGATAATCGAAGGAAAATCGCATAAGTATTACATATAACTATTTTTTGAAACTATTTATAATATTTAAAATATATTTTATAAGCCAAAAATATTTTTAGATAATTATTTGAAATATAGAAAGTTATGTTTTTAGGACAAAATTATAATTTTAGTAAGTAGAAAATACTACCATAATATTTAGATCGAAAGCTTTATTTAAAACAACAAAATATTATATTAATATATTTAAGCTTCTAAACCCCAATATTGTTACAGTTAAAATAACTAAACATATATCTATAAACCTTTTATAAACCCAAATATAAAACCCATCTATTTTAGCTTAAAAACCCACAACCCAATTTCAATTAAATCTAATCAAAAATAAAATAAGCCCTAATAAATATTTAGTGGAAGCCCAAAATTAATTGAAGGAAATACTTGTTTTACAAAAAAAAGATTTTAACCCATAATATTTAATTTACTAAAAATTAATGATTCATGTATATAATACTAAGAAACCATATATATGTATGTACTTTTAAGAATTTGTTAAAACCCTATTTACCAATAGGATCCAATTCAGACCCAGCCCAAAATATATTTCTTACTACTATTATTTATCATCCCAACTATACAGCCCAAAATTTATTTACTCTAAACTTTTAAAAATATTTAAGCCCATTCATTCGGCACATACCCCATATTGCAGCCCAAAGTAAAAAAAAATCAAAGTAAATATACAATCAAAAGAGAAAAAAAGTGTTAGAGAGAGGGAGAGTAGAGGTGTTGAGAAGAAGGAAAATGAGAGAGAGAGTGGGAATAGGCTCTCACCACCAGAGAGGGCTCGACACCGACCGGCGCTGATGGAGCTGATATACTCCACGGGTTCACCGGAGTCGAGGCACTCGACTGACCATGGTGAGGACGGTGCTGCTTCAGAAGAGCACGACAACTGAGGGGATCTATGGAGGTTACCGAAGATAGTGGCGGTCAGGGAAGTAGGAGACCAGTTGGGGTAGTCTGTGAGACGGTGGTCTAGTGCCACCGCCGGATCAGAGGTCACACTGGCTGGTCGAGCACGGGTACGGGTGATGGTGGTATTGCAGCCGCAAAAGGGGGTTTATGGCTCCCTAGCGGTTGCCAACGGTAGAGGCTCGGCTCATGGTGGAAGGTGGTGATCGGATCTAGGCGGTCGTGGACTAGAGGCAGTGGCCATGATGGCCAAGGAGGAGTCTAGCGGTCGGATCTGGCGAGGGCTGGCCACTGGTATTGGCCGCTATGGTGGTGGGGATTCTGGTGGAAAAGTCCGCGATTGGGATGGCAGTGAGCGGCGGTACGACGGTGGACGAGGACAACCAGTATCGACCACAGCGCTAGATGCTCGGTGGCGGAGGGTCAGGGTCCAGGAGTGAAAGGTTGATGATCGACACAGTGGGGTGCTCCAATGAGGTGGCTGTCGGTGACAGGGCTGGGTGCGGCTAGTTTAGGATTAGGGTTAGGGTTAGGATTAGGGAATTGTGAAGTGTCGGGGTGTCAACGGGTCCTGTGCGACACGAACGACCCGGACACAGGGAATAGTTGGTGTCTGGGGTTATCGGACACAGAAAAGATGATTGTACACATGATTGTACATATATTGCGGGTCAGGGTTGGACCCGAGGCCAACACAGGCTGACATGGAGAATGGTGGACACGGACACGATGCACGGACACATTTGGATGGATAGGATTTTGTTATAGAGTTATTTGGGTTTCTAGAAAAAAGGGCAAAGGGAGCTTCCCCCCTTAAACAGGGGATAAAAACTCCTAATTGGATAAGAATTAGTAATCCTATAAACTCCCAATTGATAAATCTCACATTTATTTAAACATATTTAAAATAATTTAATCAATCTTAATCCAACTTTTAAATAACTATAAATATTTAAATATAAATATCTAATTAATTTAAAATACTTGTCCATAAATTAAAATATTTCCAAATAACTTTCTAAATCAAATTTTTACACAATATACATAAATTTGTTTTCATGTACATCGCATGCAAAATAGTAAATATTAAAAAGACATTACTTTTCTAATATAGTACAATTATATGTATAACAAATAAAATAGTATTTTTATATTTAAAATATGGTTAGACTAAAATCTGGTGTGACCCATTTTACACATTCAAACAAAATAAAAATATTTAACTTATATTATATTAGAAATATTTATTTATTAAAATCTATAATAAAAACTTTTATATACTCAAATAAATAAATATAATGTATATACGTATTCGTACTCGATGTATAAGAAAGAAAAGAAAAAATCTATAGAAAATTTTAGGTGGTTTACACTCTACCAAACTTACAAGAATTTCCTCCTCGAAATTTAAAACTAAAGCACGATTTGAGAAATAAAAATGTAAAGCGGTAGAAAACTAAGTACGCGAAATCGTACTCGAAATCAAAAGGATGAGATAACAAATACATGTAGATAGTTTCTAAGGCATGGGTGGGTTCGGTACGGAGGATGCAATATGGCATAAAGAAGTTCAAGCATATGATGTGTGTGTATAGAGTCATGGGTGAGTGGGAATACAAAAAGGGAATGAATAAAGTATAGAGAGATTAATAAGATACATGAATCTTTATGCTTGTCGGTTTTGGTGGTACAAAAGAGTGTCCCTCTATTCTAGAACCCTTTATGCTTATGACTTCCTTCATTCGCACTCATTAAATGTTACTACCACTTTTTCCAAATAGGAATAATTTTGTCATTTTATAATATTATATTGTGTATATTTATTTAGTAATATTGTGTTAGTTATTACGGTTAGTAGCTAGCCTATCTGTTAGACTTGTGTTAGTGAACCAATTAGACTAGACACTATATTAGAACCAAACAATTAACATGACATGATTCATTGACCAACTCATTGGACTAGGCCTATTTAGACTCATTAGCTATGACCATTTAATTAAATTAAGATTAGACTATTTATCGAAATAGGTATAGAATCTTCCATGTATTAATTAGTTCTCATAACAAGCTTGTAGGGGCATGCTAGACATTTTGGATTAGCAAACCTAGCCCTATATTGGCTGCTCATGTAATGGAGAGAGGCTTAGTCTCTCATTTCATTCATTAAGTCCATTCCTCTCATTTTGGTGTTATTGCCTAATTTGAGCCATTCCTCCACCAATCCCTCTTAAATTCCACTCAATTTCTCATCCATTCCTCTCATTTTCTTTATTTGAAGGGGCCTAGGAGGTTGGAGACTAGGAGCACTAAAAGAGGAGTCCATTTGCTAGGAGCTACGTATCCGACGTGTCTATTTGGCTTTTCATTTGGAATCCATCTTCCAATAGGTATATATCTCATTTTCCTCTCTAATTAGACTCTGATTGTGCTATTTGAACCTTATGAATTCACCCATGGACTAGGACTACCCATAGAAAGAAGTTTGAGACTCTAATAACTCTCTATGTGAAAGTTATATTGGAGTTTGTGCCAATTTTGTGGGAATTTTGAGAATGGTGCACCAAGTATTTGTCATTTAGTTTATTAGATCTATTTGGATTAGATTTGGTTGTGTGCGTGTCTAGATTCGTGTCTACAATTGGATACATGTAGGCCGTATCACGATACGGTAGGATATGGGGTCAATTTGGGTTTTTTTTTTTCTTCCTTCGACACTTGTGGCACACATGTCCAATTGCACATGACATTTGACACTAGCCTTACATTGATCTAATTATATTCATATATGTATTTTAGACTTGCTTATGTGATTTGGTAGGATTCGAACAAGGTTTGGTACAAGTATCTTGGCCGTATCACAAACGTATCGTAAATTGGTATGATATGGGGGGTGATGCACACCAAGTGTTTATGTTTGGACCTATGTGTGTGTGTCTTATGGATACACATGTGTATGTACCCTCATTATACATATGGGTGTGTAACTATATGTATAGGAAAATGTGTACCTATCTATGTATGTATCTAAGTGGGTATCTATCTATCTATCTATCTATCTATCTATATATATATATATATATATATATATATATATATATATATATATATATATATATATATATATATATATATATATTGTAACACCCAATTTTCCAGATGAGGATAATTTTAAAATTTTGTAATTATAATTATTATTTATTGATAATTATTTCATATTATGATTTTTGGTGATTTTTAATCATTTTTAAACTATTTAAATTTATGACTTGTGATTTTGACATTTTACTATTGTTTGGTTTTAATTTCGAGGAATTTGTCACCCCCCAGTTTTCAGGAACAGGGGTATTTGTGTCATTTTGTATTTTTGAAATATTTTTGAAATTTATTTTATTATTTATGTTATTGTTTGGGGGTTATTTGAGTCGGGTTCGAATTTCAGCTCAATCCGACTTGAAACGGGGACCCGGGGTAGTTTTGACCCTAGTGGACCCACACACTAGTTAGCCATGGCCCACATGTTAGTTATTTTAGTTAGTGACTAGGCTAATTTATTTTGGTTAGGAATAATTAGATTAGTATGTTAGAATGACCAAACTAGCCCCCGACTTAAACCCTTTTTAATGTATTGCTAATAGATTAGAGAGGGGGGGGGGGGTATTTTGGGCATCCCACAATAGGATATTTCAGCCCATTAGGGCCGGCCACTATAGGAGGAGGGATGAGCCTCTTCTCATTTCATTTTTTCCCCAAATTTTCTCTCTCTTGTTCTTCCCCAAAGCTGAGAGCCACCTCCATTGATTTCATCTCCAAATCAACTCCTTCTTCCACCAAATCTTCTCTATTTCTTCTCTACTCCATGAAAGGAAGGAGCTAGCCAAGTTTGGGAGGATTCGGAGCTCGTTCGTGTCCATTTGGAATCTCTACGTGTCGGTGTCGGGTCGGAAGGCTTTTTCCTTTGAATCTCTCTCCCGGAAGGTATAACCTCTCCTCTAAACCATCCCTACATGCATATAGGTTGATTTTTGACCCATAGGAATAACTCCTATGGTTGTGTCTCCATTTGTGTCCGTTTTGTGTCCTTTTGGAGACTTTTAGGTGTGTCCTATATGTAGGTTTGTGTCCATGTGGGAAACCCCCAATTTTGGACACTTGTATATTATATATATTGTAGAATGATTTATCTAGATATTTAATCTCAGATTTCTTTAGTTTAGAGATGTGTTTTCCATGTATCATATTGTATCATAATAATTTATATATGTATATATATATATTTGGTAATATATATATGTATTAATGTCTATATATATATATATATATATATATATATATATATATATATATATATATATATATATATATATATATATATATATATATATAGGAAAAAAAAAATATATATATATAGGAAAAAAAAAGAAAAAAAAGAATATATATATATATATATATATATATATATATATATATATATATATATATATATATATATATATATATATATATATATATATATATATATATATATAGGACACACCTAAAAGTCTATATATATAGGACACACCTAAATATATATATATATATATATATATATATATATATATATATATATATATATATATATATATATATAGAACCAGAATACTAGGGAGCGGGGGGGGGGGGGGGGGGGGGGGGGGTCGAACATAGCCAGCTACGTATATTGAAATGAAGTCCATCTCGCTATACGGTCACGGCTGTCTAGATATGAGGGTTTACTACAAGCCAACATTCTCTTAAGGTCAAAGTCTACTGTCTCAATCTCAAGCAAGTAATACAATTACAAGATGTTAGATCACCAAATATACAATAAAAGGCGTCCCAAATATTACATATCAGCTGATCATGAAGCTAGTCGTACAAAATGCAAGGACTAGCAAGAGTTAAGTCATACATGATCAACCCTAGGATTTGTTAATCATGTTTACAGCCCGTAGGCAGACAGTAAGTAAATGTGCATCGAGCTAACAGGTGCTCGTCGGCTAAACGCCTCAAAAGAATAATTTACAATAGATTGAGCGAAACAAAATAGAAAACCCACTCGTAGCCCGGGTTCCTTCTAGTCGCCACCATCGGGCTGGAGGTTCGGTAGATCCTCGGGTGCTGCTCCAAAATCTGGCCACACAAAACTAGCTGGGTCAAACCCCAGAAAGAGCAAGTGCTACAAAGGAGGCCCCGAAATAAGAACAAAACCAGCATATCAGAACATAAGAAATTGGAAGAAAAGTACAAGTAATAAAGTACTGCAGGATAATAAACGACTAGGGATATGAAACTACTCCGGGAGCCAGATTACAACCCGTAAACCAAACAAGGACCGGGATTGTAACCCTTCGCCTGAATAGCACTTGTCCCTATCCATTTATTGTTAAAGATAAGTAAAACAATCATGTTCAGGAGGACCAGGTACTGGGACTAAACAAGACTTAGACAGAACTAGACATCATCCATTCACAAGCGGCCAAGCAAATTCTACGGCTTAATACTTTAACTAACTAGGGTTATCACAAGCCTAATTACTAACAAGATGCCAGTGAGAATTTCCCAGTCCCAAGCCCTGCAGACCATCCAGTTATCCTTCCGCGGGTTGAGAGTATGGTTGGGTACATCGCCCAGGAGACGATATACCCTTAGGTGACTTAGAGGGTGCAACACATGACAGTGTACTAGAAATGTGCTCTACTCGTCGGCAAGCTACAAGTCCAATTAAAGCGCCCAGATAACGAGATTGCCTGTGACTGGAAATTCTCTATGAGCTATAGTTTGATCTAATCATTAGCCTAATCCAGATTCAGTGTAAATCCCTGACCGTAGGAACCAGGGAGTCACGTCCTAGACATGATCCAAGACAAGACATGTGGATTGTACAAGCAAGCAAGCAGGAACACCCACGGTGTCAAGTTGGTTATACGAGTCGAGTTATAAGTTACAAGTTACAAGTCAAGTTAAGTCAGAGCGCCGCCATGGGCCACTATCAAGTTATCAGGTTACAAGTCAAGAATGCACGCTATCGGGTTATTTTCTAGAAAATCAGGAAGTACTAGGATCATAAATCACAGAAATCACGAAAACCGTACTAGTCATATCAAATACTGAAAATCGTGCCAGGTCGTATTGGGGTCAAGGTAGTCGTGCTGTGTGGAACAAGATCTCAAAACCTAAACCACAAAAGAGAAGCCAAGTCCAAGAAATAAAACCAAATCATCATGGGCCAGTGGATTGCGCAGGGGTGGATGGCGCAGGAATGGTTGGCGCAGGAGATAGATGGCGCAGGGTTGAACTGCGCAAGGGTGAAGTGCGCAGGGTGCCAAGTGCGCAGGGGCACATGAAGCAGGGTTGGGTGGCGCATAGGGCCAATTGCGCAGGGGTCAAGAGCGCATGGAGCCAAGTGCGCAGAGAGCCAACTGCGCAGGGGTGAGCTGCGCATGGGATTGAAATGCGTAAGATGAGTTGTGCTGAGGATGCATCGCGCGAGGGATGAACTGCGCAGGCTTAGACTGCGCTGAGTTGGAATGCGCAGGATGTGAACTGCAGGAGTCAAGCCAGCTGAGAGCGAGCGCGGTTCGCCAAAGGGCTAGCTGCGCGGTCGGCACTGCGCTAAAGAGCGCAGGCCGAGGGAGAGGATGCGCGGTCCAGCACTGCGCTAAAGAGCGCAGGCTGCAGTCTTCTTCTCCAGGACGAGAGCAAGCATCAAGAACCCAAAAATTCCATTCTTCATATCTTGGTCAAATCAAAGCCAAATCTAGATTTTCAAAGTTCTAACTTGAGTAAAATTGAGTTCTCTTCCACATGGAAGCATCAAAACCCACAAAAACCTAACTAAAATGGATCAAAACCATGTAAATCCGAAAATTGAGAAAACTTAGATCTAGAATAAAGGAGACTCCAAATCACAAAATGTCAAGTTCTAATGTTCATCTCCATGGCCTAATCTAGCTAATGGACAAATAAAATAGGGTTCTCATGTGGTGGTAGGGTGCACTTGCCTATGGGTGTTGGTGAGTTGTGTAGAGGAAGGAAGAAGAAGGAGATGGAGAAAATAAATGAAAGAGTTATGAGGAGAGAGAAAAGGTTGGTAGGGTTTTTAATGAGGGTGGTTATGTTGTGTTGAGGGTGGAGCATAGGCTAAGGTGTTCCAAATGCATGTTGAACCAAACCAAACCAATCCACCTCCACAAAATAAAACCAAGCCATGTCAAAACCCATTTTACGAGAAAACCCAAAATCTGCAAGCTGAGCCAAAATACAATTACAGGCCAGAATCTGAGAAAATAAAATACAGGTCCAAGATACATGCAGGCTTAACAAAATACGTATTCTGAGATATGGGTGTTACAATATATATATATATATATATATATATATATATATATATATATATATATATGGTGTCTAATTTATATGTGTATAAGTGGTGTGTCATGTGTGTTTCATTGTGTCCATGTTTGGGTGAGTTTCGGCCAAGGGGTAAGGGATGAGGGAATGTAGAGTTGGTGTTATGTATATGTGTGTGTTGTATAGAGTTAGAGAGGGTGAGAGAATAGAAGGATATTAAGGATAGAAATTGAGAGTGATAGAGGGATAGAGAGAGTGGGATTTGAAGGGGGAAATGGAGGAGGACTACTGCTGCAAATAGCAGCTGTAGCAGGGCATTATCCTGCTACAAACAGCAGTATGTATGGGGGAAATCCAGCCCATAGTAGCCTAATATCTGTCCCATACACCCCCAATGATTCAGCCCTTGTAGCAGGGCATTGGCGGCTCCATATCACCCTTAAACATTCTCCCACATCAGCCACTAACCTGTCCTAAATAGGCCCTTGATAGTCCCATAAATAGCCCATATATAGAAGCCCCAAAACCTGTCAAAACAGTCCCTAAGACCACCCCCAAATTAGTACCAAACCTGTCCCATTGCATACATTTCAGCCCCTAGATGATAGCCCCCATTTCAGCTGTAGCATCCCAAAACCAGTGCCCCAAAACCAGTCCCTAACATGCCATTGACAGCCCCATTTAGCCCTCCCACATTTTTCAGTCCCTACAGCCCTTACCTGTCCTTGATATGCCCATTTTCAGCCTTGATGGATAGCCCATTTGACACCACAAATCAGTCCTAAGTAGCACCCATATCAGTCCCTATCTCACCTCTATTAGCAGCCTTAAATGACAGCCATTAGGAATTCCCAATCAGTCCTAAACCATGCCTAGTAGCAGCCATATAGCTGTCCAAATTTAGCCCATGTAACAGCCCTTCCAAGCACCCATATATCAGCCAATTCAAGCCCTTACATAACCCCATTACCTGTCCTTAAACTACCCTACATGACAGCCATTACCTGTCCTTAACCATGCCCATTGGCAGTCCAAAACCAATCCATGTTAGCCCCCTAAACAGTCCCATGGACAGCTCTCATTTAGCCTATATTAGCCCACACATGGATAGCCCCCCAAAACCTGTCAAAATCAGTCCAACATTGGCCTCAACTTTTAGTCCATGTATTGCCCCTTAAACCATTCCAAATCAGTCCATTTGGACAGTCTACAATCAGCCAAAACCTGTCCTAACTAGTCCCCATATCAGCCCCATGAAACACCCCATTGGCAACCCCTATATTCAGTCCTTAAACACCCTACAAAATTAGCCTACATATATGTATATATATGTATCATATATGTATATATATATGAACCTATATGCCTTTATATATGCCTATGTGTGTGTGTGTGAGCTATTGTATATGTGTGTGTGTGTGATTTTATATAGGAAAAAAAAAAAAATATAGGAGAACCTATATGTGTTTGTATATGGGTGTATGTGTGTCGACGAGTGGTCTGCCGAGGGTGGATTTCCGTCCAGCCATTGATTCCAATGGCCGGAAGGTGGTTGTCTTCTCCCAGTCGGATATGGAGTCCCTCATGGTGCCATGTGGACTAGACCTTATTGGCAAGTTTGTACGGCGGAGACTCCCGGTTGAGGCTATTAAGAAGGTCTTTGCATCGCGGGAGTTCAGGGGGTTGATTGAAGTGAAGGCCATTGATGATCGTCACGTTCTCATACGGCCTCATGTCGAGAGTGATTTTCTCCGGCTTCGGTCCAAGGACTGTTGGTTCGTTGGTCGGGTTCCGATGGTGATATTCAGGTCTTCGGTAGACTTTTTACCGTTGAGAGAGGATCCTCGTGTTCCCATTTGGGTTGCCTTTCTCGGGCTTCCCCACTGCATGTTTGATACCAATGTGGTTCTATCCATCGCATCTGGTCTCGGCACTCCGCTCTTCACGGACCGGGCTACGGCTTCCTTTTCAAGGCCGGGGGTAGCCAGGGTCTTGGTCGAAGTGGACGTTAGCAAACCACTTCAACATGAGGTTTTCTTCCAACTTTCTGACGGGGTTCATTCGCAGCCAGTTGTTTATGAGCTGACTCCTCTCTACTGTGTTTCTTGTGGCCATCATGGTCACGCTGAGAGTTCTTGTGGCTGACCCCAGGTGGAGACTTCTTTCGTGGGTGTAGCTGACAGTCCACCCATCCCCGTCGTCTCTTCTCCAGGCGTAGCACGAGAGGAGGACGGCCCAGTGGGTGGCCGTGGGATTAGCAGGGGTCATCGACGGCGACGATCAAGGCGTGAGAAAGGGAAGGGGACACGGCAGGTGTGGAGGCGCGTCCAGGGGCGTGATGATAGCAGGGGGACAATGCAGCCCAGATTGCGTGGGAGTGATGGTCGTGCGAGTTCCGTTCCGCCAACCTGGCACGTGGGGAGTCATCTTCGGGCCAGCTGGCTTTATGGTCGGATGACGGACGGCCCTTGCAGGGGCACGCAGCGCTCCGGGTTCTAGTCTGGATGGGCAGATGGGACCTGAGCGGGGTGTTGGTCCTATTGTTTTATCGGACCTTCCTATCATTATTCATAGTCAGCTGGGACATGGAGTTTTAGCGGCTGATTCTGACACTGAAGATCGCAGCTTGGTGGTGTAGGAGAAGCCCGCCCCCGGTTCTATCTCCGACTGGGATAATAACCCCTCTCCGGAAGATGATATGGTTTCATTGCCTAAGGCTAGACCTTCCACTTCATTTTTTGAGGGTCGAGAAGATGGCTGACAGATGGTACCATTCAAAAAGGCGGCTGGCAAGCGGAGGAAGTCGATGGCACCTTAGTCGGATCGACTTCTTCGATCACATGCTTTCCGGGTTAGGCGGGACCCCCAGAGGGTCCATGGTTAAATTCCTTATTTAGAATGTTCGGGGGACGGCGAACAGATCTACTATATGCCGTCTCAGGTCCTTGTGTCGGACCAACTCTATTCAGGTTCTTGCTATTATTGAGCCCAAGGTGATATCCTCTAAGCTTCTTTCTTATCAACTGAGGCTGGGTTTTGATGCTAGCTTTTGCAATGATAAGGGAAATATTTGGTTTCTCTGCAAGTCGGGTCTTGGGATCACCTGTATTGCTTCTTGTGATCAGGCTATCACGGTGCAGCTTTCTCTGAGCTATTTTTCGGATCCGGTGCGGTTGTCGGTTGTTCATGGTACAGGGACACGACAGGGAAGGAGGCGTATGTAGAGGCACCTTCTGGACGTCCAAGCCAGGGACATTGGCTTGCCCTGGGTGGTGGGCGGGGACTTCAATATTATTTCTTCTCCGGATGAGAAATTTGGAGGTCGACCTCCTGACACGAGGGCCATCGCGGACTTCCTCGACTTTCAGTTGGCTGCTGGGCTCTCCGATGTTGGTTTCAGAGGTAGCACTTATACTTGGATGAATGGTCAGTCGGGGGTTGATCGGCAGGGATCCCGCCTTGATAGGGTACTCGCGACGGGTAGTTGGCTGGATGGAGTCCAGGTCTCTTGCGAGCATCTTAATCGAGCAGAATCTGATCACTCTCCTCTATTAATTTCCTGCCAGCCAGCTTCCTCCCTTCAGAGTCGAAGCTTCCGCTTTCTCGACTTTTGGACGTCTCATCCGGACTTCCTTACGGTTGTTGCTCGGGCGTGGGATTCATGCTGGCATTATGATGCGCTTGAGCGGTTGGGCATGCGTTTGCGGACGACGGGACATGTTCTGGCTGGCTGGAGCAGAGTTACTTTCGAAGACATTTTTCAGGAGGTCCGTCAGGCCGAGGACGCTGCTTTGGCGGCAGAGAAGGATTATGAGCTTCATCCCTCGGTGAGGGGAAGGGCTTCCTGGATGGAGGCTGTTGCCAGATTGAAGCAAAAGGTCTAAGTTGAGGAGTCTTTCTGGAAACAAAAAGCCAGATTGAATTGGGACCTAGAAGGTGATAAGAATACTCAGTTTTTCCATGCGTACACCAGGAGCAGGCAAAGAAAGGCGGATATTCAGAAAATTATTAGGGCTGATGGCTCAGAAACTGGTTCTATTGCGGAGGTGGCGACGGAGGCTTCTCTATTTTACTCTAAGCTATTCAGGGCTGAGCCTATTTCAGTAGATGACGCATTCCTTGATGTTATTCCCAGCATCATCTCTATGGAGGATAATTCGGATCTTGTTCGTTGTCCGGATAGAGCGAAGTTGTTGGAGATTGTTCGGGGGATGGACCCGACTAGTGGCGCCGGACCGGATGGATTTTCTGGAAGATTCTTCTCATTTTGTTAGATATTATCGCTGCTGACGTGGAGGAAGCCATTGGCTCTTTTTTCTTGGGTACACGCCTTCCGGTTTCTGTATCTGATACTTTATTATTTCTTATCCCCAAAATCGAGCACCCGAGGAATCTTTCAGATTTCTGTCCAATTAGTCTTTGCAATTTCTGTAACAAGATAATTTCTAAGATTATTGCTTGCAGGTTGCGGGAAGTTCTTCCCAAAATTATTTCTCCAGAGCAAAGTGCTTTTGTTAAGGGGAGAGAGATAGTTGACAATATCATCATTGCTCAGGAAATGGTAGCCTCTATGAGGGAATCCAATCATGGTGGTAATGTTGCAATAAAGCTTGACATGTAGAAGGCCAATGACAGAGTCAATTGGCATTTCCTCCTGCGGGTTCTTCGGAGATTTGGCTTTAATGAGGTTTTCTGTGATCTTATTTATCGTCTCCTGGCGGATACCCGGTATGCAGTTCTTCTCAATGGAGCTCCTACTGATTTTTTCCCGGCATCGAGAGGGATCCGTCAGGGGGACCCTCTTTTCCCGGTACTCTTCATTATTGCTGCGGAGGTGCTTTCTCGGAACCTCAAGCTTCTTCAAGACTCAAATCGGAGATCTTCATTTCATACTCCAATTGGGGGACCGCGTATCTCGCACTTGGCATATGCGGATGATGTTCTTATATTTACTTCGGGGGATATTGCTGGTTTGCGTGCTCTCCAGCAGGTATTGCATCGTTATGAGGCTGTATCGGGTCAGAAGATTAATTATTCCAAATTTGCCTTTTATACTGTGACCCCATTGGCTGAGGCTCGGGCTCGGACTATTTCTACTTTGTTTGGATTTTGTACCGGTACTTTGCTGTTTTCTTATTTGGGCTGCCCGTTAACGTACGGGAGACGGAATGCTGGGATGTTTAGCTATTTGCTTGATAAAATCCGTTCGAAGCTGACGGGATGGCAGAACAAGATACTCTCTCCTGGGGTTAAGTTGGTTCTTATTAAGAATGTTCTTTCTTCTATCCCTATGTATACATTGGCAGCATGTTGTCCTTCCCGGGCCGTTCTTAGGGCGATTGAGAGAATGTTTGCGGCTTTCTTCTGGGGTAGCAAGGATGGGGTTGCTAAGAGGAGTTGGCTGGCGTGGTGGTTCGTTACTCGGACTAAGTCCGAAAGAGGCCTTGGGATCAAGTGTCTAAATGACATTATGGATGCCTTTTCTATGAAATTATGGTAGAAGTTGCGGCATGGGAAGGGCCTTTGGGTGGAGCTCCTTAAATCGAAATATTTTCGTAAGCGTCATCCATGCGATGCGTTTATGACTTCCAAGTGCTCCCACATTTGGCGACGGATTTTGCAGGAGAGGAAATTGGCGGAACTGTATATCTCTTTTAGACTTGGACGTGGTGAGGGATCCGCGAGGTGCGAAGCATGGATTCCGGGGGGTCCTCGATTGGGTAGCGTTACTATTCAGTCGGTTGAGGGAGTGGCTACTGGGACCAGACGCGGAACGGGGAGACGGACTCGGGTGCGGCACTCGACGGCTTCGCAGCGTCAGGTGCTCCCATCGGGGCGAGTTCCGATAGATGGTGGCACCGGGGAGCTTCGGAGGTCGGCCAGATTGGCTGAGAGGAGGGTGCTTCTTCCTCATCGTCCGATGATTGTGAGGGTTCTATCGGATAGGGAAAGGAAGATCCGATATTCTAGGACGAGGAACTCTGACAATAGTGGTCCGGCTATCCGATCGTTTTGGACAGTTGATGGGTAGGATTTGTCTATATTCTTGGAGCAGTTTGGGGTAGAGACAGCGAGGCGGCTCAGAGCGGCTAACCTGAATTGTACATCGGCCCCTGATTCATTGGTATGGGGTGAGCGGAAAGGATCCTTCTCAATGGCTTCGGCATGGAGGTGTTGCCGGATCTCCCATCCTACATCATCTTTATTTTCTAATATATGGGGCAAGTGTATTCCGGCAAAGTGGAGCATTTTGATGTGGCGGGTCTGTCACAACCGGCTACCCACTGATGAAAACATTCAGAAGATTAGCTTCCATCTGGCTTCCAGGTGTCATTGCTGTCAGGCTGGGCATGGGGAGACCCTGCAGCATATTTTCTTCCACGGGGATCTTACTCTGACGGTTTGGTCTGTCTTCCGGGGTTTCTTCAAGGCACGGATGCATAGAGATTTTCTTGCCTTTCTTCAAAGGTGGTGGCGAGGCCAAGGTAGTCACCATCGAAGATCATTGGCCGGTGCGATCATATGGGTGCTTTGGAAGAACCAGAACAAGCATCGATACGAGGGGCGTAGTGCTGGTTCTGCTTTCTTGGTTCGGGAGGTGAAGCGACAGTTTCGGAAGTCGCTTTCGAGTTGTCATCATCTTCCGTCCATTCCGCATTGGGCTTTAGAGTAGTGCTTTTCTTGTTTTCTATTTCTTTTCTTTTGTTACCATGAGGTCGGATGTACTCATTACCCTCTTTTTTCAATAAAGGTAACGGTTTTCTTAAAAAAAAAATATATAGCTAATAGCCTATAGGTGTGAGCATGTGTGTTAGCCTATGTGTGAACCTATAGGTAGAGCCTATATGTGACCATGTGTGAGTGAGAGGGTGAGTGAGTTGGTGTGTATGTGAGTGTTTGGGTACATGTGAGAATGGTACAAGGGTAAAGGTAAGGTAATGGGTAAATGATTAACATGTGTCATAAGATGATTTAGATGACCTAGATACTAGGATTTCTTGGTAGGTAATGTTAGTATAGGATAGTATCTAGCTATCCTAGGAAACCTACGCTAGTATTCCTAGGTTAGAGTGGTATGTGCAAGGTATAGGTATTTACCTTGGTAAGGGTAGTGTAGGTAATACCTAGAACTAAGGTATTGGAGTTTAGAGTCTAAGCTAGAGTTAGAACTTGATTCCCTTGGTTGGTAATGATGAAATGTAGTGCTCCTAGACTAGTTTTGACGTCGGTTGATCATTTTGACCAAAAGTTAACAAAAGTCAACCGAGAGTCAAACTTAGCCTTTAAGCGACTAAATTTGACCAAAACCAAACCAGAGTTGATCAGTTGACTAAAAGTCAACAGTTGGTCAACATGTGACTTATTTGACCTAAGGTTGACTCAGTGTTGACCAGAGTTGACTAGAGTTGACTTTTTGACCAAAAGTCAACTGTAAGTCAACCCTTGACCCAAATTGACCTAGTTTGACTTGGATTAATTTCCTGTGACCTTGTTTGACCTTGGTTGTCCTAGTGTGACCCAGTTTGGATCAGTACGACCTAGTATGAACCAGTATGACCTAGTATGACTTAGGTTTGACCTAGATTGACCTAGATTCATATAGAATGTATTGTAATGCATCTTATTATTATTTTAGACTCATAGTGACTTATACTGTTCTATAGGAGATAGATACCACTCCTCGGACAGTATATTCTCTTCAGACACTCAGGATATCAGGCGAGTACATTCTCTGACCGTTTCATACTTGTCTGGATTTACATTCTTGCTCTAGATTACTGTACTTGATGCTGACACGATTGTTATCACGGATTGGTACTATATGGATCTTCTTTTGAGATGTTATCCTCTTTTATTCACTAAATATATATTGTGATGTGCGTTTCACTTACATATTGTATTTATTGAATATCCATATCCTTGTATACTCATTGTGCATATTGTACTCTCATTATCACATGAGTTCCAGGGATAGACCATTGTACAACTATTGTATAACATTGTACATCTATTGTATAACATTGTACATCTATTGTATAATATTGTACATCTATTGTATAACATTGTACACTATTGTACAAGATAACGTAACTGGAGTGGATCCTTGTGTATTAATTGGGGAGGGGGAGTAGAATTGGTTATGTAATTAAATCCTATTGTACAACATCGTATAACTATTGTATATGTCTATTGTACACTCACGTACAATGGAGTTACCATTGCATTGTCCTAGACCGTTTATATAACCATATTGTGCTCTAAATCATATGTTGCTTACAGTTCTTACTTATCATATGTAGATATTTCCTATTATCAAATCTCTGCTGTTTTTTATATACATTCTTCTTTCAGCGTTTTTTGTACCTTACTCTATTGCATACTTTATATTTCCTAACTTGATATGAACTGTGTGAGATGTTTTGTGCTCGCTCCTGTCCTGACTGGACCTGTTGAAAATATTACAGAGGATGAGGCCTGCGTAGACACCTACTATGGAACAGCTGTAGATGTTTCTTGTGACCCAGATTTTCAGTCGGATCTAGTAGCTATAGAGACTGAGGCTCCCTAGTCTAGGTTTTACTATTTCTGTCTTTGAGATCTGGATTGTATATATTCTTTCATATTCAGTAGTGAGACTTGTATTCTGGATGTTTGCTGAGATGTTATCTTAGACACTTAGACTCTCTGGTTGTATTTATGTGGTTTCTTCCTTTTCAGTATTTATCTATCTATCTTTCTATCTTATCATTCTGCCTTAGATGTGATTGAGACTGTATATTGCTATGTCACCTCCATTCGGAGTGTATATACTGTACAGGTACCTTTATATTGTTAGATGATTGACCTAGGACAGCGTTCTACCGCCGATACTGCGGCGTAGGCTGGGCGTTGTTACGTTCTCGTGCCCTCACAGTGGGTGCGGGTTGTGACATATATATATATATATATGTATATATATATATATATATATATATATATATATATATATATATATATATATACTTTTTTTCTATATATATATGTGTATGTGTGTGCGCGTCTATATATATGTGTGTGTGTGTCTAGTGTGTATCTATGTATATATATGTGAAGGTGTGTAGGGGAGGTGGAAGGAGATGGAACTGTCCTAGGATGTGCGTTAATGTAAGGATTAGATACATATGGCTATTAGTACATAGTTAGATGGATTGATAATTATAAGTTTGAGTGTATAGTTAATAGATAGATAGATAAGTGAAACAGTAGGTAGAGTGAGGGAGGGAAAATATTAGACTATTAACAGTAGGGTGACTGACATGATGTACACAACAGTAGAAGAATAGCAGGTGATGGCGGCTGTCACTCCCACTTTTCATAAATAGGGGTAAAATGATCATTTTGCATTTTTGAGAATTTTAGAAATTTTTATTTATTTATAATGTTATTTGGGAATTATTTAACTCGGGTTCGAATTTTATCTCAATCCGACTTGTATCGGGGACCCGGATAGCTCAGACTCTGGATGGAACCCAAACTTAAGTCACTTATGATATTATATTTTGGGATTGTATAACCATATTACTTTGTGACTCTCTTTCTCTCTGTTAAGCTGGATATTGCACTTTGTGATTTATATCTATCTAGTTTTCGTGCCATGATTCTTCCTTCTAGATTGTGATTGAGTTTATCAGTATTTCATATTATATTCCTCCGTGCGGAGATGACAGGTTATTATATACTGTTTGTTAGCTAGCAGACCTACAACCTTCTACGCCGTTTTTATGGTGTAGGCTGGGTGCTGTCACGCACTTGTTCCCCTACCTAGGGTGCGGGTCGTGATACTTTTTTAGTGGTGGCCCATGCAGGTCGAAAGTCACAATTAGTGCGATATCATAGTGGCGCTCAACTTAGAGTGCTGTTATGAGCCTGTGGTACGTATCTAGAATAGGCTATGGGCTAAGTTACTCAATCACAAAATAGGAAAAACTTCCACTTGCTGATCTTTTAACTGTCATTTTTATATTGATTCTTGTATTCTAACTGTCCTCCTTGATATAATATTTCATGTGCCATATTAATTTCCTTCTTTTAATCTATCTTCAGGATGGTGCAGACTAGATTCCAGCATCCTGAGGCCACAGATATGGAGAGGTCTGCTATGACTCACGGACCTGATCCAGACACTCCTGTCGCAGTCGGGGTGTTGGCAGCAGCTCTTGGGGGCGCTCCTCCACCAATTTCGAGGACTGACCCCGGGGTTGCTACGACTATTCCGGTTGCAGTACCAGTGGTTGATATGGGCACTCTTCCTACTTCTGTACAGCGGATTCCTCCGTCAACTACAGATGTACTTCCACCTCCGCCTCCTCTGCCTACAGACATAGAGCAGATGCTTGCTTTTTTCCAGCAGATGCTGGAGACTCAGAGAGCCCAGTCTGAGGCTCAATAGAGACGGACAGACATGATGCGTCAGGGTATGGAGGATGCCCATCAGTTGGCCTTAGCAGCCGTGGAGCAGAGGGCTCCACATCATGGGGCGCGTCCGAGGTCGGGCGACATTCAGGATTTCAAGAAGTTGGGGCCTCGCGACTTTAGCAGGACTGAGGGTGTGGTCTATGCCGATGACTGGCTCGAGGACATCGAGCGGCAGATGAGGGCCTTCCGTCTCGCAGACGACCTGAAGGTCGAGGCAGTGGGTTTGCAGTTGTTAGACATTGCTCGCACTTGGTTCAGGAACGAGCCAGCCCTTGCTGGGGAGGGCCATACTTGGGCCGAGTTCAAGCTTCTCTTCAAGAAAAAGTTCTTCTCTCCTACATACAAGATTGACCTGGTGAGGCAGTTCCAGAATCTGCAGCACGACAGTTTGTCTGTGGAGGAGTACGCCGCAGAGTTTGGACGTCTGAGTTGATATACGGAGTACATGGTTCGCGACCTGAAGATCAAGGCGAGCCGTTTTAGAGAGGGGTTGATCTGGGATATCAAGATCCTCATTCCCTCTTTTTATGAGACTTATACCCAGATCTATGCGGAGGCCCGCAAGGTTGAGCGGGAGTGGGGCTTGAAGCCCAAGAGGGATCACGATCTTTTCTCGGGGGCTACTAGCAGCACGGGGGCTGCTAAATGCCCTCAGCTTTAGTATCTTTCTTTCCAGCATCACCAGCCGCAGGTTCAGGCCAGAGCACCGGTTCAGCAGGTGCAGCACACTCTGCAGAGGCAGGCACAGAATGGGCCTTCTTGTAACTTCTGTAAGAAGCCTGGTCACGTCTGGGAGGTTTGCCGGAAGAGGCTGGGAGTGTGTCTCTTTTGCGGCGGTGCAGACCATCAGTTGAGAGAGTGTTGTTAGGGTTATATACTAAAAGCATCACTTTTGTAGTAACCTTATTTCTTTAAATTTTGAATGAGAATCATATGGGCAAATGTTTGCATATTGTATTTGTTGCAAGTGTTAATGCAAATGTCTGATATTCTATATTATAGATAATATGGTGTGTGGTGTCACACAGAAGATCATATTATCAGTTTCCTATGGAGTATATAAATAGTTCACAACCTAGATGGACTTGGACAATCTATTAGAAAGGTTGTAGTGTAATCTGGTATTAGTCTATCTTGACTATATGTTTACACTAGTACACTTTGTGTGTATTGAACAGGACCACTTGAGGTTGTTCTCTTTGTACTGACTACATAAGAGAACAAACACCTCTGTTATTATGGATGCTTGTACTCTTAATCCGGATATAATAACGGACATGTATATGCAATGTGCATTACTTTGACTCATAAAAGAGTGAGATTCATTATGGATCAACAACCTCTATGAATTGGGTAATAATATTGTATGTATGATGGGCTGTTGATTATAAATGGAATCCATGTCCCGATACATCGGGTTGATGATGTCCTCTTAAGGAGCTCATAAGGATTGTCATGTAAACCCTGCAGGTGGATTATATCCGACATGACAAATAAAGTTGAGCGGTACTACTTAAGGATAAAAGATGTCGAATCAATATAGTTGTTAGTAACTTAATTTGATCGACGGACATACGATATCTTAACATGGAGAGCCAAACGAGCATATAATAAAAGGAGCCCACAAAACATAATTTGGGATTAGGGAGGTAGTGCAACAATAGCTCATTAGTGGACCGAGCTATTGTTAATGGGCCTGGATTGTGTGTTCGGGCTGAACACGGGATATCCAGATCCGTTAGGAGGCCGAACCCTAATTTCTCCTCATGGTCCCTGCCGTAGCCTATATATCCTCTATTCTCTGGCCGCCAGATTACCGATTAGGAATATGAAATTTTCTCTAAATTCGTGATTCACGTAAGGAGAGAAAGAGAGTGCTGCCAAGGAGAAGAAAAGGTTGGAAGATCGTCGCCCACACGACGTCCAACTTGAGGAAGGAATACGTGCAGAAGATCTAGGGGTCGTCCGCTCGAGATTGCCAGGAATTACTTGTCTCCTTTCCGCCGCAGGTATAATTCGTGAACCCTAGTTTCCGTCTATGAAGGGTTAGAACACGTATTTGATCTATTTAACTTTCTATCGATCAATACGCACACCAAAGAAAGGGTCCTGGGAATCTCCAGTTCCATCAAGTGTCCAGTGAACCCTCGTGTTACTGGTACAGCTCAGAGGGCGCCAGCAAGAGTACCTGCAGCACAGCCGAGGGGTCCACTTCCGACCTAGCCGCAGCGGTTTACTCAGCACCACCAGCAGCGGGGTGTTCAGGGCAGGGCTTTTGCTCTTGCAGCCGAGGAGATCGAGCCAGTTGCATATGTTATGGCAGGTTCGATTCTTCTTTCTTCTTTTTCTGCTTTAGCATTGTTTGATTCAGGTGCTACACACAGTTTTGTGTCAGTTTCTTTTGCACTTAGACACAATATTATTGCTGAGTATCTGGGTAGGACTTGCAAGATTAGGACCGGGAGAGGTATTATCCTGGTTAATAATATTTGTAATGGACGAAGTGTCACTCTGGGAGGCCAGGATTTGAGCGCATGCTTGCTCGTAATGTCACTTCCGAGTTACGATGTGGTACTCGGTATGGACTGGTTGAGCATGCACCATGCTAGTATAGATTGTAGAGCAGGCAGAGTGTTGTTTAGTCCGCCAGGAGAGCCAGAGTTTCAGTTTGTCAGAGGAGCAGCGGAGCCGGGAGATGAATTCTGTGGAGCCTTGTTGGCGGGGCAGGAGTTGTCGGAGCAGCAAAGATGACCATAATAGTTGGATATTTTCTCTTATTTTTGTTATTTTGCTTTTTCTAATTATGCATGTTTATTGTTGTGTGGTTGTTTTTTTGAAAAACCAAGCCTACATTAATAATAGACAACATGGACATAATATCAACTAGTAGAAAAACCCTTATTGTTAAATAACTAAGTGGGAGAGGATTTTTATTTATTATAAATCCTATGGTCTCTATTACTGGTTTGTAGGTGATGTAATTATACTTGCGTGTTGGCTTTAGTGCTTTCCTACATATCGGATGAGTATAATTATGGATCACCAGTACATACTTCCTTAGGGATAATTGTAGAAAGTTACCTAGTATGTGTTCACTTCTCCATCTGAAGGAACTCATTACAAGGTAATGGACTTAGTATTAAGTAATGGTATACACTTAGATACAAATAATGGTATCCTCCCCATCGGAGTCACTGCTATTATTTGTATGACCAGAGCAAGACCAGCATATTAATTTTATTTGTCATAAAGTTATATTGACATGATAGTAAAATTAATAAGAAGAATCTACTTGAACAAAGTTGAATTTGTATACGTCCACACTATCGTGGCATGCTAAATTCATGGTGTTCAAGGTGTTGGTGAATTTCTTATTATTGTTTTAAGGGAATCAATATTTAGTTAATTCAAAAAGTTTTTTTTTGCCCTACATAATTTTATTTATGTGATTCTCAGGATTTCAAAAATGGGTTCTTTCAGTCCACTAATGGTGATTCTTAAAGAAAACAAACTTACTGGACCTAATTATATTGACTGGAAACGTAATTTGGACATTGTTCTGACTGCTGAGGAGTACAAATATGTACTTGTTGAGGAATGCCCACCTAAGCCTGATGCTAACTCTGATAAAGAGGTCAAAGAGGCTTATAAGAAGTGGAAAAAGGCAGATGAGATGGCGCGGTGTTACATTCTGGCATCTATGTCAAATGTACTGCAACATCAGCATCAGGCCATGGCCACAGCTTATGACATGATGTATAACCTCAAGGAACTCTTCGGACATCAGAGTAGAGCAGCTAGGCAGTTTGCTATGAAATGTTTGATGAATACAAAAATGGCTGAGGGCACACCAGTAAGGGATCATGTTCTCAAGATGATGGGTCATCTGAATGAGATGGAGATCCTTGGAGCTGAAATCGATGGAGAAACCCAGGTCGATATCATTCTCGGGACTCTGCCTAAAAGTTTTGACAATTTCTGCCTTAATTACAACATGAACAAAAGGTTGTATAGTTTGGCAGAACTTACAAAAGAGCTACAGGATGCTGAATCTCTCTTTAGGCAGAGTGGTCATGTTTTTGTTTCTGAAAAGGCTTCTACTTCTAAACCAAAAGGCGGTAAGAAGAAGAATAACATTCAGAAACAGGCAAACTTAGCAAAGAAGGGCATGGGACCTCAAGGCGCGGTAAAAAAGCCCAAAGGCAAATATTTCAAGTGCAAAGGGTCAGGACATTGGAAGACTGATTGTCCACTTCTCAAACAAGGGAACAAAGAAGGTATATCTCATTTACTAGTAGTTGAAACATGTTTAGCGGTGTTATCTACCGGCACCTGGTGTGTAGATACAAGAGCCACTAATCATGTCTGCAATACATTGCAGGGGTTCCAGAAAACCAGACGGCTCAGTGATGGAGAGATATGCTTATTTATGGGTGATGCTACAAAAGTATCGGTCGTTGCACTAGGAGATGTTACTTTATCTTTTGGTAGAAATAAGTCTTTGACATTGAGAGATTGTCTTTATGCACCTTCACTTAGAAGGAATTTAGTTTCTGTTTCTATGTTAGTTAAGGATAGATATTCAGTTTATTTTAATGACAATATTGTTATTAGAAAGAATAAACATTTTATCTGTTCTGGTGCATTGGTAGATAATTTGTATGTCATTAATCCTATTTCGCCCGCAATGCAACTTATGGAAATGAATAATATGTCATCTAACTTAAATAAAAGAAAAGAACCTTCTTGTATGAACCAAACATATCTTTGGCACTTACGATTGGGGCATATTAACCTAAGAAGGATTCAAAGACTGGTTGAAGATGGACCTTTGAGTTCATTGGAAGTGGAGGCACTACCAGTCTGTGAATCCTGCTTGGAAGGTAAAATGACCAAAAGGCCTTTTACGGCAAAGGGGTATAGGGCCAAAGATGTGTTGGAATTGGTTCATTCTGATTTGTGTGGACCCATGACTATGCAAGCTAGAGGTGGCTTTGAATATTTTGTTACATTTATTGACGATTATTCAAGGTATGGATACATTTATTTAATGCGCCGTAAGTCTGAGTGCTTTGAGAAATTCAAAGAGTACAAGGCTGAAACAGAAAAACGTCATAGAAAATGTATCAAGTCATTACGATCAGATCGTGGTGGCGAGTACCTCTTTGGAGAGTTTAGGGATTATTTATCAGAGGCTGGGATTGCATCCCAATTGACTTCACCTGGAACGCCCCAATAGAATGGTGTAGCAGAAAGAAAGAATAGAACTCTTATGGAGATGGTTAGATCAATGATGAGTTATTCGGATTTGCCAGATTCGTTTTGGGGATATGCCTTAGAGACTGCATCTTATATTTTGAACTTGGTTCCTTCTAAGTCAGTACCTCTTACTCCCACAGAGCTGTGGATTGGGCGTAAGCCTAGTCTGAAACATGTTCGCATTTGGGGTAGTCCAGCACATGTGCTGAATGGGAAAGCAGATAAGTTGGAATCTCGTAGAGAAGTACGCTTGTTTGTAGGCTATCCAAGAGGAACGAAAGGAGGTTTATTTTATAGTCCTAAGGATCAGAAGGTCATTGTTAGCACAAATGTCCGATTCTTAGAGGAAGACTATGTGATGAACCATAAACCCACAAGTAGAGTTGTTCTAGAAGAACTGAGACGTGAGACACCAAGTACTTCAGTACCAACAGTACAAGAGGATGAACCACAAATAACTGCACAACGTGTCATAAATGATACACCACAACCGATAGTGCCTCGTCGTAGTGGGAGGGTTGTGATACAACCTGATAGATATATGTTCTTGGGAGAGTCGTCAGACTTCGTCCCTGAGGAACAAGATTATGATCCCTGTATCTACAATGAAGCACTCCAAGATAAAGATGCAGAGTCTTGGCAAAAAGTAATGATATCTGAAATAGAATCTATGGATTCTAATCAGGTCTGGAGCTTGTAGAACCACCCGTTGGTGTAAAAGCCATTGGATGCAAGTGGGTCTATAAGAGAAAAAGAGGATCAGACGGTAAGGTTGAAACCTTTAAAGCTCGGCTTGTAGCAAAAGGTTTTACTCAAAGAGAGGGTATCGATTATGAGGAAACCTTTTCTCCTGTAGCCATGCTTAAGTCTATTCGAATTCTTTTATCTATTGCAGCTCATCTCGATTATGAGATTTGGTAAATGGATGTCAAGACAGCTTTCCTTAATGGAAGTCTTGAGGAAGACATCTATATGAAGCAACCAGACGGGTTCATTGAAAAGGGCCAGGAGCATCTTGTTTGTAAGCTCAAAAAGTCCATTTATGGACTTAAGCAAGCTTCCAGATCTTGGAACATCTGTTTTGATCAGGTGATAAAATCCTATAGATTTGATCAATGTCAGGATGAATCATGTGTATACAGAAAGTGTGACGGAAACGTGGTGGTGTTCCTAGTACTTTATGTGGATGACATCTTGCTCATTGGAAACAATGTGAAGGTATTATCTGAAGTAAGGGTATGGTTATCCAAATAGTTTGATATGAAGGACTTGGAAGAAGTAGGTCACATCCTTGGGATCAAAGTTCTACGAGATCGTAAGAAAAGGATGTTGGGCTTATTCCAAGCTTCCTATATCGATACTGTACTAACTCATTTTAGTATGCAAAATTCTAAGAAAGGTTTCTTACCTTTTAGACATGGAATTGCTCTATCAAAGGAGCAGTGTCCGAGGACACCTAAAGAGATAGAGAACATGAAGGCAGTTCCTTATGCTTCAGCAGTAGGAAGCTTAATGTCTGCAATGCTATGTACGAGACCAGATATCTGCTCTGCCGTAGGCATGGTCAGCAGATATCAGTCTAACCCAGGACAAGAGCACTGGACTGCTGTAAAGCATATTTTGAAGTACTTGAAAAGGACTAAAGAGTATATGCTAGTTTACCAGGCAGATAGTTTAGTTCCCTTGGGGTAAGATTTTTAGTCAGATAGAGATTCCAGGAAATCTACCTCAGGTTATGTGTTTACTTTGGAAGGTGGAGCCATTGTGTGGAGGAGTATCAAGCAAAAATGTATTGCTGATTCCACCATGGAAGCCGAGTATGTGGCAGCCTCTGAGGCAGCCAAAGAAGCGGTTTGGCTCAGAAACTTTCTATTGGACTTGGATGTGGTACCTAGTTTGCCTAAGTCTATTACACTTTATTGTGATAATAGTGGTGTAGTTGCAAACTCGAAGGAACCACGAGCCCATAAGACAGGCAAACACATTGAGCGCAAGTACCACCTGATACGAGATTTCGTAAAGAAAGGAAAAGTTGCTGTGATCAAGATAGCATCAGCCGACAACCTAGATGATCCCTTTACAAAGAGCTTACCAGCTAAGGCTTTTGACAGTCATGTTGAGGGAATGGGAGTCAGATGTGTAGTAGCATAGCTTTAAGTATAAGTGCGAGATTTGTAACAGTATACTGAAAAAAATGCTTTGAGTATAAGTGGAAGATTGTTAGGGTTATATACTAAAAGCATCACTTTTGTAGTAACCTTATTTCCTTAAATTTTGAATGAGAATCATATGGCAAATGTTTGCATATTGTATTTGTTGCAAGTGTTAATGCAAATGTCTGATATTCTATATTGTAGATAATATGGTGTGTGGTGTCACACAGAAGATCATATTATCAGTTTCCTATGGAGTATATAAATAGTTCACAACCTAGATGGACTTGGACAATCTATTGGAAAGGTTGTAGTGTAATCTGGTATTAGTCTATCTTGACTATAGGTTTACACTAGTGTACTTTGTGTGTATTGAACAGGACCACTTGAGGTTGTTCTCTTTGTACTGACTACATAAGAGAACAAACACCTCTGTTATTATGGATGCTTGTACTCTTAATCCGGATATAATAACGGACATATATATGCAATGTGCATTACTTTGACTCATAAAAGAGTGAGATTCATTATGGATCAACAACCTCTATGAATTGGGTAATAACATTATATGTATGATGGGCTGTTGATTATAAATGGAATCCATGTCCCGATACATCGGGTTGATGATGTCCTCTTAAGGAGCTCATAAGGATTATCATATAAACCCTGCAGGTGGATTATATCCGACATGACAAATAAAGTTGAGCGGTACTACTTAAGGATAAAAGATGTCGAATCAATATAGTTGTCAGTAACTTAATTTGATCGACGGACATACGATATCTTAACATGGGGAGCCAAACGAGCATATAATAAAAGGAGCCCACGAAACATAATTTGGGATTTGGGAGGTAGTGCAACAATAGCTCATTAGTGGACCGAGCTATTGTTAATGGGCCTGGATTGTGTGTTCGGGCTGAACACGGGATATCCAGATCCGTTAGAAGGCCGAACCCTAATTTCTCCTCATGGTCCCTGTCATAGCCTATATATATCCTCTATTCTCTGGCCGCCAGATTACCGATTAGGAATCTAAAATTTTCTCTAAATTCATGATTCACGTAAGGAGAGAAAGAGAGTGCTGCCAAGGAGAAGAAAAGGTTGGAAGATCGTCGCCCACACGACGTCCAACTCGAGGAAGGAATACGTGCAGAAGATCTTGGGGTCGTCCGCTCGAGATTACCAGGAATTACTTGTCTTCTTTCCGCCGTAGGTATAATTCGTGAACCCTAGTTTCCGCCTATGAAGGGTTAGAACACGTATTTGATCTGTTTAACTTTCTATCGATCAATACGCACACCAAAGAAAGGGTCCTGGGAATCTCCAGTTCCATCAAGTGTCCAGTGAACCCTCGTGTTACTGGTACAGCTTAGAGGGCGCCAGCGAGAGTACCAGCAGCGCAGCCGAGGGGTCCACTTCCGACCTAGCCGCAGTGGTTTACTCAGTACCACCAGCAGCGGGGTGTTTAGGGCAGGGCTTTTGCTCTTGCAGCCGAGGAGATCGAGCCAGTTGCATATGTTGTGGCAGGTTCGATTCTTCTTTCTTCTTTTTCTGCTTTAGTATTGTTTGATTCAGGTGCTACACACATTTTTATGTCAGTTTCTTTTGCACTTAGACACAATATTATTGCTGAGTATCTGGGTAGGACTTGCAAGATTATGACCGAGAGAGGTATTATCCTGGTTAATAATATTTGTAAGGAACAGAGTGTCACTCTGGGAGGCCAGGATTTGAGCGCGTGCTTGCTCGTACTGTCACTTCCGAGTTACGATGTGGTACTCGGTATGGACTGGTTGAGCAGGCACCATGCTAGTATAGATTGTAGAGCAGGCAGAGTGTTGTTTAGTCCGCCAGGAGAGCCAGAGTTTCAGTTTGTCAGAGGAGCAGCGGAGCTGGGAGATAAATTCTGTGGGGCCTTGTTGGCGGGGCAGGAGTTGCCGCATCCATTTATTGCAGAGTTCTTGGATGTCTTTTTCGAGGAATTGTCGGGGATGCCGTCGGACAGAGATGTTGAGTTTTCGATAGACTTGATGCCGGGTACTGAGCCTATTTTTCAGCATGTCTATCGAGTCAACAACAGCGAGTTGGCAGAGCTGAAGAAGCAAGTAGACGAGCTGCAGGACAAGGGCTTTATCAGATCCAGTTCTTCACCTTGGGGCGCGCCAGTCCTCTTTGTCCCGAAGAAGGACGGTACGATACGGATGTGTATCAACTACTGAGTGCTCAACAACCTCACTATTAAGAACATGTATCCTTTGCCCAGGATTGATGACTTGTTTGATCAGTTGAGCGGCGCGAGGGTGTTCTCGAAGATAGACTTGCGATCTGGGTACCATCAGCTGAAGGTAAAGCAGGATGACATTCTGAAGACTGCTTTTCGTACCCGTTATGGCCAGTATGAGTTTACCGTCATGCTATTTGGGTTGACTAATGCCCCAGCGGTATTCATGAACTTGATGAATAAGGTATTCCATCCATACCTTGACAAGTTCGTGGTGGTCTTCATTGATGACATTCTCATCTATTCGAAGATGCCTGAGGAGCACGAGGAGCATCTAAGGGTTGTGCTGGAGACTCTGAGGAGGGAGCAGCTGTATGGGAAGCTGTCGAAGTACGAGTTCTTCTTGGACCGAATGGATTTTCTGGGCCATGTTGTATCTGGTAATGGGATTTTGGTAGATCAGAAGAAGATTGCAGCGGTGGAGTCTTGGTCGACACCCAGTTCAGTTGCCGAGATTCGGAGCTTTCTGGGTTTTGGCAGGATATTATAGGAAGTTCGTGCAAGACTTCTCTCGAATAGCAGAGCCGATGACTAGATTCACCAGGAAGGACGTGGAGTTCGTCATGAGTGTCAGGCTGCTTTCGAGGAGCTGAAGAAGAGGTTGACGTCGGCTCCTATTTTGACGTTGCCATCTGGGTCTGAAGGATTCACGATCTACAGTGATGCTTCGGGGAAGGGTCTGGGTTGCGTTCTTCAGCAGCATGGGAAGGTAATTGCTTATACATCTAGGCAGTTACGGCCACATGAGAAGAACTATCCAACTCATGATTTAGAGTTGGTAGCAGTTATATTTGCCTTGAAGCTGTAGAAATACTATTTGTACAGAGAGCGTATGGAGATTTTTACTGACCACAAGAGCTTGAAGTACGTGTTTATCCAGAAGGAGCTGAACATAAAGCAGAGGCGATGGTTAGAGCTGATGAAGGATTTTGATATATCCTTACAGTACCATCCGGGGAAGGCCAACGTGGTTGCAGATGCGTTGAGCAGGTATCCAGTGGCTATGTGTTTGACGATGGATCGTCACCTTCTGGCAGATCTGGAGAGTTTAGGCATTAAGGTGATAGTTCCTGGGTTTGAGGAGCAGATATGGGGTCTTCAGGTGCACTAAGAGCTGATGGACAGAGTCAGAGCAGCTCAGTTCGAGGAAAAGGCTCTGAGGGTCATCAGGGAGCAGGTCCGGGCAGGACTGTTGGATGAGTTCTCTATAGCGGGAGATGGGTCATTGAGGCATGGTACCAGATTGTGCGTGTCGAGCGGAGGACTTCGAAAGGAGGTTCTTCAGGAGGCGCATCGTTCTCAGTACTCTATGCATCCTGGTGCCAACAAGATGTACAGAGACTTGAGATAGCATGTTTGGTGGTATGGTATGAAACGCGAGGTGGCTCAGTTCGTTTCTAGATGCTTGGTGTGCCAGCAGGTGAAAGTCGAGAGGCAGAGGCCAGGTGGTTTGCTCCTGCCGTTACCCATTCCTAAGTGGAAGTGGGAGCATATCACTATGGACTTTGTATCTTGTAACGCCTCAGAACCAGAATACTGGAGAGCGAGGGCGTATATAGCCAGCTACGTATATTGAAGTGCAACCCACCTCGCTATACGGTCACGGCTGTCTAGATACATGATGGTTTAACTACAAGCCATCAGTCTTCTATGGTCATGAACAAGCCTATTGTCTCAATCTCAAGCAAGTAATAACAGATACACGATGTCAGCGAATCAAATATATAATAGTAAGGCATCCCATACATTACATATTTGGATGATCATGAAGCTAGTCGTACAAAATGTCAAGACTAACAAGAGTTTCAGTCATACATGATCAATCCTAGGATCTGTTAATCATGTTACAGCCCGTAGGCAGACAGTAAATAAAGGTGCAATACGAGCTAACACGTGCTCGCCGGCTAAGCGCCTCAAAGAAATTTTTTACAATATAGTAGAAGAGCCAAAAATAAACCCACTCGTTGCCAGGGTTACGCCTGGTGGTCACCATCTGGCTGGAAGGTAGATCCTCTGGAGCTGCTTCGATATCTGGCCATACAAAATCAGCTGGGTCAGACCCCAGAAAGAGCAAGTGCCACAAATGAGGTTTCGCTTAGGAACTAAAACCAGCATTTCATAAATGAATAATAAAGATACTTATAAAGATACTGATAATAATAGGGACAACAATAATAAATTGAGTACGAGGAAACCATTCAAGTAGCCAAGTCGCAATCCTTAAACTAAACAAGGACCGGTGTTGCAACCCTTCACCTGAATAGAAACCCGTCTCAAATATTATTGATAAGTAATAAGACAATAAACGAAGAGAAGACACAAAACTGTTCCGGGAGCCAGGTTACAACCCTTAAACCAAACAAGGACCGGGGTTGTAACCCTTCGCCTGAACAGAACTTGACCCATGATCATTATTGTTAAGGCCAGTATAAATAATTATGCTATTGAAGTAAGGTAAAACATGACGGGCATGACATGGGGTACAATAAGACAATAAACGAAGAGAGGACACAGAACTGTTTTGGGAGCCATGTTACAACCCTTAAACCAAACAAGGACCGGGGTTGTAACCCTTCGCCTGAACAGAACTGGTCCCCTGATCATTATTGTTAAGGCAAGCATAAGTAATCCTGTCATGTCACAATCTTGTACAGGATCAGGATAAGATGAAGCTGGGCTAGACTCCATCCAATCAATGACGACCATGCAATAAGTACGGCTTGATACTTTAACTAACTAGGGTTATCACAGTCCTAGTCACTAGCAAGATGCAAATAAGATTATTCCAACAGCCACAAGCCATGCAGACCATCCAGGTTATCCAGACGCAATTAGGGGGTTGAATTCAGGTGGGTATATCATCCCAGAAATGTATGTACCCTTAAGTAGTTTGGCGGTTGCAACACATATCAGTGTGCTGGAAATGTGCCCTACTCGACTGTAGGCTACAAATCCTATGATGGGGCATCCAGATAACGGGATTGCCTGTAGCTGGGAAATCTCTCCATGACTACTGGATTTTTCTAGTTATTAACCTTAGTCAATTTCAGAGACTTGAGATAGCATGTTTGGTGGTATGGCATGAAACGCGAGGTGGCTCAGTTCGTTTCTAGATGCTTGGTGTACAAGCAGGTGAAAGCCGAGAGGCAGAGGCCAGGTGGTTTGCTCCTGCCGTTACCCATTCCTAAGTGGAAGTGGGAGCATATCACTATGGACTTTGTATCTTGTAACGCCCCAGAACCAGAATACTGGAGAGCGAGGGCGTACATAGCCAGCTACGTATATTGAAGTACAACCCACCTCGCTATACGGTCACAACTGTCTAGATACATGATGGTTTAACTACAAGCAATCAGTCTTCTATGGTCATGAACAAGCCTATTGTCTCAATCTCAAGCAAGTAATAACAGATACACGATGTCAGCGAATCAAATATGTAATAGTAAGGCATCCCATACATTACATATTTGGATGATCATGAAGCTAGTCGTACAAAATGTCAAGACTAGCAAGAGTTTCAGTCATACATGATCAACCCTAGGATCTGTTAATCATGTTACAGCCCGTAGGCAGACAGTAAATAAAGGTGCAATACGAGCTAACACGTGCTCGCCGGCTAAGCGCCTCAAAGAAAATTTTTACAATATAGTGGGAGGGCCAAAAATAAACCCACTCGTTGCCAGGGTTACGCCTGGTGGTCACCATCTGGCTGGAAGGTAGATCCTCTGGAGCTGCTCCGATATCTGGCCATACAAAATCAGCTGGGTCAGACCCCAGAAAGAGTAAGTGCCACAAATGAGGTTTTGCTTAGGAACTAAAACTAGCATTTCATAAATGAATAATAAAGATACTTATAAAGATACTGATAATAACAGGGACAACAATAATAAATTGAGTACGAGGAAACCATTCAAGTAGCCAAGTCGCAATCCTTAAACTAAACAAGGACCGGAGTTGCAACCCTTCACCTGAATAGAAACCTGTCTCAAATATTATTGATAAGTAATAAGACAATAAACGAAGAGAAGATACAAAACTGTTCCGGGAGCCAGGTTACAACCCTTAAACCAAACAAGGACCGGGGTTGTAACCCTTCGCCTGAACAGAACTTGACCCATGATTATTATTGTTAAGGCCAGTATAAATAATCATGCTATTGAAGTAAGGTAAAACATGACGGGCATGACATGGGGTACAATAAGATAATAAACGAAGAGAGGACACAGAACTGTTCCGGGAGCCAGGTTACAACCCTTAAACCAAATAAGGACCGGGGTTGTAATCCTTCGCCTGAACAGAACTGGTCCCCTAATCATTATTGTTAAGGCAAGCATAAGTAATCCTGTCATGTCACAATCTTGTTCAGGATCAGGATAAGACGAAGCTGGGCTAGACTCCATCCAATCAATGACGGCCATACAATGAGTACGGCTTGATACTTTAACTAACTAGAGTTATCACAGTCCTAGTTACTAGCAAGATGCAAATAAGATTATTCCAATAGCCACAAGCCCTGCAGACCATCCAGGTTATCCAAACGCAATTAGGGGGTTGAATTCAGGTGGGTATATCGTCCCAGAAATGCATGTACCCTTAATGTCACGACCCGCACCCACTGTGAGGGCACGAGAACGTAACAACGCTCTGCCTACGCCACAGTGTCGGCGGTAGAACGCTGTCCTAGGTTATAACATCTAACAATATAAGGTACCTGAACAGTATATACACTCCGAATGGAGGTGACATAACAGAACAGTCTCAATCACATCTAAGGCAGATACAGAATAGTAAAGGTAGATAGAGAGATCAAAAGCACAATGTAATACAATTAAGAGGGAGAAATCTAAGTGACTAAGATAACAACTCAAGAACATCCAGCTCAATACAAGTCTCTAATATATACAACATCTCAGAAGAACAACTGAAAGTCAAATAATAATGCTGAAAGAAAACTAAAGCCTAGCTATCTAGCCTAGACTATGGGAGTAGCATCCTGTACTACAGCCGGGTCCTCCAGAGGAACCAGGTCGCAGGTGTCGTCTAAGCCTGCTCCGTAATAGGTGGTACATAGGGCCTCATTCTCATCCTCTATAATATTTTCAATAGGTCCAGTCAGGACAGGAGCGACCACAGTACATCTCAACAGATCATAGCATGTTAGAAAATATAATCATGCAGTAAAGTAAGATACATGAACTAAAGAAATACAGTATGTAAGCGGAGAGAGAACTGTAATAGAAATATCTACTATACATAGAGAACTAGCAGTGACTAGTGAGTCAGAGTAAAATATAAACATGTGAATGGCTTAGGAGATTCATGACTACAGCTAAGAGGGTGATTCATGACTACAGCTACTTGGATAATATTCACATGCCTATTTCTACTCCCCCATCCCCAATCAATACACAAGGATCTGTTCAAGTTATGTTAAGATTCGTAAAACTTCACATGGCTCATAAAATGAGTGATACGTGAAGGTGATTCATGATGGCTCTGTGAACGTGAGAGTACATGTGTCACAAGCGATTCGTGAATCAGAAGAAGCATAGAGATACGTGATGATTCGTAAAACGCACAAAATATGCAGTATTCAATGCTCCGGAGGGGGATAACATCTCATGAAAAGATCCATATAGTACCAATCCGTGTGACCAACGTGACAGTATCAAGTAAAGTAATTTAAAGCAGAAAAATAATTCTAAACATGATATAAAATGATCAGAGACTGTGTGTAGGAGTGTGTGTGTATCAAACCAAGTGGCACTAGGTGACAGATGTGTGTTTGTGTGAGGGAAAACTAGAATCAGTGACTGTGTGTAGGAGTGTGTGTGTATATGATTTGTGTGTGTGAGTGACTGTGTGTGTGTTGTGTGTGGAGGGGTAAGGGAATGTGTGACAGGTTCAGAAAGTGTGTGAGTGTGTGAGTTAATTTGAAATTCAAATCTCAGGTTTCAGTTTTCCTGAAACCAGTGACAGGTAACCCCCAACCCCATTGCAAAAACCCATTTCAATGATCCTATACATCACACAGATCAAGGTTAGCCTATCCATCATTCATCAATTATGTAGGTGAGTCCAAATTAACATTCTATTATAAAAAAAACAGGAAAAAGTAATCAATTTCTGGAAAACAATATTTCAGCCAAGGTATCAGCCGTATCAGTCCCCTATTGGGAAATTCGAGAATTCGAACCCAAATAACCATCTAATTCAAGATTAATATGTTGGTAAATAGTGTCACACATGTATACGTATCTTATGAGTCATTTCGTGTCCAAAAATCATGACACAGACGTGTCCACTGTTTGCCATTAAAATTGTTTGATTGAAAACTTTAACACAAACAGAACAGTGTTACAATATAGGACTTAGATGTAGTCCTAGGAGTACACTTTTGTTTACTCTGGGTCCTTAGTGCCAATGGAGCGAGTGGTAATACGTTGACTCCGTTGACGGGCTGACGACGGTTATCGGTTCTCTGAAGGTGTAGATTGCTCTGGGTGCTGGAGCTTGCCGAGAGGAGGAAGACGTTGAGTGTCTGTCTCTGCCTCTCTGGTGATTCTCTGTATGTTCGCTGTGGATTCTATACGTTATCCGTATGTGTGCGTGGAAGAAGGAAATGATCCCTCTATTTATAGCTGGGCAGGTTGGCTGCTCATGCGCGCATATGTAGGATGCGTCGGTACGTGGGGACGCCACATGGAGATTGCTGATGGAGGTGCATGGATGATGCGCCCTACTTGAGGGGTTGAATTCTTCATACTGCTGTTGTGAGCTGGCACGTAGCAGAGGAGAAGATCTTTCTGTTGCTGAAATCTTGGATGAGTTGAGTCAAAGGACACGTGTCATCGACTCATGGCTCGGAGATCTCGGATCTGATGGGGGGATGATTTGGTGGGATGCGCCTTGGATTGGGCGCATGATGAGATTTTGGCTCGTGACCTTTAGGAGTCACGAACCGTTCTGGGCGCATGGCTTTTGAGGCGCATGCGAGCGACTTTTCTTCTGTCTTTCGGGATCAGAGATCAGTCTGGGGTACATAGCTTTTGAGGCACATGCAAAGCTTCAACTGGAGACTCTTCTTCTGTCTTTAGGGATCAGTGAAGGGTCTGAGGCGCATGCGGATGGTTGGGTGGCTACGTGGCAGTAGCCGTCGGGGTAAAGTCATGATGATGCTGACGTTGTGGATGCTTCGTTTTCTGTAAAAGCTATCAACCGTTCAGACTTGGGGAGGCGTGCTGCTAACTCTGTCAGTTCAGTATTTAATGTTGGTGACATTCGATGGATAGCTGAGTGGGCGCATTGGTTGACGTTCCACTAGGCGTATGGGGACGTATGGGGGCGTATCCTCTATGATGCGCTCGGTACAGGGTGCATCTGTGGGAGGCGCTTGGTGTTTAAAGGGGTGTGATGCGCTGTCCAGCCGACGCATCCGATACGTCTTTAATGATGCGGCTGTTTCGCTTCTCGAGTGCTTTTAAATAGCCGTTTGGCTGAAGTCGAGGCATCTGGTTCATCCATTTAATGTGAGTTCATTGCACGGAATTCGGAGAGCCATCTACTTGGCGCGTGGGTTTGATCTGCCCGGCCTATAAATAGTGGCATAGAGAGAAGGTTTGCTTCTCGCTCTCTCACGTACCTCCAACATAAACTTGGGTATTCGGGTGCATTCTGTTGACGAAGTGTTCCCGAGGGTGAAGATGAGACGCCATGTCGTCGTTGATGCACTTGAAGGTGACTGTTACATCCAAAAGATGGAGTCGAGAACTTCCGAGGCAGGCGGAAGGTGCCTGTTGCATCCAAAGATAGGGATGTTCGGGCCTCGTCTCCGTTGTTCCGGAAGAACCGTAGATCGGAATGGCGGTGCTAGGCTCTTTCTTCCTTCAAAGTGGGTGTCGTCCACTCTGGTTGTGTTGAAAGCTGCTCCTTTAGCCGTATTTCGATTACGGTCTTCCTTGGTCTTTGGAGGCTCTTTCGAAGCCTTCCCTGGCCACAGATTTACGGTGCTCTTCTCTTCCTTGGTTCCAGCCAGAGGGTTAAATGCTTTGTTTAGTCGAAGCACTTATCAGGTGAGCCTGGCTGGAAGAGCGGCACATAACTGGGCTGCTGAAGGGATGCACATAACTGAGCTGGATGCACATAACTGAGCTGCTGAGGAGATGGTGGGATGTGCCTGGTTGGAGGCGCATGGTATCTGCTGCGCCTAACTGGCGGCGCATGGTGACTGCTGCGCCTATCTGGAGGCGCATGGTGGCCGCCGCGCCTATCTGGAGGCGCATGGTGGCCGCTGGCTGTAGACTTAGGATCTTTCCTTTGTAGAAATTCTCCTTTGTACAACCTTTTCTAGACATGTAATAGACTTTTGTATATAAATAAAAAGTCCTTCAAATGTCTATACTAATTGACTTTGCTGTGAAGTGTTCTGTCCGAGTTCTGGCGCATGTAGTGTCTGGCGCATGGGCTTTCTTGGTTGTGAAATTCCATGCTTCTACAAGACCCCCTTCAAAGTTTTCAAAACTTTTGAATAAGTTTTGGAATACTTTGAACAAGAAGCATGGAGGTCAGGGCGCATGATGGTTGGGCGCATGCCTGTTCGGGCGCATGCTCCTCTCAGTTTAATGCATATGATGATGATGCCTTGGTAACCGAAAAGATTAATGATGATCTTTTGGTTTGATCTGCTGTTATCTTCACAGGACCCGAGGCGACGGCTGAGATCACTCGTCATCGGTTCACGCGTGTGACCACGGCCTATAAATAGGTGAGAGATGGAGAGAGAGAGAGAGTTCTTCTTCTCTGTGCCCTTGCTTTATTTAGAGTCTTTCTTCAAAAACCCTAACTTTTTCCTCTTTGATAACATGGCTCCCAAGACTCCTCGCGGCGGTGCGGGCAAGGGAAAGGAGAAAGCAAAGGAGCCTGTAGAGGCTGTCGTGAGTGACATTCCCCGCTCGCCTGTCGAAGTTCGGCCGACGGTAGTCGGTGAGCTTTATTGTCTTCTATATCTTTCCTGCCGACGTGCATAGGCTTAGGCCTTTATCATGCACCGTGGTTTTAGTTGCCGACGCGCATGGGTTTTGTACCCTGATGATGTACCGAGGCTCTACCGCTGACGCGCATGGGTTTAAATCCTGATGATGCGCCGAGGCTCTACCGCTGACGCGTATGGGTTTAGACCCTGATGATGCGCCGAGGCTTCTTTTTCAGATGTGCTTGATACGAACTTTTGACAAGAATGAAGCTCTGATCTTTGTGTCGTCTCTAATATCTTTGTATTTTTGTCAGTGTCGATGACTATCCCACTCTTGAACGAAGTGCTCCTGGACGTCGCGCTCTGCCAGATAGGAGTAGATTATGATGAAGAGGTGATAAACCCTGCTCAAGCGACTATTATGCTGGATCAGCATCCCGAAAGAATGATTCAAATTCGGGAACAACATCACGGGTTCCTCAAACGGATGATGGAACGTGGCGTTCTGAAATCTGCCACTTCCGATAAATTGACCTTCTTAAAGCCTGAGTTCCTGTTCGGAGACCGCCTTTCTTCTACTGAAGCCAAGGTGCTGAAGGTCAAAGAAGACTGGTTCTTTACAGCTAGGGGTGTGCATATGACCGTCAGGCAGCTCGAACGTCAGTGACCTTTGTTAGCTTTCTGTCATCTTGCTTCCAAGAGGAGAATGTCCTGGGACATTACTCCATCTCAGGGGGGAGCGGTAGCAGGCATCATTAGAATTGATTCTTCTTCTGATCAGAATGATACTCTGGCCGTCTCGCGAGCTGGTACCTCTTTCACCTGGCGGACTCTTCGTCCTGGGAGTATTTATAGTGATGTTCCCGTCAATACTTTTGCCTTGGGTGCCTCGACTTTTGCTCGTCGTATGTTGTTGATGGAACAATCATACCCCAAGAGAGACTTTCGGATAGAGGGTTGGTGTCATTATGTTTCAAAATGTGACAAACTGACACACTGGATCCTGTCGCGGTTTCAGACTGAGCTCCAAGAGATTGGGCTGACCGTCACGATCCGTGCCACTCAGGCAGGTGTAGACATTAACAGGCACATGTTCCTTGCGCTTTTGGAGATGTTTGATACCCATACTGGGACCTTCTTCACTCCAGTGGGGGAGTTAGGGCTCACGCTTCATGAGATGTACGAGGTATCAAAACTCCCCTGGGGATCGGAACCTTACGAGGAGTACTTCCCGACCAATGAAGAATTCCAGGTCTTGGGGGACAAAGATGATGAGATGATGGCTGTCTTCAAAGAAGTAGCGAGTCATCACTACTATATGCAGAAGAAGGATAGGGGCGGGACACAGCCTCATGTGACTGCTTAGAGAGATCACATCTTTAGGCAGGACAAAGAGGATCCTTCCTATTTTTCTACTCCGCCGGTACTTTCTCGTAACGAGGTGCTTTCCGAAATGAGCAGGTTAGGCGAGAAGAATCCCTGGGAGAACGAGGACCAGCAGTCGGATGAACACTCTTATAGCTGTTTTTGGCATCTCACCTACCGAATGTCGCCGAAAGCAGTATTAGTCGCGTACCTGATGGTTTGGCTCCGGGACCATGTCTTCTCAGGCGGGTCTGGCTCTGTAGAGAGGGTGACTCGGAACTTAATTCTGCCGGCTGTGAAGTTGGCCTTCGACCGTCCTTTAGCTTTACTCCCCGTAATGGTGTGTAACCTGCTGCGGGGTCTACGAGAGTTTGCGGGAGATGTCGTTCATGAGCGAGGCAAAAACAGCAACTTCTCGCGTGCCGAACTGCCGTTTTATTATTTGATGGGGTGGTTAATTTTACACCATCCCAATGTGATGAGCCCGGGTTCAGAGGAAGACCACAGGTCCGGAGATGCATTCCTCCGACGTTTCCACCGGAGGAATTGGTCGCACACTGGTGTTCCTGTTTGTAGGAAAGTTTTATCCCATCTTCAGGGATGGGAGATCGCCAAAGTTGGTCCTGTCTTTTCCGATTTTGAGGCCAATGAAGATCTGATGGACTCGGGTGAAGATGACACCACTCTGCCTCTATGGGGATTTCGCTGGTTGCAAAGTATCCGGCCGTCCCATTTGGTATATCGGAACAGGAACCAGTGTTACCTAGAACCGTATTTGCCGAACCGCTTTGCAAGGCAATTCGGGTACGCTCAATTGATGTTGGATAATCCCAGTATCATCTTGGGGTACGCTGGAAGTTTGCTGGATGGTGCACGAGCTTGGCATTACTATAATACCGGATGTACTGGAGCCCGTTTTACGCTCCCTGTCCAGAATCCGCGGCCGCCGATTCTTTACTCAGCCTCCAAATTTTACTGCGCTATGGCTGCCGCGCCCGTCGGATATGATAGGGAGACCAGTTTTATTGCAGGCACCCATTTAGCGGCGGGTGCAGACACTTTGGCGAAGGCTCGATCGTACCGTCCGCCCGAGTCGGGTTATCGAGGCGCCCCTGCCGTATCTACCGGGGGTCAGGAAAAACCTTCGGTCGATCAAACGAAAAGGCGTGCAGATACAAAGGTCGACTCTCCTGTATCGAAAAAATAGAAGAAGGTGTCATCACCGACGGTATCCTCGGACTCAGCATCTGCAGAGGTAAGGTGTCCCGTAAGGTCTAGTTTCAAGTTCAGCTTCTTATGTAATCATAGTTCTCCTTTTTTTGTAGGAGCCGCTGAAAAGAAAGCCCCGCACTCCAAAATTTGGTGGAAGCAGGCCAAAGGAGATGGCGGGCTCGTCTGAAGTGCGTATTCCGTCAACTATGATGTCTCCCATGGAGGAGAACACCGAGGATATTGTTGTAGAGATCCCAGCATCCCCGGATTATGTCAGACGGGAAGCTAAGGATGCAGCAGCTTCCGAGAAGATGAAGGCCACAGCGTTGGCCTTGGATGTCGAGGGTCCAACAGAACTGCAAAAACCTGTTACGAGGGTAACAGGTATGGTTGGAATAGAGGAGAGGGTTGATTCCCCTCCTTGTCTTGATGAAGGGGGGTCGACTACAGCATTGCCGAGTCCTACCCCAGCCTCAATAGTTGAGGTGGCTACCGATCAGGAGGTAGCGACAGATGCTGCCCCTGTGGAGGGATTTGATGACGAGACCCGTCTGCCGATCACGACCGCTGAGGCGGGTCAAGAGGCAAGTGATGATCTCCCCATTCTGCCAGGAGAGGTACTAGCTGTTGATAGAACGTTGGGGGTAGAAGAGGTGGCCGTTGACGTCGGTGGTTCCTCCGGGCTCGAGAAGGGCAAGGGTGTGGAACCCTCTGTTACTCCTTCTACTTGGGGTACTATCTCGATGCCTATGCCGACTTCCTCTGTTCATTCTGCTCCCCGGGCTAGCAGTCCAGCCCCTGTTGATGAAGAGCCTATTGATGCCGAGGTTCAAGCCTCGTAGGTTGAGGTTGGCGGATCTTCTTCCGGTCCGCTAACTGTAGTAGCTCCTCCAACTCCTGCTATGACGCCGCAGGTACTGGCGGACGCAGACGAATATGTGAAATTCCTCGTCGAGGGGGTGTACAAAATGCTGCAGAGGGGTGTATCTGCGGTGATGGATGCCAACGGGAGCTTTGCGACGGCAAGAACTCTGGCAATGTCCTGTATCGAGCTGATCCGCGTTCACCAAGGCCACGACCATATGGCCAAAATTCTGGAGGCTTCGGTGATCGAACTGGACGAGCGGCTTGCGGAACTTCAGCGCATCCAGCGAAATGACCTCTCCATCCTGATAGATGCGGAGAAGGGGAAGTTGATTGCCGAGATCGAGTCTTCCTACCAGGCCACTATGGGCATTTGGGAGCACGAGGTGGCTGAGACTGAGGCTGCGGTAGAGCAGTTGTCTCAGTCCATGAAGAAGACGATAGAAACGCGAGCTGCGTTGGATGCTAACATCGCAGAGATCAACACCCAGATGCGCCGCCTTGAGGACCAACGGGCCTGACTCCAGTTAGATGCCGAACGTGTCCTGGCTGAACACGTAGCATTCAAGAAGGAGGAAGCGACTTTTACTCAGCGGACTCTTGCCTTGGCTCAGCAGCGACAACAGCTTGATGAGAAGCATGAGAGCGAAACTTCCGCTGAGGCTGTTGAATTGATGCGTCAAGAAGCTGAGCGTCGAGTCCTGGCGACTGTGGAGACCCATACAGCCGACTTAAGACGTCGAGTCAGAGAGCTTTCAGCCCACCCTGGAGAGGTTCAGGGACTGTAGCTTCTCATTTTTTTATGTTCTTTTGCAACCCTTGCTGAGGGATAGTGTAGTTCTGTACTCTTTTTTTTAGAAAATAAAGAAGCACACAACCTTTTTGTGATGTGTTCATTTTTGTTATTATGAACTTGATGATTTGTGTGGACCTATTATCTTTTGTACACCTTGGTTTTTAGGTACAGATAATAAGTTTGAAGGAACCAACATGTTTGCTCAGAGGTGATGTGGACATGGCAATCATTGGGTTCAAAATGATAGAATCTTCCTACTCAGAGGTATTATGGACGTGGTAGGAATGATCCTGGGGGATACGCTGAACAACTCAGAGGTGATGTGGACGTGAAAGTTCTGCGATCAATGTACGACAACACAGGGGTTGTTTGTACGAGATGTTTACTCAGAGGTAATGTGGACGTGGTAAACATGAAGGGTAGCGTCGGCTTACGTAGTGTAAGATTCCGCTTTGTAGGGTGTAGAGGAACAACTCAGAGGTGATGTGGACGTGGTTGTCTTTCTTCTGAAGGATGCCACGGAACAGCTGGGTTCCGGAAGCGTATGGTTTTGTTGGAAGGGAATTGTCTGTGAATCCTGATGATTGGGTCCACAGATCCCCTTGTGGAAGCACATATTTGAAAGATGTCAAGAGTAGTACTTCTTCAGGAACTTGCCGTTGATGGGCATCATGAACAAGTCTCCATTGGGTTTGGCGAGGCAGTAAGCACCGTTTGAGTATACCGTCTCAATGATGAAAGGTCCTTCCCACTTGGGCTCGAACTTTCCTGGTGTCTTGTGAGTTAACACCATCGGCCTCCTGACTGCCAGAACCAGGTTGCCAACTTGAAAAGTTCTCTGTTTGACCTTCTTGTTGAAAGCCTGTGATATACGGGCTTGGTAGAGTTCGATGCGTTGTTGAGCCAGGAGACGCTTCTCATCGAGTGCCTCCAGTTCCCGCAGACGACGACGTTGATTGTCCTCTTCTGTGAGTTTGTTTGTTATTGCTACGCGGAGTGAGGGTATCTGGATCTCGAGAGGCAGTACCGCTTCGCTCCCGTAGACCAGGGAGAATGGTGTGTTGCCTGTTGGGGTCCGTACCGTTGTGCGGTAGGCCCAAAGGCATTCTCCAAGCTTTTCGTCCCAGTCGCGTTTGTTGGATGACACGACCTTTTTGAGCAGCCTAACGATAGTTTTGTTGAACGCCTCTGCTAACCCGTTTGCAGCCGGATTGTAGGCGGTGGATGCCACATTTTGAATACGATTCTTGTCACAGAACCTGCTAAAAATATGGCTGATAAACTGAGGACCATTGTCGTGAATGATCCGCCGGGGTACTCCGAAACGGTAAATGACATGGTGTTTGATAAAGCTGACCACCCTGGAGCTCTTTACTTTCGCCAGTGGGACTGCTTCTGCCCATTTGGAGAAGTAATCGGTGATAGCCAGGATAAAGCGGTGTCCTCTTGATGAAGGAGGGGTGATTGGTCCTACAATGTCCATGCCCCAGGCTTCAAAGGGCCAGGAGGCGACTGTAGGATGTAGTGGTTCAGACGGTGTATGTATGAAGTCTGCATAAAGTTGGCATGCGTGACACTTCTTAGCATATTCAATAGCGTCGGCGGCCATGGTTGGCCAGTAGTAGCCCATACGTCGCAGTCGATCCTGCAACTTAGGACCGGGTTGATGAGCTCCGCAAGTTCCGTCATGAGCTTCTCGAAGAGCTTCGGCTGCTTCTTCGTTGGACAGGCATCAAAGGAGGAGCCCATCGAAGGAGCGTCGGTACAGCGTTTTGGTAGCTGTATCGTAGTAGAATCGAAGAGAGCGTCTCCTGACTGAGACGGCTTCCTTCGGGTCCTCTGGAAGGATTCCGTAGACAGCGAAGTCGATGAACGGGAACCTCCAGTCTCGGACATTAATGCCAGTGTTCGTCGGCATGGCGTGAGCCACTCGCAAGCATAGGTTGTTTCTAGGACAAACCAAGTCTCGGCCAGTTACTGTGACATAGTGTTGAGTCCCAAGGGGCGCTGCCAATGAGGCTGCAAGGCCAGCCAGAGCGTCAGCCTCCAAGTTTTGTAGATGAGGTACGTGTTCGATGAAGAACCCGGTGAAGGTTGAAATGATGTTCAATGCAACTTCATGGTAAGGGATCAGATCTTCATGGCGAACCTCGTATTGCCCCCGAATCTGGTTCACGACGAGTTTGGAGTCACCGTAGGCTTCCAGATGGTCCACCCCCAGCTGTTGTGCGTGTTGGAGTCCTATGATGAGTGCGTTGTACTCGACAATATTGTTGGAGCACGGCTCCGAAAGGGAGTAAGCACGCTGGATGACCAACTGATCGGGGGCGACTAAGACTACCCCCACTCCTGCGATGATTTGGCCTTTGGGGCCTGTTCTTGAAGCGCCATCAAAAAACATCCGCCAAACGAAGCTTTCTTCGGTGACGTTGGATTCTTGGACCTCATTCGGGATGTCTTCATAAAGTTTTGAGGATTCTGGGATGGGGTGTGTAGCTAAAAAGTCAGCCAGAGCTTGACCTTTAACAGCTTTTTGCAGGACAAACACCATATTATACGGTGTTAGCAAGATTGCCCATGTGGCTAGCCGGAAGTTCAATGATCCTGGCTTCGTCATGAGGACTCTGAGCGGATTGACTCGGGAAATAACATGAATTGTCTGGCCCGAGACATAATGACGAGTCTTCTGGATGGCAAACACCAAAGCCAAGCACTCCTTTTCAACGGGGTTATACTGGTGTTCGGCCCCGATGAGCGTTCGACTGAGGTAGTAGATTGCTTGCTCATAGCCTGTATCGCTGTTTTGAGCCAGCAGTGCGCTAAGGGAATAATCCATGGCACGGACGTAGAGGAGAAATGGTTTGCCGGCGACAGGTGCCACCAGGACTGGTGGGCTCGTCAAGTAGGCTTTGATGTCGTCGAAAGCCTTTTGGCACTCCTCTGTCCAGACATAAGAGACTCCCTTCTTCATGAGCTGAGTAAAGGGTTGACATCTACCGGAGAGGTTTGCTGTGAACCTCCGGATGTATGCCAGACGTCCCTGTAAGCCCCGAAGTTCTCAAAGATTCTTCGGAGGGTCCATGTTGAGGATGGCTTTGGTCTTCTCGGGATCAACATGAATGCCTTTCGTCGTGATGACAAAGCCCAAGAATTTGCCGCTAGAAACCCCCAGGAAAGATTTAGTGGGATTCATTTTGAGTTGATGTGCCCGCATGAGATCGAAAACTGTCTTCAGATCTTGTAGGTGATCTCTTTTGAGGCGGCTCTTGACTGCGATGTCGTCAACATAGCTTTCGACTGTCTTGCGAAGATGTTGACGGAAGATGGTGCTCATAGCTCGTTGGTATGTTGCACCAGCGTTCTTCAAGCCGAAAGGCATTACTGTGTAGCAGAAAACACCCTTCGGAGTCCTGAATGACGTGTGTTTTGCATCATTGGAGAACATCTTGATTTGATTGTAGCCTGAATACCCGTCCATGAAGGACATGCGTTCAAAGCCATATGTGTTGTCGATCATCACATCGGTGATTGGAAGCGAGAATTCGTCCTTCGGGCAAGCAGAGTTGAGGTCCCTGAAGTCGATACAGACTCGTATCTTCCCATTCTTCTTGGTGACAGGTACGACGTTGGCTACCCAATCTGGGTGCTGTTCCTCACGGATAAAGCCGCTGGTCAAGAGTTTGTCCACCTCCTGATCGATGGCATTCATGATGTCCGGACGGAAACGTCGCTGTTGTTGTTTGATAGGTTTGGCATCAGGTAAGATGTTCAACCTATGTATTGCGATCTGTGGATCGAGTCCCGGCATGTGTTCGTAGCTCCAGGCAAAGACGTCGATATACTCTTTAGCCAGCTGGATTAGAGACTCTCGGTCTTCTCCTTCTAGGCTTTTGCTGATGAAGATGGGTTTGGAAGAAGATCCGTCCCCAAGGTCGATCTGTTCGACTTCGTCTTCGGTGGGAGGTTCACGTAACTCAAAACGAGACTCCCATTGTTCTCCTAGGCGTTGAGCCCAGGGTTCTTCTTCGAAGGGTTCCGGCGCTTAGTCTTTGCCTTCACCTTTTTGAGGTTGTGCTGACGTCATGTTAGCTGACAGCACTTTCCTGAAGACTGATCCGATACTGGTATCGGAATCCCAAGTCGATGCTTCGGACGAGTGAGAATGTTCTACGTCTTCTACGTCTGAACTCTCTGGAGTTGCTGACGGCGTGACATAGCCTACCCCCCGTCGAGTCCAATTGTAGTAGTCCTGCGGCTTTTCCTTAGGTGTCAGAAGCCGAAGAGGGAGACGTCGACCCTTGCCGTAGTTTAGGCCTTTATTGCTTTTTAGGTCGTAGCCCATCTTTTGGATGATGTGCTTTGCCGTATCCGTGTAATGATAGACTTGTACTCTGCCGGTATCAGGTTCTGGCTCGAGTGGCGGGAGGTCTTGATGACGCTCGACTTTGCCCAAAATGACGGATCCTTCGTCTCGGCTTCGTGGAGGGGCTATGAAACAGACTCCTTGAGACGGGACTACTCGATTTACATGGACGGTCGTTATTTATGTTTGCAATGACCGTAGAGCGTTATCTAATGTATACATGGCATTCCAATGTGGAAGACAAGAATAATTAAAAGACACTCTATTATTGATGAAGTACGAGATCTTATCCCGTGGGATTACATTGTCTAAGGAGGGTGCATCTACATCAGCAGAGATATATTCTCCGACCTCCTCATCTGTAAGCACTGGGGTCGGATTAGGAGAATCCACCACAGCTTTGACTTTGGAGTCTGAGAGGGTTATGTGAGCCCTCTCTGGCATCTTGGATGACTGCGGGGGCTTGCCCTTAAGACGCACCTTAAGAGGTACCTCAACTGTGCCTCCTGTGAGTGGTGCCTTCCCCTGTAATTTTGCCACCAGGGGAGCCGATGTTTGAGGCGGCTTTCCCTTGAGGCGTATCTTCAGGGGAGCCTCAGGAGTCGGTACTTTCCCTGATAGTTTGATGCTCATTGGAGGCACCTTCTGGGGTGGTTTGTCCTTCAGTCGGATCTTCAAAGGGGCGTCTGGAGTCATCTCAGGCTCCGTGTCCGGCTCAGTTGCCGTCTCTGCTTCATCATCAGCATCGTTGGCTTCCCCCTCATCAAGTGGCTTGTACAAGTCAGAATCGGTGAAGTAGGCTTCAATCCCTTTGAAAGGATCGATGTCTGCGAACTCCGTCCGGATGACGCCGTTGGTGGATACATATTTCATGTATTGGTGGAGCGTGGAAGGCACCACCATGTACTCATGTAGCCATGGTCGACCGAGCAGGATGTTGTAGTTGACCTCGGCATCCACCACATAACAAGTCACCTCAGTTTTGAGGTTGTCGATGTGACACTTCAGTCGGATCTTGCCCAGTGGCTTGCTTTTGCTAGCGTTGAAGCTACTGATGGTTGTGTTGGAGGGCGCCAGCCGGTACATTGGGATCCCCAGTTTTGATAGCAGCGCCTTCGGAATGATGCTGAGGGAAGACCCCGGATCGATCTGAATCCGGCTCACCTTGACTGAACAGATGTACCCTGTGTAATACAGCGGTCGGTTATGTCGGTGATGCTTGAGCAGCATGTCTTGTTGGATGAAAGTTATGTTTGGGATAACTTCATCCGCATAATGACAGTACGCACAAGTAGTTGGGAGGTCTTCAGGCTGCTTGACCTGACGGAGAAAGGATTCAGCGTCCTTCAGAGCTTCGCAGAGAGCTTCTCGGGAGTCTTTGGAAAGACGCAGGAGCTCGAACAAAGACAGGCGGGCAGGGGTACTGGCCAGTTGTGCCAGTATGTCAAAGTTGTGGGGCTTGGCTAGCCCCGAAGCATTCTTCTTCCGTAGAGGTCTGTCGAAACGGGCCTCCACCTGCTTCTGCTTATTGGCTGCTGAGGGTTTAGACGGGCCCTCCTCAGGGATGGTGCCAGGAGGCACCACCTTGGCGGCAGCTTCGCCGGGCTGGGCGTTCTGTTGTGCACGCGTCTGCACTGGAAGTGCCTCTTCCGTTGAGGAAGAGACCGTGCGGCAAGACTTGATCTTCCTGCCTTTTGATTTGGAGGTAGAGCGTACCTCCGATTGAGTCACCTCGGAGACGAGGTCGGGGTGAACCCAGAGGACCTCTCCTCGAGATGTGGTGAGTGGGATGAGTCCACTCGTATTGTCACGGATAGGTGGCAAGTTCACCACCTCCATTATCGCCTTAGGGATGGGGACGATGCCATCTTGCGTGGTAGTCGGCGGCAAGGTGTCGAACTGAAGTGACACCACATTGGCTGACACCGTCTTCTCTTCATAGTCGACGGAAATTACATCCGCATTGATCATGCGCTGGATGTAATTCTTGAGGACGTAGCAGTCCTTGGTTGGGTGTCCGACAAACCGATGGTAGTGACAGTACCTCGGGTTGTCCACTTTCCCGACTTCATCGGGCCGCTTTGGGTCCGGGAACTTGATCTTGTCACCCTGCTTCAGTATTTCAAAGAGTTGCAGGGTGTCTTCGTCATTGAATGAATATACCTCCTTGGGTCTCGGTGCCAGTGGAGGCTTCTGAGTAAGCGCAGATGCGCCTTTCGAGGCATTAACAGTCAATGCCTGTTTTCCCTTTGCTTCTCGTCCGGAGTTGTTGGCTGCAGACCTTTTTCCCTTATCATTAAAGGCGGCGAAGCTGGCACCCAGAAGACGTGCATTGGCCGCCTTCTTTTCTGCGGCTTCAGCTTCGATGATCAGGGAGCTCCAGTCGGGAGGGGGAGTAGAGTTGAGCCAGAGCTTCACTGCAGGCAGAATATTCATGCTGCAAGAGGAGAGGAGCGCATGTTCTGGCATGTCCGGAGGTAGCCTGAAGCAGGCCTGTCGGAAGTGTTCGATGAACACCCGAACCGTTTCTTTCTCCTTCTGGCGCATCTCTATGAGAGACGCCATCGTCATGTCCTTTCCGCCGTCGTAGAAGCGATCGAGGAAGAGGCACGTCAAGTCGTCGAAGGACGATATAGAATTGTCGGGGAGGCTGCAGTACCAGTCATATGCCACCCCTTTTAGGGCCCCAACAAAGATGCTGGTGAGGAGCGCGTCCTCCTTTGGAAGATGCCCCGTCTGTGACTGGAAATATGTCAGGTACCGACACGGAGAGTCCTTCCCGTCGTACGGCGTGAGTGTTTGTGGTTTATATTTTGGAGGATAAACCATCTTGTTCCACTCGAGGGGATAAGGCTGGGGAATGCCCATCTTCTGGCGCTCCTCTTGCCTGTTTTTGGACTCGAAGTGCTCCCGCAAGTCCTTGATCATTTCGACCACATCCTCCGTGGAGCTAGGAGTCGGGGAAGGTGGTACATTCTGGAGTGGAGCGTTTGAGGGCTCCGACGTCCGGGGTGCTTCTGTGTCTGAGGGTGCCCGTTGAAGAGGTACACTCGACTCCCCATTGGCTCCTGGGTCGGGACCGGTTGAAGGTGTTCTGGTCAAGGCCGACCGGATATCAAATACTGCTTGAGTCAGTGCTTGTATAGAGGCAGAGAGGGTTTTGAGTCCTTCCTCTAATGAGTCTATGCGCTGGATAATGTCCTGCGGCGGCGCATCAGACTCGGAATCACCCCCAGTCATGTATACTGTCATGACACGGCCGAGAGTGGATAGATTGGTTGAGGCTTCGCTTTCGGCCTCACTTTCATGTGGGGGAGTCACCTCTCCTGGTGTTCCACCTTGGCCACCCCAAGCCACATTCTGGAGGTCATTCTCGACGGGCGCATCTGCAAGGGCCTGATCGCCCTCAGCTCCGTCTTGAAGGGTCACTTCGTCTCTACCTCCAGCCGTGTCCTGGGGGACATCCTCGTTTTGAGGGGATTCTGGGAGGCTGACTTTGCCTCGAGGATGAAGATCCGTCGCAGCTGTGCTTTGGACATCTTCGTCTTCGGAAGGAGGCTCAACAAAGGTCTGACTACTCCCAGCTTCCTCCAAGAACTTCTTCCTCGACCGAGTGCCTTCGAACACTCCAGAGGTCGAGACAGCTGCCTTGGTTTTCCTCGGCTGGCTTTTGGATGAAGACGAGGAATTGTCAGTCGTCTTTCGGACTGACGAGGAGTTGGAGATCACGTTGCATGAAGCAACCCTTGGCTCCTCTTCTGTTGACACCTTCGTCCCGAGGCGATGTCGGAGGGGTGTCAATGATTGCAGCCGCTAGAAGACTGATTGCCTTGGTGGTACTACTGCCTTGCAACAGCAGTTGATGGTGACCACCGCATAAGTATGCCCCGTGAGAGGCGCATCGTGCCTGTTGGTCGACTCTCCTGACCGGCGTTTGTGAGTGATCATGTTACGCAGGTCGTTGGACGAGAGTGCTTCCTTCACACCCCCTTTAGGCGCATGGCAAGGCCAAACGCCGGGGTGGTCAGGTGAGTGCTGCGCCCCCTGATCTAATACCAAGCAGGCATCACGATCAGTAGTGGGGGAACCACAACATTTGAAGTGACTTGAACGGACCTCAAACGCACAACCAGAGGAGGCACGGGAGTTCAAGACCACTGAATTTGCCTCACTCGACTTGGTTGTGCACGCAGTAGATGCACCCAAGTGAGATGAGGACTTTGAAGGTCGACTCGTTTTTGGTGGAGAGGCACCTGATTTGATCTTGTACAGCTTACCATCGGCAGCGCACGTGATTGTGAGCGCATGCCTTTGGCCTGCTGCTGGCATAGCACGTTTGTGGCGCATGGCCCGTGCCGCCTTGGATTTCTTTGTACTAGCCCGCTGGGGTGTATAGTACTCAGCATTCAAATTCTCCCCGCCATTACAGCGAGTGAGTCTGTCAAAGACAGAGACTTTTTGTGGCGCATCAGAGGTGATGTGCGGGGCCTTGGCTGCGCCCCTGCTCCGTCGACGCATCTTCCTCGCCTGAGAGGGAGATGGCTGGGGAACGTGGTCAGCCACACGCTTCTCCGAGAGATGCGCTGCATCAGCGGGCGCACCTTGGTTGCTGAGAACGTCAGCAGGAAGGGAGGGCTGTATTGGCACATTCCCTTCAGTGGTGGTGCCCGAGGCGTCGACCTTGTGCACCCAGACACGGCGGGTCTTCTTCGGCTTCGGCAGCCGCTTCGAAGGACTCGCACTTCCTTCAGAAATGAACTCCTCGTACGCCTGTTGATTGAGGCACACGACCAGCGTCTTGTGGGAGGAGCCCACCTTCACGTCGTCGGCCTGTGACACAACTTTCTCGGAAGAAGAGAAAGAGGTCCCCAGCAGAGTCGCCAGCTTGTTTGCCATTAAAATTGTTTAATTGAAAACTTTAACACAAACAGAACAGTGTTACAATATAGGACTTAGATGTAGTCCTAGGAGTACACTTTTGTTTAATCTGGGTCCTTAGTGCCAATGGAGCGAGTGGTAATGCGTTGACTCCGTTGACGGGCTGACGACGGTTATCGGTTCTCTGAAGGTATAGATTGTTCTGGGTGCTGGAGCTTGCCGAGAGGAGGAAGACGTTGAGTGTCTGTCTCTGCCTCTCTGGTGATTCTCTGTATGTTCGCTGTAGATTCTATACGTTGTCCGTATGTGTGTGTGGAAGAAGGAAATGATCCTTCTATTTATAGCTGGACAGGTTGGCTGGTCATGCGCGTATATGTAGGATACGCCGGTACGTGGGGACGCCACGTGGAGATTGCTGATGGAGGCGCATAGATGATGCTCCCTACTCAAGGGGTTGAATTCTTCATACTGCTGTTGTGAGCCGGCACGTAGCAGAGGAGAAGATCTTTCTGTTGCTGAAATCATGGATGAGTTGAGTCAAAGGACACGTGTTGTCGACTCATGGCTCGGAGATCTCGGATCTGATGGGGGGGATGATTTGGTGGGATGCGCCTTGAATTGGACGCATGATGAGATTTTGGCTCGTGACCTTTAGGAGTCACGAACCGTTCTGGGCGCATGGCTTTTGAGGCGCATGCGAGCGACTTTCCTTCTGTCTTTCGGGATCAGAGATCAGTCTGGGGTGCATGGCTTTTGAGGCGCATGCAAAGCTTCAACTGGAGACTCTTCTTCTGTCTTTAGGGATCACTGAAGGGTCTGAGGCGCATGGCTTTTGAGGCGCATGCGGATGGTTGGGTGGCCACGTGGCAGTAGCCGTCGGGGTAAAGTCATGATGATGCTGACGTTGTGGATGCTTTGTTTTTTGCAAAAGCTGTCAACCGTTCAGACTTGGGGAGGCGTGCTGCCAAATCTGTCAGTTCAGCATTTAATGTTGGTTACATTCGATGGACAGCTGAGTGGGCGCGTTGGTTGACGTTTCACTAGGCGTATAGGGACGTATGGGGGCGCATCCTCTGTGATGCGCTCGGTACAGGGCGCATCTGTGGGAGGCGCTTGGTGTTTGAAGGGGTGTGATGCGCTGTCCAGCCGTCGCATCTGACACGTCTTTAATGATGCGGCTGTTTCGCTTCTCGAGTGCTTTTAAATAGCCGTTTGGCTGAAGTCGAGGCGTTTGGTTCATCCATTTAATATGAGTTCATTGCACAAAATTCGGAGAGCCATCCACTTGGCGCGTGGGTTTGATCTGCCCGGCCTATAAATAGTGGCATGGAGAGAAGGTTTGCTTCTCGCTCTCTCACGTACCTCCAACATGAACTTGGGTATTCGGGTGCATTCTGTTGACGAAGTGTTCCCGAGGGTGAAGATGAGACGCCATGTCGTCGTTGATGCACTTGAAGGTGACTGTTACATCCAAAAGACGGAGTCGAGGGCTTCCGAGGCAGGCGGAAGGTGCCTGTTGCATCCAAAGATAGGGATGTTCGGGCCTCGTCTCCGTTGTTCCGAAAGAACCGTAGATTGGAATGGCGGTGCTAGGCTCTTTCTTCCTTCAAAGTGGGTGTCGCCCACTCTGGTTGTGTTGAAAGCTGCTCCTTTAGCCGTATTTCAATAACGGTCTTCCTTGGTCTTTGGAGGCTCTTTCGAAGCCTCCCCTGGCCACAGATTTGCGGTGCTCTTCTCTTCCTTGGTTCCAGCCATAGGGTTAAATGCTTTGTTTAGTCGAAGCACTTATCAGGTGAGCCTGGCTGGAAGAGCGGCACATAACTGGGCTGCTGAAGGGATGCACATAACTGAGCTGGATGCACATAACTGAGCTGCTGAGGAGATGGTGGGATGCGCCTGGTTGGAGGCGCATGGTATCTGCTGCGCCTAACTGGCGGCGCATGGTGACTGCTGCCCCTATCTGGAGGCGCATGGTGGCCGCCGCGCCTATCTAGAGGCGCATGGTGGCCGCTGGCTGTATACTTAGGATCTTTCCTTTGTAGAAATTCTCCTTTGTACAACCTTTTCTAGACATGTAATAGACTTTTGTATATAAATAAAAAGTCCTTCTTCAAATGTCTATACTAATTGACTTTGCTGTGAAGTGTTCTGTCCGAGTTCTGGCGCATGTAGTGTCTAGCGCATGGGCTTTCTTGGTTGTGAAATTCCATGCTTCTACATCCACATCGACTCAACCACGTGGGGTGTACCTAATGTAACACAGTGTCGTACACGCGTTCACAGAGGTCGTAGACACGACACACGACACGTGTGGCCATGTGGTCACACCCACGTGGTCGCCTAGGGTAGGGCTACATGTGGGACAACCTGACACGTGTCCACGATGTGTCTACAGTGGACACGACACATGTTTGTGCGTGTCTGTGCACGTGCTAAGCCGCCTGTGCGACAGCGCGCGGCCAGTGCGGGCGCGATTGCGCCGCGTGTACTCAACGACATGTTCCCAAATTTTGGGAGCATGGTGACAGTCACTGCCCCCTGCTCTCCACAAAAAATTATGTCTCGACGTGTCCTATATCACGAGTTCTAGCCCCCGATAGGCATGACACAGCCTAGGGCTCGTACTGCATGTCAAGGTCAAAAATCACGACACAAACGGACACAAAACACCAGGACACCTTCACAAAAATTGATACACACATCAATATCTACAAATCCATGTAATTACATTTCAAAAATATGAAAATTTATTCCTATGTGGCATTTCTACAAACACCTATGCACCTATCATGATACGTGTCCGATACAGACACGAAATAGACACAAATTGTGCCCAAATTTTGGGGACAGCTAGGAAACCCTAAAACCTAATTTTATATGCAAAGAAATCAGGAAAAAACTATGAGTTTAGATTTACCTATTGAGTATCAAAACTCAAGAAAAGCTTCAAAGAGGGGATTCTAAATGACAACTCCAAATCTCCAAATGGCATGCAAACTGAGGTGCTCCTCCAAAATCAGTATATAAACATAAATTAGATCCTATTACAAAAGACTAGGATTAAAAAGGAGCTAAAATGAATTAATTAGGAATTTCTAAAGTTGGGGATTTACCTCTATCTAAACTTGAGATCTATTTCCAAGATAGGCTAACCCTAAATGAAGGAGGCATTAAATAGGGGTGGGAAACCCTAGTAGTGGCTGCCATGGGTGGGTTTAATTTTGTTTTGGGCTTAAGTCATGGGCCTATGGCTTAATCACAAGTCTTAAAATTGATAAATCATAAGTCATTGGCTTAAGCCATAAGTCATGAACTAATTTCACTTAAGTAATCCTTCCTACCTTAAACTAATTCCTAATAACTAAAAGTAGGTTAAGTAGAGTTAGACTAGGGTCACCAACTAGGGTTAGTTTCTAGGTTAGTCTATAAAGTCTCAACTAGTCAAGACTAACATAACACATAGCAATATTTAATTAATATTAAATTTACACAAATTCCCATAAATCATAATAAATTCAATAAATCCTAAAATGACCAAAATACCCTCTAGGCTAAAATATACTAGTCAAACATCCTAATCACATGGCTAGGCCCTAAGGTTACACTAGTCAAACACCAAAATCATAAGTCATAACTTAAAATAGTTTTAAATGATTAAAAAAAATAACCAAAAATCATATTATTTTTTACATATCATAATTAAATAAATTAAATATAAAATTTCAAAATTACCCTCATTTTAGAAACTGGGTGTTACAAGTTACCCACCTTAGAAAAATTTTGTCCTCGAAATTAAAATGGTAATAGTCCTTCTAGGTCAAACACCCCACAATCAAAGTCTCAAACATACCGTCAGATAATCATATGCGTCTGTCCAAAATCATGATACTCAGAATCTTCGTCATGCTAGTGAGCAAGGCTACGATAATTATAGAGTCCTCGACTAAGGTACATACCTCTAGAATTATGGTATTTAATATTTTTGCATTGCCGCATGCTTGGCAGCAAAAACCTTAAATTCCCACACCCGAGAAATACGTCCTAAATCTGACTATACGTCCTCACTATGCCAGCTAAACATGACTATCGAAGATTCTAGATCCCATAACTGAGGTAACCTAGCCCATATGATTCATCTCAGAAGAAAATCAAACATAACACAAGATCAACAGGGTATAACTGATCAACTAGCAAGGAACAGAGAGAATCGAAATTCAAGACAGTTATAAGAGGCGATTGCGGAATGAAATCAAAAGAATGGAACCTGCAACTAGATCTCCAACGGCCTGAGCATCCTTGACTGTCTTGGCGAAAGCTCGCCCCTGCTGGCCTCCCCTGGCCTGCTGCTGATGCTGTATGTACCTCTGCTGCTTAGTCGGCATGGGTAGTCTCTTCTGCTGGCCTACCGGAGCCCTAGCTCCTGCTCCCTGAACTGTCCGTCTAGAAATCTTGGGAAACTCTCTTAACGGGTGATATGATGCTCCGCAAAGTAGGCACTTGCCTATCCTCATTCGGCATTCGCTCCAGTTGTGCCCTGGTTCCCTACAGGAAGGGCAACTGGTAATCTGCTGTGGTCTAGGGGTCTGTTGTGTCTGTAACGGTGGTCCCTTCGGCTGCTCTGTCGGAGCCCTAGCTCCTCCTCCTGGTGCTGCTCCCTGAACTACTCTGCCTATGCTCTGGGAACACTCCCTCAGCTGGTGGTCCGCTGCTCCACCCCTCTGGTGCCGTGCTACAGGTGGCCTAGCTCCCTCAAAAGGAGGTACATTGGGACAATCTATCTTCTGGTGGGCACCTGACCCACAGAAATAGCAAACCTTCAACCTCTTCCTGCACTCACCCCATCCATGCCCCGGCTTCTTGCAGTAGGGACAACTGATTATCTCATGCCTGGGTGCCTGATACTGTCTGGGTTGCTGCTGTCCCTACTGATGGCCCTGACCCTGGAACTGCTGCTGAACAGGCCTCTGTTGATACTGATGCTGAATCTGTACGTGAGGCCTCTTAGCCTGATCTTCACTGCTGCTGACTCCATGAATGTCATGTCCCCTCTTGAACAACTGTTGCCGCTGAGTTTCCACTATCTGCTGGAAGAAGGAGAACAACCGCGCCACGTCCTCTGGTCCTGATGGCGACTGCTGCTGAAGAACGTTCGGGACGACAGGAGAAAGTCTCAGAGTAGGAAGAGGTGCACTCCCATAAGCTGCAGATATCCCAACCTGAGCCGGCATAACAGGAACTGCAGTCTCGGGGCCCTGCTGATCAGGACGAGGAGTGGTAGACCCCTCAGTGGTATCTTCTTGATCGAGACGATAAGATCGTGTCTCCATAACCATCCTGAAGACAGATCAAACAAGTAATCAATACTGAGATAGAAATGATAATTCAAGGGAGGATAGTTATTCAAGGAAGTATCAGGAATTTAGATGGCAGGGATCCAGTTAAGAGTTTTTTCTAATGTGATTGAGTACCTCAAAAATAATCCTAATTCTACTGCAGGCTGTAGTGATACTCTAGTTCGAATACCACTATACAAACTCGACCAGCATGGGCCACCACTAAAAACGTGTCACGACCCACACCCACTGTGAGGGTACGAGAACGTAACAACGCCCAGCCTACGCCACAGTGTCGGCGGTAGAACGCTGTCCTAGGTCACAACATCTAACAATATAAGGTACCTGAACAGTATATACACTCCGAATGGAGGTGACATAACAGAACAGTCTCAATCACATCTAAGGCAGATACAGAATAGTAAAGGTAGATAGAGAGATCAAAAGCACAATGTAATACAATTAAGAGGGAGAAATCTAAGTGTTTAAGATAACAACTCAAGAACATCCAACTCAATACAAGTCTCTAATATATACAACATCTCAGAAGAACAACTGAAAGTCAAATAACAATGCTGAAAGAAAACTAAAGCCTAGCTATCTAGCCTAGACTATGGAAGTAGCATCCTGTACTGCAGTTGGGTCCTCCAGAGGAACCAGGTCGCAGGTGTTGTCTAAGCCTGCTCCGTAATAGATGGTACATAGGGCCTTATCCTCATCCTCTGTAATATTTTCAACAGGTCCAGTCAGGACAGAAGCGAGCACAGTACATCTCAACAGATCATAGCAGGTTAGAAAATATAATCATACAGTAAAGTAAGATACATGAACTGAAGAAATACAGTATGTAAGCAGAGAGAGAACTGTAATAGAAATATCTACTATACATAGAGAACTAATAGTGACTAGTGAGTCAGAGTAAAATATAAACATGTGAATGGCATAGGAGATTCATGACTACAGCTAAGAGGGTGATTCATGACTACAGCTACTTGGATAATATTCACATGCCTATTTCTACTCCTCCATCCCCAATCAATACACAAGGATCTGTTCAAGTTATGTTAAGATTCGTAAAACTTCACATGGCTCATAAAATGAGTGATACGTGAAGGTGATTCATGATGGCTCTGTGAACATGAGAGTACATGTGTCACAAGCGATTCGTGAATCACAGGAAGCATAGAGATACGTAATGATTCGTGAAACGCACAAAACATGCAGTATCCGATGCTCCCGAGGGGGATAACATCTCATGAAAAGATCCATACAGTACCAATTCGTGTGACCAACGTGACAGTATCAAGTAAAGTAATTTAAAGCAGAAAAATAATTCTAAACAGGATATGAAATGATCAGAGAATGTACTCGCCTGGTATCCTGAACGTCCGAAGAGAATATACTGTTCGAGGAGTGGTGTCTATCTCTTATAGAATAGTACAAGTCATAACAAGTCTAAAATAAGGAAATAGACTGCTACAATGCATCTACGTGAAGTTTGAGGTCAATCTAGGCTAAAGTCAACCTTTGGTCAACTATAGTCAACCCTAACAGTCAAACTAGGTCAATTCTAATCTAATTAAGTCAAACTAGGTCAAACGAGGTTAAACTTGGTCAAACTAGTCTAGGTTGGTCAAACCTAGGCTTAATAAGTCAATCTAGGTCAACTCACTAAGTACCATACAAGTCACACTAGCCTAGTGATACACAAGTGTATCACCCCACATGCCATAGGCTATTCTACCTAGGCCATGGGCCAAACACATATAGGCTAATGAAATCCTACCACACAACCTACTACACATTACACATAGGCTAATATAACTATTTACCCATAATACATATATATATGTAAATTCACATACATGCAGATACATGTAAATACACATGTAAATAGATTAGGAAATATATATATATATATATATATATATATATATATATATATATATATATATATATATATATATATATGAATATAAATAAATAATGTGTGTGTGTATAACATGATTCGTGTGTGTGTAATGGTGTGTGTGAGAGTGAGAGAATGTGAGTTAGTGTAGGAAAATCTGTGTGAGTGTGTGTGTGTTAGTGTAACAGGGAAAACAATAGTATAGATGTGTATGTGTGACTGAGATTAAAAGAGGGTGGTGTGTGATAGATAGGAGGACAATGCAATGTGAGTGAAAATCAGTGACAGGAATGGGGAAAGTGTGTGTGTGCATTGCATATATGTGTATGTCATTTGTGTGTGTCAATTTCAGAATGTGTGTGTGTGTAAAACATGTGGGGAGGGTTGTGAGAGTGTGACAGATTGTAACAGTGGCAGGAAAATAAAGATGGCCTGTGTGTGTGTCTAAAACAGTGTGTATACATACAGTCATTCTCAGATTTTGTCCATACATTACAAGTTTCAGAAAACAGTTGAAACCACATTAATTTACCAACCTAAACTCAGTTAATATTTAAAACTCAGTCAATATGTAACCATTTGGAATACAACCTAATCTCTAATTATCCCCAAAACTGGAACCCAATAACAGTGAATACATATGAGAATAGTAGAAAATTTCTGAAAAGCAGTGAAGGATTTATTGGTTCATATGACATTGAACCAATCATAAAAAAAATCAGTCAACCAAGCCTCAAGCATTTAATCAATCTAAACTTAAAATTCAGGTTTGAAGAAGGGAAAGAAAACCAATTCTCGGTTTTGTTCACATCAAAAAAAAAAAAAAAACCCTGTCCTTGTGTTGACAGCCTTGAACATTTAGAATCCATTTCGAACCCCAAAACTAAATTCAAAATCACCCATTTCAGTTTTTAGTCCTAACTAACATTCAGTTAAAAGGGAAGATTTCAGTCCAGATTTGCAACATTAAAAAAAAATCAAACAGAGTGAAAAAAACATGTGTGTGTGTATCAAACCAAGTGGCACTAGGTGACAGATGTGTGTTTGTGTGAGGGAAAACTAGAATCAGTGACTGTGTATAGGAGTGTGTGTATATGATTTGTGTGTGTGAGTGACTGTGTGTGTGTTGTGTGTGGAGGGGTAGGGGAATGTGTGACAGGTTCAGTAAGTGTGTGAGTGTGTGAGTTAATTTGAACAGGTTCAGTAAGTGTGTGAGTGTGTGAGTTAATTTGAAATTCAAATCTCAGGTTTCAGTTTTCTTGAAACCAGTGACAGGTAACCCCCAACCCCATTACAAAAAGCCATATCAATGATCCTATGCATCACACAGATCAAGGTTAGCCAATCCATCATTCATCAATTATGTAGGTGAGTCCAAATTAACATTCTATTATAAAAAAATCGGAAAAAGCAATCAATTTCAGGAAAACAATATTTCAGCCAAGGTATCAGCCGTATCAGTCCCCTATTGGGAAATTCGAGAATTCGTACCCAAAAACCATCTAATTCAAGATTAATAGGTTGGTAAATAGTGTCACACATGTATACGTATCTTGTGAGTCATTTCGTGTCCAAAAATTATGACACAGACGTGTCCACATCGACTCAACCACGTGGGGTGCACCTAATGTAACACAGTGTCGTGCACGCGTTCACAGAGATCGTGGACACGACACACGACACGTGTGGCCACGTGGTCACGCCCACGTGGTCGCCAAGGGTAGGGCTACACGTGGGACAACCTGACACGTGTCCACGACGTGTCTACAGTGGACACGACACGTGTTTGTGCGTGTCTGTGCACGTGCTCAGCCGCCTGCGCGCGACAGCGCGCGGCCAGTGCGAGCGCGATTGCGTCGCGTGTACTCAACGACATGCTCCCAAATTTTGGGAGCATGGTGACAGTCACTGCCCCCTGCTCTCCACAAAAAATTGTGTCTCGACTGTCCTGTATCACGAGTTCTAGTCCCCGATAGGCAGGACACAGCCTAGGGCTCGTGCTGCGTGTCCAGATCAAAAATTACGACACAAACGGACACAAAACACCAGGACACCTTCAAAAAAATTGATACACACATCAAGATCTACAAATCCATGTAATTATATTTCAAAAATTTGAAAATTTATTCCTATGTGGCATTTCTACAAACACCTATGCACCTATCATGATACGTGTCCGATACGGACACGAAATGGACACAAATTGTGCCCAAATTTTGGGGACAGCTAGGAAACCATAAAACCTAACCTTATATGCAAAGAAATTAGGAAAAACTATGAGTTTAGATGATTTACCTATTGAGTATCAAAACTCAAGAAAAGCTTCAAAGAGGGGATTCCAAATGACAACTCCAAATCTCCAAATGGCATGCAAACTGAGGTGCTCCTCCAAAATAACTATATAAACATAAATTAGATCCTATTGCAAAAGACTAGGATTAAAAAGGAGCTAAAATGAATTAATTAAGAATTTCTAAAGTTGGGGATTTACCTCTTTCTAAACTTGAGATCTATTTCCAAGAGAGGCTAACCCTAAATGAAGGAGGCATTAAATAGGGGTGGGAAACCCTAATAGTGGCTGCCATGGGTGGGTTTAATTTGGTTTTGGGCTTAAGTCATGGGCCTATGGCTTAATCACAAGTCTTAAAATTGATAAATCATAAGTCATTGGCTTAAGCCATAAGTCATGAACTAATTTCACTTAAGTAATCCTTTCTACCTTAAACTAATTCCTAATGACTAAAAGTAGGTTAACTAGAGTTAGACTAGGGTCACCAACTAGGGTTAGTTTCTAGGTTAGTCTACAAAGTCTCAACTAGTCAAGACTAACATAACACATAGCAATATTTAATTAATATTAAATTCACACAAATTCCCATAAATCATAATAAATTTAATAAATCCTAAAATAACCAAAATACCCTCTAGGCTAAAATGTACTAGTCAAACATCCTAATCACATGGCTAGGCCCTAAGGTTACACTAGTCAAACACCAAAATCTTAAGTCATAACTTAAAATAGTTTTAAATGATTAAAAAAACCAAAAATCATATTATTATTTATATATCATAATTAAATAAATTAAAATACAAAATTTCAAAATTACCCTTATTTTAGAAACTGGGTGTTACACTTAAGTAGTTTGGCGGTTGCAACACATGTCAGTGTGCTGGAAATGTGCCCTACTCGACTGTAGGCTACAAATCCCATGATGGGGCATCCAGATAACGGGATTGCCTGTAGCTGGGAAATCTCTCCATGACTACTGAATTTTTCTAGTTATTAACCTTAGTCAATTTCAGTAGGTACCCCTGACCGTGGTATTCAGGGATCCCTATCCTGGATATGTTGCAAGACAATACTGGTTTATTTGTACAAATACAATCGTCCACGGTGTCCAGGTCATTCATACTGGTCATGTCAGGCTTGCTGTCGTAACAGTATATCATATCAGGTTTACTTGTCAAGAGTGCGCCACGACGGACCACTATCGTGTTCATGGAACATATCAGAATTTACATGGCATAAGCATAAATGTAACATTCTAATAAAATAATAATAATATAATAATAAAAAAGGACAAGGACTATGGAAAAAGCCATGCGGCTAAGGGAAATAAGCTCATACGGCTGAGAAAGAATGGGCACATGCGGCTGCAAGGGAATCGGGCGCATACAGCTGAAGAATGCAGGGCGCATGCGGCTATAGGGAGCAAGCGCATGCGGCTGGAAGGACGCGAGCTTATGCGGCAGGAAGAACGGGTTATATGTGGCCGCGGGGGAACAACTCATGCGGCTAAGAGGGGATCAACGCCATGCGGCTCATGGGGAGTTAGGCTTATGCGGCCGAAAGAGAACAAGTCATATGCGACAGTGGAGGAAGCAATGCCATGCGGCTGAAAATAACTTCATGTAGCCAGGAAGGGAAACAGGGGTATGCGGGTCGGAAGAGCGGGCTTATGCGGCTGCGGGTCAATAAGGCCATGCGGCTGGATTGTGCCAAAGCCTTATGCGGCTGCGGAGAGACGGGTTATATGCGGCATCGAGTAATTGAGTTCATGCGGCAAATGTAATACCCAATTTCTAAAATGAGGGTAATTTTGAAATTTTGTATTTTAATTTATTTAATTATGATATTTAAATGATAATATGATTTTTGGTAATTTTTAATCATTTTAAAACTATTTTAGATCATGACTTATGATTTTGGTGTTTGACTAGTGTAACCTTAGAGCCTAGCCATGTGATTAGGATGTTTGACTAGTACATTATAGCCTAGAGGGTATTTTGGGCATTTTAGGATTTATTTGAATTTATTATGATTTATGAAAATTTGTGTGATTTTAATATTAATTAAATATTGCTATGTGTTGTGTTAGTCATGACTAGTTGAGACTTGTAGACTAACCTAGAACTAACCCTAGTTGGTGACCCTAGTCTAACTCTAGTTAACCTACTTTTAGTCATTGGGAATTAGTTTTAAGGTAGGAAGTATTACTTAAGAGAAGTTAGTTCATGACTTATGGTTTAAGTCAATGACTTATGACTTAGCAATTTAAAGCCTAGTGTTTAAGCCATAGGCCCATGAATTAAGCCCAAGACCAATCCTAGCCCACCCATGGCAGCCAACCTATGGATTCCCACCCCTATTTAATGCCTCCTTCATTTAGGGTTAGCCTCTCTAGGAAATAGATCTCAAGTTTAGAAGGAGGTAAATTCCCAATCTTAGAAATTCCTAATTAATTCATTTTAGCTCCTTTTTAGTCCTAGTCTTTTGCAATAGGATCTAATTTATGTTTATATACTAATTTTGGAGGAGCACCTCAGTTTGTATGCAATTTGGAGATTTGGAGTTGCCATTTGGAATCCCCTCTTTGAAGCTTTTCTTGAGTTTTGATACTCAATAGGTAAATCATCTAAACTCATAGTTTTTCCTAATTTCTTTGCATATAAGGTTAGGATTTAGGGTTTCTAGCTGTCCTCGAAATTTTGGGCACAATTCGTGTCCATTTCGTGTCCATATCGGACACGTATCATAGTGATACACTAGGTGTTTGTAGAAATGCCACATAGGAATTTATTTTCATATTTTTGAAATATAATTACAAGGATTTGTAGATCTTGATGTGTACATTAATGTTTGTGAAGGTTGTTTGGTGTTTCGTGTTCGTTTGTGTCGGGGTTTTAGCCCTGGACACGCAGCACGAGCCCTAGGCTGTGTCCTGCCTATCGGGGGCTAGAACTCGTGATATAGGACACGTCGAGACACAATTTTTTATGGAGAGCTGAGGGCAGTGACTGTCACCATGCTCCCAAAATTTGGGAGAGTGTCGTTGTGTACACGCGACGCAATCGCGCTCGCACTGGCTGCGCGCTGTCGCGCGCAGGCGGCCGAGCACGAGCACAGACGCGCACAAACACGTGTCGTGTCCATTGTAGACACATCTTGGACATGTTTCAGGTTGTCCCACGTGTAGCCCTACCCTAGGCGACCACGTTTGTGTCGTGTGTTGTGTCCACGACCTCTGTGAACGCGTGCACGATACTGTGTTACAATAGGTGCACCCCACGTGGTTGAGTCGTTGTGGACACGTCTGTGTCGTAATTTTTGGATACGAAACGACTCACAGGACACGTATACATGTGTGACACTAGTTACCCACCTTTTATTTGTAATTTTTAATGATTATTAGGGTCGAATTCTTGTTATCCCCATTTTCACTGATACTCGACTGATACTCTGTGCTGAAAATTGATTTCTGAATTTAAATTTGTTTTAATAACTGTTAGATGCTTCTAATTATAGGAATTAGTTCACCTACATAACTAATGAGTGATTTTCACGTCATTTGATTTGTACTAAGGCTAATGGGTATTCGAAATCGATTTTGATATGATAACTGTCAATGGTTTTCCATAAACCTGAGATTATTGAAACAGTTAATGGAACTTGTGGATTTGATGTTAAGCTCATTAGGATAATTCAAACTCTGAATTTGCAACAGTTAATGGAAACCTGAGTTGAACCTGAGATTCACATAATGTAAACTTGAGCTATTTGCTTTTAATAAGATAACTGAGATTTGGGTTTCACTGCTTTTGGAATGAAGACTGAGATTTGATATTGGGTTCAAATCTGAGAATTAAGTCACTGTACAGTAACCTTTTCCTGAGAATTGTTATTGAACACTATCTTCTCATATAGCTCTACACACTGTCACATATTTCCTGAGATTTGGGATAGGGGTTTTGGTGTTTAAACAGAAAACTGAGATGGGGATTTGAAAGATAACTGAGATTATATCACTGTCTACAAATCACATGCCACTCTCTGATTTCCTGTCACAGTCCAGTATCACTCATTACACACATATTTCCTCCTATGTTCCTGTACACATAACCCTCTAGCCCACACACACACAAGCATTTTGAACACACACACATATTCAAATCACACACACACACACACACAATCTACACACACACATTAGTTAACCCCCCACAGATTTTCCTATCACTCACTGTCAACGCACACCCATACTTCACTGTTTGAAATTCCTACATTTTCATGTACACTCTTCACACACCCTAGTGTCTAAAGCCTCACACACTCACACAATCACACACACACATATGCTTGCATACACACACATGTCTTGCCTCACATTTTCCCTCACATTCCTAACACACACACATAAAAACCTAGTGCACTGTTATCCTATTGACACACACACACATTACACCCCCACTCACATAATGTTGTATCACACATACACCCATGCCATTTTCCCCCTATCACTCTATGCATATATATGTGTATATATATATAATTCTATATGCTTAAATGATAATAATGTGATATACACATATATTGCCTATACTAAATTAGTTGATTTGTATAATGTGTGATATAGACTATAGGTTTGGCATATAGCCTATGGTTCCTAATGTAGGAATATGCCTATTGATTGAATGTGTATACATGCTATGTATATATGAGTGTATATACATATATGATATATATGAAATGTGTGTTATGGCTTGTGTGGCCTTGTAATGGTGTGTGCTTGCTAGAATAGGCTGGCTAGGCTTAGTGTGACTTGTGTGATATTTAGCTAGTTGACCTAGAATTGACTGGTTAAGCCAAGTTTGACCAACCTAGACTAGTTTGACCAAGTTTGACCTAGTTTGACTTATTTAGACTAGAACTGACCTAGTTTGACTGTTAGGGTTGACTAGGGTTGACCAAAGCTTGACTTTAGCCGAGATTGATCCCAAACTTCATGTAGATGCATTGTAGCAGTCTATTTCCTTATTTTAGACTTGTTGTGACTTATACTTTTCTATAGGAGACAGACACCACTCCTCGGACAGTATATTCTCTTCGGACATTCAGGATACCAGGCGAGTACATTCTCTGATCATTTTATATCCTGCTTAGAATTATTTTCCTGCTTTAAATTACTTTACTTGATACTGTCACGTTGGTCACACAGATTGGTACTATATGGATCTTTTCATGAGATGTTATCCCCCTCGGGAGCATCGGATACTGCATGTTTTGTGCGTTTCACGAATCATCACGTATCTCTATGCTTCCTCTGATTCACGAATCGCTTGTGACACATGTACTCTCATGTTCACAGAGCCATCATGAATCACCTTCACATATCACTCATTTATGAGCCATGTGAAGTTTCACGAATCTTAACATAACTTGAACAGATCTTTGTGTATCGATTGGGGATGGGGGAGTAGAAATAGACATGTGAATATTATCCCAGTAGCTGTAGTCATGAATCACTCTCTTAGCTGTAGTCATGAATCTCCTATGCCATTCACATGTTTATATTTTACTCTGACTCACTAGTCACTATAGTTCTCTATTTATAGTAGATATTTCTATTACAGTTTCTCTCTCTGTTTACATACTGTATTTCTTCAGTTCATGTATCTTACTTTACTGCATGATTATATTTTCTAACCTGCTATAATATTTTGAGATGTACTGTACTCGCTTCTGTCCAGACTGGACCTGTTGAAAATATTACAGAGGATGAGGTGGAGGCCCTATGTACCACCTATTACGGAGCAGGATTAGACGACACCTGCGACCTGGTTCCTCTGGAGGACCGAGCTGCAGTACAGGATGCTACTCCCATAGTCTAGGCTAGATAGCTAGGCTAGATAGCTAGGCTTTAGCTTTTCTTTCAGCATTGTTATTTGAATTCAGTTGTTGTTCTGAGATGTAGTTTATATTTAGAGACTCGTTTTGAGCTGGATGTTCTTGAGTTGTTATCTTAGACACTTAGATTTTCTCTCCCTCATTTGTATTACATTGTGGTTTTGATCTCTCTATCTATCTTTACAATTCTGTATCTGCCTTAGATGTGATTGAGACTGTTCTGTTATGTCACCTCCATTCGGAGTGTATATACTGTACATGTACCTTTATATTGTTAGATGATTGACCTAGGACAGCGTTCTACCGTCGATACTGCGGCGTAGGCTGGGCGTAGTTACGTTCTCGTACCCTCACAGTGGGTGCGGGTCGTGACACGTTTTTAGTGGTGGCCTATGCAGGTCAAGTTTATGTAGTGGTTTTCAAACTAGAGTATCACTACAGCCTGCAGTAGGATTAGGATATTTTTGAAGGTACTCAATCACAAATAGGAAAAACTCTTATTCAGATTCCATATATCTACATTTTGCCGTTTATTGTCTTCCTTGAATTTAAACTGTCCTCCTTTGATATTTCGACTCATTCTCAGCAATTGTTTCCTTTTGATCTGTGTCTCCAGGATGGTTGAGACGCGATCGCATCACCAGGGCCAGGGGGCCGTCGATGAGAGGTCTGTCACCTCTCATACTCAGCTGCCAGCCCCTGGTACTGCAGCCCCAGTCATGCCAGCTGGAGTAGGCATTTCGGCAGCTTTCGGAGGAGCCCCTCCACCTGTGAGGCATGAGCCGAGTCCGGTGATTCCGGATGTACTTCTTCAGCAGCAGCAGCCACCTGTAGGGACAATTGACACCGTTCAGCTGTTAGCCTTCTTCCGACAGTACATGGAGGGTCAGCAGACCCAGCAGCAGAGGCACACCACAGAGCTCATACGAGGCATTGAACTGGCAATGACCGCAGTAGAGAGAGTCATAGCTCTGCCAGCGGCAGCCCCGCAGCTGTACCAGCCACGGGAGAAGGGCATCCAAGATTTCTAGAAGATGCACCCGAGAGACTTTCGAGGGACAGAGGGGATCTTGTATGCCGATGAGTGGATCGAGCATATGGAAGAGATTTTCAGGTTGGCTGAGATCCCGACGAGGCTCCAGATTGAGGCAGCAGCCAGCATGATGCAGGATCTGGCCCGTACATGGTACCAGACCGACCCGAGGGTCGGTACGACAGGACAGACTTGGACAGCATTCAAGAAGCTGTTCAAGAAGAAGTTCTTTCCAGACGCAGCGCTGGGAGCCCTCGAGACCCAGTTCGAGGCCCTAGTCCAGGGGAACCAGTCCGTGGAGGAGTATGCAGGAGAGTTCTGCCGCCTGAGCAGATTTATGGAGGACTTATCAGAGACGACGAAGGCCCGGAGGTTCCGGAAGGGCTTGGTAAAGGAGGTCAAGTCCTACACCAAGAACGCCCGTAGCGCTACCTATGAGGAGATCCTGGTGGACGCTTTAGCTGCAGAGGAAGATCTTGAGCTTAAGCTCAAGAGGGGACGAGACTCCCAGGGAGGCAGCAGTAGCGGAGGACCGGCCAAGAGGCCGCACGTTCAGCATCAGTTTCAGCAGCAGTTCCAGGGTCACGGCCATCAGCAGGGACAGCAGCAGCCTAGACAGCATCAGGCACCCAGACAGCAGGCAGTCAGTTGCCCCTACTACAAAAAACCGGGACATGGATGGGGTGAGTGCAGGAAGAGGCTGGGCAGGTGCCTACTATGTGGAGCAGCGGACCACCAGCTGAGGGAGTGTTCCCAGTACATAGGCACAGCACCAGGAGGAGGAGCCGAGGCTCCGGTAGGACAGCAGCAGGGACCGTTACCGACGCAGCAGCAGAGATTTGTGCAGCATCAGCATCAGGCTAGAGGAGGCCAGCAGGGGCGAGCTTACGCCATGACAGTCGAAGATGCTCAGGCAGTGGGAGAGGTGCTTGCAGGTTCTGTTCTTTTCGATTCCATTCCCACCTTGCCTCATTATATCTATCTTAAAATTCAATTCCATCTGTTCTTATCTGCTTCCTTATCTGTTGATAAGTTTTGATCTGGCATTCTTTTCAATTTGGTTTTCTTCCGAGATGAGTCGTATGGGCTAGGTCGCCTAAGCTATGGAATCTAGAGTCTTCTATAGTCATGATAGCTGGCATTGTAAGGACATATAGTCAGATTTTGGATGTATTTCTCGGGTGTGGGAATTTAAGGTTTTTGCTGCCAAGCATGCGGCAATGCAAAAATTTTGAATACCATAATTCTAGAGGTATGTACCTTGGTCGAAGACTCTGTGATTATCGTAGCCTTGCTCACTAGCATGACGAAGATTCTGAGTATCATGATTTTGGACAGACGCATGTGATTATCTGACGGTATGTTTGAGACTTTGATTGTGGGGTGTTTGACCTAGGAGACCACTACCATTTTAATTTCGAGGACTAAATTTTTCTAAGGTGGGTAGGCTTGTAACACCCAGTTTCTAAAATGAGGGTAATTTTGAAATTTTGTATTTTAATTTATTTAATTATGATATTTAAATGATAATATAATTTTTGGTGATTTTTAATCATTTTAAAACTATTTTAGATCATGACTTATGATTTTGGTGTTTGACTAGGGTAACCTTAGAGCCTAGCCATGTGATTAGGATGTTTGACTAGTACATTATAGCCTAGAGGGTATTTTGGGCATTTTAGGATTTATTTGAATTTATTATGATTTATGAAAATTTGTGTGATTTTAATATTAATTAAATATTGCTATGTGTTGTGTTAGTCATGACTAGTTGAGACTTGTAGACTAACCTAGAACTAACCCTAGTTGGTGACCCTAGTCTAACTCTAGTTAACCTACTTTTAGTCATTGGGAATTAGTTTCAAGGTAGGAAGTATTACTTAAGAGAAGTTAGTTCATGACTTATGGTTTAAGTCAATGACTTATGACTTAGAAATTTAAAGCCTAGTGTTTAAGCCATAGGCCCATGAATTAAGCCCAAGACCAATCCTAGCCCACCCATGGCTGCCAACCTAGGGATTCCCACCCCTATTTAATGCCTCCTTCATTTAGGGTTAGCCTCTCTAGGAAATAGATCTCAAATTTAGAAGGAGGTAAATCCCCAACCTTAGAAATTCCTAATTAATTCATTTTAGCTCCTTTTTAGTCCTAGTCTTTTGCAATAGGATCTAATTTATGTTTATATACTGATTTTGGAGGAGCACCTCAGTTTGTATGCAATTTGGAGATTTGGAGTTGCCATTTGGAATCCCCTCTTTGAAGCTTTTCTTGAGTTTTGATACTCAATAGGTAAATCATCTAAACTTATAGTTTTTCCTGGTTTCTTTGCATATAAGGTTAGGATTTAGGGTTTCCTAGCCGTCCCCAAAATTTGGGCACAATTCGTGTCCATTTCGTGTCCATATCGGACACGTATCATAGTGATACACTAGGTGTTTGTAGAAATGCCACATAGGAATTTATTTTCATATTTTTGAAATGTAATTACATGGATTTGTAGATCTTGATGTGTACATTAATGTTTGTGAAGGTTGTTTGGTGTTTCGTGTCCGTTTGTGTCGAGTTTTTATCCCTGGACACGCAGCACGAGCCCTAGGCTGTGTCCTGCCTATCGGGGGCTAGAACTCGTGATACAGGACACGTCAAGACACAATTTTTTATGGAGAGCTGAGGGCAGTGACTGTCACCATGCTCCCAAAATTTGGGAGTATGTCGTTGTGTACACGCGACGCAATCACGCTCGCACTGGCCGTGCGCTGTCGCGCGCAGGCGGCCGAGCACGAGCACAGACACGCACAAACACGTGTCGTGTCCATTGTAGACACATCTTGGACACGTTTCAGGTTGTCCCACGTATAGCCCTACCCTAGGCGACCACGTGGGCGTGACCATGTGGCCACACGTGTCGTGTGTCGTGTCCACGACCTCTGTGAACGCGTGCACGACACTGTGTTACAATAGGTGCACCCCACGTGGTTGAGTCGTTGTGGACACGTCTGTGTCATGATTTTTGGACACGAAATGACTCACAGGACACGTATACATGTGTGACACTAGTTACCCACCTTTTATTTGTAATTTTTAATGATTATTAGGGTCGAATTCTTGTTATCCCCATTTTCACTGATACTCGACTGATACTCTGTGCTGAAAATTGATTTCTGAATTTAAATTTGTTTTATTAACTGTTAGATGCTTCTAATTATAGGAATTACTTCACCTACATAACTAATGAGTGATTGACACGTTACTTTGATTTGTACTAAGGCTAATGGGTATTCGAAATCGATTTTGATATGATAACTGTCAATGGTTTTCCACAAACCTGAGATTATTGAAACAGTTAATGGAACTTGTGGATTTGATGTTAAGCTCATTAGGATAATTCAAACTCTGAATTTGCAACAGTTAATGGAAACATGAGTTGAACCTGAGATTCACATAATGTAAACTTGAGCTATTTGCTTTTAATAAGATAACTGAGATTTGGGTTTCACTGCTTTTGGAATGAAGACTGAGATTTGATATTGGGTTCAAATCTGAGAATTAAGTCACTGTACAGTAACCTTTTCCTGAGAATTGTTATTGAACACTATCTTCTCATATAGCTCTACACACTGTCACATGTTTCCTGAGATTTGGGATAGGGGTTTTGGTGTTTAAACAGAAAACTTAGATGGGGATTTGAAAGATAACTGAGATTATATCACTGTCTACAAATCACATGCCACTCTCTGATTTCCTGTCACAGTCCAGTATCACTCATTACACACATATTTCCCCCTATGTTCCTGTACACATAACCCTCTAGCCCACACACACACAAGCATTTTGAACACACACACACATTCAAATCACACACACACACAATCTACACACACACATTAGTTAACCCCCCACAGATTTTCCTATCACTCACTGTCAACACACACCCACACTTCACTGTTTGAAATTCATACATTTTCATGTACACTCTTCACACACCCTAGTGTCTAAAGCCTCACACACTCACACAATCACACACACACATATGCTTGCATACACACACATGTCTTGCCTCACATTTCCCCTCACATTCCTAACACACACACATGAAAACCTAGTACACTGTTATCCTATTGACACACACACACACACATTAAACCCCCACTCACATAATGTTGTATCACACATACACACATGCCATTTTCCCCCTATCAATCTATGCATATATATATGTATATATATATAATTCTATATGCTTAAATGATAATAATGTGATATACACATATATTGCCTATACTAAATTAGTTGATTTGTATAATGTGTGATATAGACTATAGGTTTGGCATATAGCCTATGGTTCCTAATGTGGGAATATGCCTATTGATTGAATGTGTATACATGCTATGTATATATGAGTGTATATACATATATGTTATATATGAAATGTGTGTTATGGCTTGTGTGGCCTTGTAATGGTGTGTGCTTGCTAGAATAGGCTGGCTAGGCTTAGTGTGACTTGTGTGATATTTAGCTAGTTGACCTAGAATTGACTGGTTAAGCCAAGTTTGACCAACCTAGACTAGTTTGGCCAAGTTTAACCTCGTTTGACCTAGTTTGACTTATTTAGACTAGAACTGACCTAGTTTGACTGTTAGGGTTGACTGGAGTTGACCAAAGCTTGACTTTAGCCTAGATTGACCCCAAACTTCATGTAGATGCATTGTAGCAGTCTATTTCCTTATTTTAGACTTGTTGTGACTTGTACTGTTCTATAGGAGACAGACACCACTCCTCGGACAGTATATTCTCTTCGGACATTCAGGATACCAGGCGAGTACATTCTCTGATCATTTCATATCCTGCTTAGAATTATTTTCTTGCTTTAAATTACTTTACTTGATACTGTCACGTTGGTCACACGGATTGGTACTATATGGATCTTTTCATGAGATGTTATCCTCCCTCGGGAGCATCGGATACTGCATGTTTTGTACGTTTCACGAATCATCACGTATCTCTATGCTTCCTCTGATTCACGAATCGCTTGTGACACATGTACTCTCATGTTCACAGAGCCATCATGAATCACCTTCACGTATCACTCATTTATGAGCCATGTGAAGTTTCACGAATCTTAACATAACTTGAACAGATCTTTGTGTATCGATTGGGGATGGGAGAGTAGAAATAGACATGTGAATATTATCCCAGTAGCTGTAGTCATGAATCACTCTCTTAGCTGTAGTCATGAATCTCCTATGCCATTCACATGTTTATATTTTACTCTGACTCACTAGTCACTATAGTTCTCTATGTATAGTAGATATTTCTATTACAGTTTCTCTCTCTGTTTACATACTGTATTTCTTCAGTTCATGTATCTTACTTTACTGCATGATTATATTTTCTAACCTGCTATGATATGTTGAGATGTACTGTACTCGCTCCTGTCCTGACTGGACCTGTTGAAAATATTACAAAGGATGAGGAGGAGGCCCTATGTACCACCTATTACGGAGCAGGATTAGACGACACCTGCGACCTGGTTCCTTTGGAGGACCCAGCTGCAGTACAGGATGCTACTCCCATAGTCTAGGCTAGATAGCTAGGCTTTAGCTTTTCTTTTAGCATTGTTATTTGAATTCAGTTGTTGTTCTGAGATGTAGTTTATATTTAGAGACTCGTTTTGAGCTGGATGTTCTTGAGTTGTTATCTTAGACACTTAGATTATCTCTCCCTCATTTGTATTACATTGTGGTTTTGATCTCTCTATCTACCTTTACTATTCTGTATCTGCCTTAGATGTGATTGAGACTGTTCTGTTATGTCACCTCCATTCGGAGTGTATATACTGTACAGGTACCTTTATATTGTTAGATGATTGACCTAGGACAGCGTTCTACCGTCGACACTGCGGCGTAGGCTGGGCGTAGTTATGTTCTCGTACCCTCACAGTGGGTGCGGGTCGTGACAGCAAATATTGCCCTGCGGCCAGGGGATGAATGAATTCATGCGGCTGAAAAGGCAGAAGTTCATGCGGCTGAGAATCATGGAGTCTTATGCGGCTAGGCAAGGAGCCCATGGCCGATGCGGCAAGGATTAATAAGGCCATGCGGCTGAGAGTTGCCAAGGCCTTATGCGGTAATGACTGCCATGCGGCCAGGGAAAAACTTGTCGCATGAAAATCCATGCGGTCAAGTACTGCCATGTGGCTGGAAAACTGTTCTTCTTCTCCTCTGGTCCGAGAAGAAAAGTCGTGAAATCCATGGCTTCAAAGCTTCATAAATCCTTCATCCAAGGTCTGAATCCTGACTTCCATAGGTCAAAATAGGGCAGAACGAAATTCTCTACAACATGGAACTATCAAAACTAGATAATAACAAGGTTAGATAGATCAAAACCCAAGAAATTCGAAAATACAATAAACTTAGATCTACACAAATTGAACCATGGAAATTAGAAATGCTAAGTATTAAAGTACGTTAGAATCTCGTGAGGAAGAGAATGGAACAATAAAAACTAAGTTCCTCAATGAAGCAAGCTGCACTTGCCTAGGCTCTCTCTGGTAGGTGAAGAGAGTAATGGTAGAGAAGAAGAAGTAAATGAAGAAGTAAATGAAGAGAGAGAAGGAGTGGGCGGCTATAAAGAAGAAGAGTGGGGTTAGGTGGGGGGTTTGGTCCACATGAAGAAAAACCAATCCAAACAGAACCAAGCCAACCAAGCCGAACCAAGCAAGAGAAATACCAAGATAAACCATGCCAGGAAACGTGTAATATACGTACACGTATACCAAAATACGTAACACAAACCACGGTCATTACAACTCTACCCACCTTAAAAGAATTCCGTCCTCAAAATTTAATCAAGATGCTAGAGAAGCAAGGACAAGCTATACTAATTACAGCAATCAAGCAATCATTCATTCAAGCAAGAAATTGAGAGCACAAGGCATAAGGAAGACATTATACCTTATGAGTCAAACAGGTCGGGATATCACGATCGGATATCATCCTCACGCTCTCACGTTGACTCACCCAAGGAGTGATGACCCCAAGCAACACGGACTAAACTAATAGTCTTATTCTTGAGTATCTTCTTTCTTTGGTCCAATACAGACACGGGCCTCTCCTCATACGAAAGGTTGGTACCAACATCCAATTCCGAATGATCCATGATGTGGCTCGGGTCTGGGATATACCGTCGTAGTTGGGATACATGGAACACGTCATGCACCTCACGTAACGACGGCAAAAGAGCGAGACGATAGGATACATCACCTACTCGCTCCAGAATATCGAACGATCCTATATACCTAGGACTAAGCTTTTCCCGTACGCCGAAATGAATGATGCTACAGTTAGGCAAAATCCTTAGGAATACAAGGTCGCCGACAGAAAACTCAAGGGGGCACGGATGAGAATCGGCCCAATGACGCTGGCGATCTTGGGCAACTCGAAGATGATCTCTGACTCTTCTGACCACCTCAACAGTCTGAGCAATTATTTTTGGACCGAGCATCTGCTTCTCTCCAACATCGTCCCATGCTAGCGGGGGTCGGCACTTCCTACCATACAGTGCCTCGAATGGTGCAATCTGGATACTAGCCTGGAAACTGTTGTTGTACGAGAACTCTACCAAGTGCAGGTGATCCTCCCATGAACCACCAAAGTCGAGTGTACACGATTGCAACATGTCTTCCAAGGTTCATATGGTAAGCTCTGACTGACCATCTGTCTGCGGATGATAAGCTGAGCTGAACTGGAGGTGAGTTCCCAAACTCTCCTGCGGGCTACGCCAAAAGTGCGACATAAATCTTGAGTCTCTGTCCGAGGTGATACTGACTGATACACCATGAAATCTGACAATCTGCCTGAGGTACATCTCTGCTAGCTGAGCCGTCGACTGACTAACTCTGAACGGAAGAAAGTGAGCCACCTTCGTGAGCCTGTCTATAATAACCCAAATAGCATCCCTACCGGCCGGGGACCTAGGTAATCCAGTCACAAAATCCATAGTTATGTGCTCCCACTTCCATTCTGGAATTGGCAAGGGCTGAAGAAGTCCAGCTAGCCTCTGATGTTCAGTTTTAACTTGTTGGCAAACCAAACACCGAGAGACAAACCGGGCTATCTCCTTCTTCATGCCATTCCACTAAAAGTGCTGACGAATATCACGGTACATCTTCATACCGTCCGGATGAATGGAATACTGGGAACTATGAGCCTCTGCCATGATCTCCTGTCTGATACATCCACTAGGTATACAAAGACGCCTCCCATGTCGAAGTGTACCGTCTCCATGAATGCATAACTCCGGTCTTCGTCCTGCCTCACACTCAGCTCTAAGTCGCTGAAGCTTAGAATCTGCTGACTGTAAAACCCCTAAATTTCTACTATTTTTTAATTAAATTTGGTACCGATTTAAAATTTTGTATTGTACGTCACGTAGCCATATATATTGTACGTCGTGTGCGGAAGTTCGTTTTTTGAATTTTGCTCGACGAGTACGAATATATGCGAGCGTACATATTTTAGAAAAATATTTTCTATCATTTATAGTTTCAAAATAATATACATAATAATTATTTTGTTATCGTACCAAAGTTTTCAAATTATTATTTTATTTATTAAAAGTCTTTCGTGAAAAACAGTTATTACTAGTAAATAATATTATTCGCGTATATACATATATTCATAAATATTTATTGAGTTTAATTGTAAATAATAATGCATTTTCGAAATTATTATTTTAGCATTTTTAGAAAACATATTTTGAAATTTTTGTAGCAATTTAAAACTTGATTTGATTTATGGATGTGTTTTAAATAGTAGATTAATATCTATATTTGAAATTTGATTTATTCCTTTTGATTTTAAACTAAGAATTTAATTAGATTTTAATTAGATTTGTATTTAGATTTGGATTTGCTTGATTTTAAATTAAGTTGCGAACTATCTATTTTGGGTTTAAATTAATTCTAATCCTATCCAAATGGGAATTCCCACATCCTATAAATAGGCATGTACTCATCCATTATATTTTTTCCACAAGCCAATTCTCCACAAAATTCCACAACCCAAATCGTGCATCGTGTCCGTGTCCCCTCCACTATTCTCCTCTTTTATACATACATTATTTTCGTCCCATGTCCGACAACTCCGAACATCCTTCCCCGTCGTGTCAGACACATCCGACACGACGCTACACTAAACTCGCAAATACAGACCCAAAAATCCTAAGACCTATGACCTCCCCTCTCGACCACGACCACCATCACTGCCATCTCCTTCTTTCCTCACCGCCATCATCGGCACACCCCCATTTTCCTCCTCGACTTCCCCAAACACCAGCCGTGTGTCCCAGACAACCCCCGATCTTCCCCATGTCCGCCCAATTCTCCACCACCGGCATATCCAAATGCCACCGCCATTGCCGCAACACCAGACCACCAGCCCATCACAATCACCATACCACAACCATCGCCTACTTCCACCGGACCACCAACGCCAACCCGGCCACGGCTACCGGCCGGAACCCTACCAGAAAACTCACCACACCCACCACCGTCACCCATAGAAGAAGAAGGATTGGAAACCCTAACCTGACCTCCGGTTTCGACCGTCCCTGGTTCCCCGTTTCTTTATACCACTATCGTCGGACTCCGCACATATCCGCTTCTCTGCGACCGCTGCGTCGACAGTCCCCTCACCCTAGCCTCCTTCGCAGCACCTCGGCGGTTGCCTCGCGTGCCGAGTGGCCGAACTTGGCCCAGCGTCGACGAACCGTGCATCCACCGCCGCCCTAGACTCCGATCGCCGTCGGAAAGCCCAGGCTACCCTCCTTCTTCCTCGTGACACCCCATTGCCCGAAAACCCTCCGTCGCCCCACTGGGGAACGCCGGCGAGCCGTCCCCCTTCGAAACCCCTTTTCTCTCCCTATCCTCCCACGATCGCCGCGACGAACCGTCGACGACCACTTCGATCCGCCGCTTCAAACCCTCTCCGCCTCCACGCCCTAGCCGTCCGCTCCGCCTGGCCGGATCCGCTGTCCGCGACCACCCTCCGCCTCAAGTGCAGCCCACACCGTCGGAACCATCGAAACCCCTTTCCCTCCGCTCCACCGCGAGCGCCCGATCGACAAACCCTCCGCCGTGCCGTACGCCGCGACTCCACCCCTATCACTTCCGTGTGCGACCGCCATCAAATCCTGGGCCACCGCACCGCTTCGTCCCCGTGTCTGGCGCCGCAGCACTACGCCGAGCAGCTCCGCTGCTTCCTTTCTCCTCCCCTCTCTCTCTCACTCTCTCCCTCGTTCCCCTTTATTTTTTTCATCTTTTTTTATTTTTTATTTTTCCTTGGTCTTCTCTCTCCTTTGGGAGAAGAGAACCGAAATGGGAATTTTATTATTATTATTTTTTTTCTTTATTTTTGTTATTGCGGTTAACTGAGATATTTCTTGTATACTATTAATATTATTGTTATTAATATTAATGTTATTATTTTTGTTGGTAGCTTCTTTATTTCCCTTACTATTATTAATATATTAATAATTGATATTATTTTATTAGTATTTTTTATCAACCATGTATTTTAAATAACCTATAAATAATTGTAAAATTTTATTCGTAACGTGATTTTTATGTGGCTTAGAAGTTGAAATATATTATAAAATATATTATTATACAATTGTGGTAATTTGAATGTAGTTTTGAGCTAAGAGGATCTTGATATATTAAATTTTATTTGTTTTTGCTAAAATGGTTTACTAGCTATAATTATCTAAGTATTTTAACTAATAGTACATAGTTTTCACTAATATAAATAAGTATTTCCTAGGCAATAACATGTTTAGTTTTATATTATGTACATTTTCAAAATAATTATAAAATACCTATTCTCTCAAATTCTCTCTTGGTCATCATCAAATCTTGTCCATAACAAATCCCCTAAATCCCATTCCCTTGCAAATTCGAGACTACCTTATGTCCACCCTAACTAATTTAACCCTTTCGGACCCAATGGAACTGTCCGTGCCACCATCAGAGGTCACCTTGTATAGTTGTTGCACCGACATCGCAGTTCGTGCCACATTGATTATTGCAGTACCACCTTAGGCGTCAATCAGGCAAGACACCTTGTCATTCGCTGTTTACTTATTTTAGCTCATATTTCATGCATTGTTCATTATTTTCTTTATGCAAAATAAACTGTGATACATAGCATAACCTGTTAGAACTTACTGTTCATTTATATTCTGCTATATATTATTTTTCTTACACATTAAACCTAGATTTAAGGGACCACCTTTGTGTGTTACATTCATGGCCTTGACACGTTGTACCACAAAGTTGTGTGTCGCATGTAGAATACGGACGTGCGTGATTGGCTGGCCACCAATACGTACAAGCCGTGCGATAGGAATAACCGCTAATAGTGGTTGCATGCTAGTTTGACTTAGCGGTTATTGTTGTGGATACAACATAGTAGGCATTAGGCGGGGAGGACAATTCCTTAGCGTATGGGCTTCGATGCACTTTCCCTTATGATCCGGACTCTCCGCTGGAGATACGGGGTTGATGACCCATGATTACTGACGGCCACTGACGATTCTGCAGAACGTCATGCTCTTACTGATGGGGCCTCTGGTGCCCAAGGGGGACTACGCCGATCCTATTCAGCCAGGGCCCATGCGTAGGAAGGATTGTTCTTAACTACATTTCACTTAGAACGGTTGGGTACCTTTATCCGTTAGGTACGAGTACTTTTGGTTTGGGTACTTGTATCTGACCGTGGCTTGGAACAATAACTTGTTGCAGATTAGTTCGTCACATCTTGTCCTTGTTTGGTTGTAGGTGTGACTTACTACTTCGATGAGAAGGTATTGAACCTTATTGGGGTCCGGATACCATATTGGATTCATAGCATGGAAAGATACGTCACCGTGAATTAGTTTACCATCTCCTATCCTTGTTTGGTTGGGGGGATGGTACGCTCGTTCAATAGGTGTGTATTAGACCATGTTATAAATTCAATTGACTTATTTATTTGAGCAATATTTATTCAGTTTATATGGCATGATATTATGTGTCTTGTTACATCCCTCTGAGGACCTGGTTATCTCTCCAGGTGTGTGCTATTGTCTTTTGCAGGTGTTCTAGCTCTAACCGTGATCGTTGCTATTTCTTCGAGGATGATTGCACTTGGATCGTCTTCGCTTCGCTCGCCAAACTTATTTCTTTTTTCCATGTATTTTTCTTTTACTTGTTGGTAGTGGATTTGTCTCTGCCCAACATATTGTATCAAGACAAATTCATTCTCATTATATGATATCTTTTATTCATTTATTCTGTGTGGATGAGATTAGTTATGGTTCTACTGTATTTTACAGCTTATGTATTCATACGAGGATTCCATATATTGGTGTATACTTCGTATGAATACAGCTGGCATATCTACGTTCTTAGTCCTACGTATTTTGGGACTGGGCGTTACACTGACTACGCCATCCGGATCCTCTCGACTATAGTAGACTGAACTTGCATACTGGCCATCAATGCCACACTGGTAGGAAGGACAACTTTTATACCCATCTTTTGAAGATCTGCTATCAGCTCTGGCTGGGTTGTTAGGAAATAAACTCATAATCCACAAGTAGCTCTAGCTACCTTCTCTGACGTATGTTAAGATCCTTCTGGGTGAACACATACTTCAGGCTCTTGTGGTCGGTGAAAATCTTCACCCTATCTCCATACAAGTAATGCCTCCATAACTTAAGTGCAAACACTACCGCTGCCAGCTCCAAGTCATGGGTTGGATAATTCTACTCATGATCACGAAGTTGACATGACGCATAAGCTATTACCTTCCCATGCTGCATCAGAACACATCCTAAGCCTCTGTCTGAAGCATCATAATACACTGAGAATCCCCCGGTCCCATCTGGAAGCGTAAAAATGGGAGCCGTCATCAAGCCTCGCTTCAACTTCTTAAAAGAATCCTGACATTCTGCTGTCCAAGCAAACTGTACATCCTTGCGGGTCAACTGGATCAATGGCGCTGAAATCCGAGCAAAGTCTGAAACAAATCACCGGTAGTAGTCGGCCAAGCCAAGGTAACTGCAAACTTCTGCAACTGTGTGGGGTACTGGCCACGTCTCAATGGCCACGATCTTCTGGAGGTCCACTTCTACTCCTCCTCTGGTGATGATATGGCCCAAGTACGAAATGCAATCGAGCTAGAACTCGTATTTACTAAACTTGGCATATAACTGGTGCTCCCTGAGAGTCTGAAGAACCACACGGAGATGCTGCTCATACTTCGCCTCACTCTTGCGGTAGACCAGGATGTCGTCTATGAACACGATCACAAACTGATACAAATAAGGCATGAAAATACGATTCATGAGGTCCATGAATACAGCTGGTGCATTGGTTGCTCCAAATGGCATAATAAGGAACTCCCAATACCCATATCAGGATTTGAAAGCTGTCTTCGGGATGTCCTGCTCTCTGACTCTGATCTGATAGTACCCTGACCGCAAGTCGATCTTCGAAAATACTGCTACCCCTTTGAGTTGATCAAACAAGTCATCTATCCTCGGGAGAGGGTATCTGTTCTTGATTGTCACTGAATTTAAGGTACGATAATCAACACATAATTTGGACGTACCATCCTTCTTTTTTAAAAGAAGCATCGGGGCTCCCCAAGGTGATCCACTAGCATGAATGAATCCCCTGGTTCTGAGTTCTTCAATCATCTTGTACAATATCTCTAGCTCTGACGGTGCCATCCTGTAGACTCTCTCTGATACTGGTACTGTCCCTGGGATCAAGTCTATGGTGAACTCGATCTCTCACTCTGGCGGCATTCCTGGAAGCTCTTCTGGAAAAATATCTGGAAACTTCTCGACTATCCGAGGTAACTGTACTGCTGCTACTGCCATCTGCAATACTGGAGGAGAAGGTTCAACTTCGCCTCGGGAAAAAGAAAACTCTGGCTTGCCTGGAATGCTAAAAATAACCCTGCCAATATGGCAGTCTATCCTAGCATACTGGTCTCTCAACCAATCCATCCCTAAGACCATATCATAATCGGCCATCGGGAACTCTATCAATCTAGTGGGGAACTCTTTACCGCTAACTACGACCCGACACGAGAAAAATACTCTATCTACTCCCACAAGTCCGTTACCAGTAAGTATATTGAGCCTTACTGATAATGACTCGGGCTCCAGTCCTATCCGTGTCACGAATCGTACAGACAAAAATAAATGCGATGCACCAAAGTCAAATAATACTGAAGCTGGAAAGGTGTTGACGAGAATAGTACGTGCCACTACCTCACCTGGTGCTAATCCTTCTTCTTCCATGGTCAAAGCCAGCACTTGACCATGACCTCTGGGTGCGGGTCCCCTCTGCTGAAAATCTCTCTGCCTGCTCTGGATCAGGGCTTGGGCTTGGGCATACTGCTGCGGTCTCTGCTGCTGGAATGCCTGGGCCTGTGTTGGCATTGGCCTCGAGAATGGGTACTGCTGCTACTGTTGGACTGGTGCTGGTCCTCTTACCGAAGGACTAGAGAAAGCTGAAGAAGATGAACTCCCCCTGTTCGGACAGTTCCCAATCCTGTGGTCTGGACACCACAAACCAAGTAAAAACCCTGTACTCTGCGACACTCTGATACCACATGCCCTGGCGTCCCGCAGTGTGAACATCCCACTGCGGAAGAGTGCTTCTGCTTCTGCTGCTGAGGATGCGTCGAGGTTGAATGTTGAACCGACGTCACTGAGGCCGCCCGCCTCGGAGCTCCAATGGTCAAAGCCCTAGCTACCGGGGCTGGTGTTGAAGACTGATTCATCTGGCCGTGGGACCGCTTCCGACCCCCGGTCCTATCCACGATCCTCTGAGAGGTATACTCATGCCTCCTGGCTGCTCTCAATACTGTATCAAAAGTCTGATGCTCAAACTGGTCCACTGCCAATAAAATTTCCAGAAGGAGCCCCTGCTGAAACTGCTGGACTCTGTCGAACTCGGTTGCCACCAAGGTGGAAGCAAACCGACTAAGTCTCAAAAATTCGACCGCATATCCGTCGACCGTCCTGCCCATCTGCTTCAGATTGGTGAACCTCGTCTGTAGATCGTACCGAGCTACAACATCGAAATACTTGGTCTGGAATCTCTCACGGAATACTGCTCAGGCAATAGTGCAACTAATCCAACGGCCTGCGCCGCCCACCAGCTGCGGGCAAGATCCAATAACTGCAAGCGCACCACGGCCACCTTCTCATCTTCTGGAGTCCCGGCTGCTTCTAGAATCACCTCTGTGTCTTGAAGCCAAGCATCAGCAGTGATAGCATCTTTACTACCGTCGAAGAAGGGAGGGTTCAAGCGCTTGAAGCTGTTGGCAGCGCTGTTACACTGATAAACTCCTCTGGTCAGAGCATCTGTCATTGCCTGGTGCAAGGCATCTCCTTGACGATTCTGAGAAGCTAACAATGTCCTGATGAGACCCACCAAGGTTCCATCATTAGGCTCTACAGGCTGGATGGGCTGAACTGGTGGCTCTCCTCCAGTAGGCATGACTCTGGAGGCTACTCCTGAATGCTGGGCTTGATCTCCGGGTTGCTACTGGTCCACGGGAGGTGCTCTGCCTTGCTGATCGGTAGGACCAGGAACAATACCGCTGAAGAAGACGACATGGAGAACAATAAGGAAGGACCAGGACAGATCAAAGATACAAGCATGTGATCAGGTCAAGAATTCATGGATTTAGAGGATACGAGCTGAGATCAAGGACGAGTAATAATTGAGACATCTATTCGGTAAACCCACATATCTTGATTTACAAGACTTGCATGGTCCACCACTTAAACCATGTAACACCACAGAACCAGAATACTGGAGAGCGGAGGCGTACATAGCCAGCTACGTATATTGAAGTGCAACCCACCGTGCTATATGGTCACGGCTGTCTAGATACATGAGGGTTTAAATACAAGCCATCAGTCTTCGATGGCCATAAACAAGCCTATTGTCTCAATCTCAAGCAAGTAATAACATATACAAGATGTCAGCGCATCAAATATACAATAGTAAGGCGTCCCATACATTACATATTTGGATGATCATGAAGCTAGTCGTACAAAATGTCAAGACTAGCAAGAGTTTCAGTCATACATGATCAACCCTAGGATCTGTTAATTATGTTACAGCCCGTAGACAGACAGTAAATAAAGGTGCAATACGAGCTAACACGTGCTCGCCGGCTAAACGCCTCAAAAGAATTTTTTTACAATAGAGTGGGAGAGCTAAAAATAAACCCACTCATTGCCAGGGTTACGCCTGGTGGTCACCATCTGGCTGGAAGGTAGGTAGATCCTCTGGAGCTGCTCCGATATCTGGCCATACAAAACTAGCTGGGTCAGACCCCAGAAAGAGCAAGTGCCACAAAAGAGGCTTCACTTAGGAACTAAAACCAGCATATCATAAGTGAATAATAAAGATACTTATAAAGATACTGATAATAACATGGACAACAATAATAAATTGAGTACGAGGAAACCATTCAAGTAGCCAAGTTGCAACCCTTAAACTAAACAAGGACCGGGGTTGCAACCCTTCACCTGAATAGAAACCCGTCTCAAATACTGTTGATAAGTAATAAAACAATAAACGAAAAGAGGACACAGAACTATTCCGGAAGCCAGGTTACAACCCTTAAACCAAACAAGGACTGGAGTTGTAACCCTTCGCATGAACAGAACTTGACCCATGATCATTATTGTTAAGGCCAGTATAAATAATCATGTTATTGAAGTAAGGTAAAACATGACGGGCATGACATGGGGTACAATAAGACAATAAACGAAGAGAGGACACAGAACTGTTTTGGGAGCCATGTTACAACCCTTAAACCAAACAAGGACCGGGGTTGTAACCCTTCGCCTGAACAGAACTGGTCCCCTGATCATTATTGTTAAGGCAAGCATAAGTAATCCTGTCATGTCACAATCTTGTACAGGATCAGGATAAGACGAAGCTGGGCTAGACTCCATCCAATCAATGACGACCATGCAATGAGTACGGCTTGATACTTTAACTAACTAGGGTTATCACAGTCCTAGTCACTAGCAAGATGCAAATAAGATTATTCCAACAGCCACAAGCCATGCAGACCATCCAGGTTATCCAGACGCAATTAGGGGGTTGAATTCAGGTGGGTACATCGTCCCAGAAATGCATGTACCCTTCCGTAGTTTGGCGGTTGCAACACATATCAGTATGCTGGAAATGTGCCCTACTCGACTGTAGGCTACAAATCCATGATGGGGCATCCAGATAACGGGATTGCCTGTAGCTGGGAAATCTCTCCATGACTACTGGATTTTTCTAGTTATTAACCTTAGTCAATTTCAGTAGGTACCCCTGACCGTGGTATTCAGGGATCCCTATCCTAGACATGATGCAAGACAATATTAGTTTATTTGTACAAATACAATCATCTACGGTATCCAGGTCATTTATACTGGTCATGTCAGGCTTGCTGTCGTAACAGTATATCATGTCAGGTTTACTTGTCAAGAGTGCGCCACGACAGGCCACTATCGTGTTCATGAAACGTATCAGAATTTACATGACATAAGCATAAATATAACATTCCAATAAAATAATAATAATATAATAATAAAAGAGGATAAGGACTATGGAAAGAGCCATACGGCTAAGGGAAATAAGCTCATGCGGCTGAGAAAGAACGGGCACATACGGCTGCAAGGGAATCGGGCATATGCGGCTGAAGAATGCAGGGCGTATGCGGCTATAGGGAGCAAACGCATGCGGCTGGAAGGACGCGAGCTTATGCGGCTGAAAGAACGGGTCATATGCGGCCGCGGAGGAACAACTCATGCGGCTAAGAGGGGATCAACGCCATGCGACTCATGGGGAGTTAGGCTTATGCGGCCGAAAGAGAACAAGTCATATGCGGCAGTAGGGAAAGCAATGCCATGCGGCTGAAAATAACTTCATATAGCCAGGAAGGGAAACAGGGGTATGCGGCTCGGAAGAGCGGGCTTATGCGACTGTGGGTCAATAAGGCCATGCGGCTGGATCGTGCCGAAGCCTTATGCGGCTGTGGAGAGGCAGATTATATGCGGCAGTGAGTAATTGAGTTCATGCGGCAAATATTGCCCTGCGGCCAGGGGATGAATAAATTCATACAGCTGAAAAGGCAGAAGTTCATGCGACTGAGAATTATGGAGTCTTATGCGGCTAGGCAAGGAGCCCATGGCTGATGTGGTAAGGATCAATAAGGCCATGCGGCTGAGAGTTGCCAAGGCCTTATGCAGCAATGACTGCCATGCGGCCAGGGAAAAACTTGTCGCATGAAAATCCATGCGGTCAAGTACTGCCATGTGGCTGGAAAACTGTTCTTCTTCTCCACTGGTCCGAGAAGAAGAGTCATGAAATCCATGGCTTCAAAGCTTCATAAATCCTTCATCCAATGTCTGAATCCAGACTTCTATAGGTCAAAATGGGCAAAACGAAATTTTTTACAACATGGAACTATCAAAACTAGATAATAACAAGGTTAGATAGATCAAAACCCAAGAAATCTGAAAATACAATAAACTTAGATCTACACAAATTGAACCATAGAAATTAGAAATGCTAAGTATTAAAGTGCGTTAGAATCTCGTAAAGAAGAGAATGGAACAATAAAAACTGTGTTCCTCTATGAAGCAAGCTGCACTTGCCCAGGCTCTCTCTCTAGTAGATGAAGAGAGTAATGGTGGAGAAGAAGAAGTAAATGAAGAAGAAGTAAATAAAGAGAGAGAAGGAGTGGGCGGCTATAAAGGAGAAGAGTGGGTGTAGGTGGGGGGTTTGGTCCACATGAAGAAAAACCAATCCAAACCGAACCAAACCAACCAAGCCGAACCAAGCAAGAGAAATACCAAGATAAACCATGCCAGGAAACATGCAATATACGTACACGTATACCAAAATATGTAATATGAAGTTATTTTCAGTGAGCATGTATGTGCGACACTTTTTGCCTTTTAAGGTGGGTTTGTCTACGGAGAGGCTGGCCGAGATGTACGTGCGACAGATAGTCCGATTGCACGGGATTCCAGTGAGCATAGTCTTGGATCGGGATAGCCGATTCACTTTCCACTTCTGGAGGAGTTTACAGCTTAGCTTGGGCACATCGCTCAAGTTCAGTACCGCATACTACCCCCAGACAGACAGGTAGTCGGAGAGGACAATTCAGACCCTCGAGAATATGCTTCGTACCTGTATCTTGGACTTCGGGGGATCTTAGGAGGACCACCTTCGCTTGGTAGAGTTTGCTTACAACAACAGCTACCAAGCCAGTATAGAGATGACACCTTTCAAGGCTCTATACGGACGGAGGTGCCGTACTCCCTTGTCTTGGGATGATGTCGGCGAGAGGGTTTTGCTTAGCCCTGAGATGGTGGTGGATGCTGCAGAGAAGGTCATGGTCATCAGGGATAGACTTCGGGTGGCGCAGGATATGCAGCGACATTGGGCCGATAGCCACCGGAGGCCGTTGGAGTTTGAGGTATAGTTTAGATTTTTCTAGTATTTGAGTCTGATTGGGATTATTTTAGATCAAGCTTTAAGTCTTCTATTTTTGTTCTAGGTTGGTGATCTTGTGTTTCTGCGGATTTCTCCGACGCATGGCACGATTCGTTTTGGGGGAGGCGGGAAGCTTAGTCCACGATACATCAGACCTTTTCGTATCTTGGACAGGGTCGGTGCAGTGGCTTACCGATTGGAGTTACCGCCCGCACTAGAGGGAGTGCACAACGTGTTCCACGTGTCGCAGCTGAGACGGTACGTGGCTGATCCCAGTCATGTTTTGGACCACTCCAAGATCGAAGTGGGACCAACTCTCAGTTATCCAGAGAAGCCGGTTGAGATCTTGGACCGAAAAGAGAAGGTGCTCCGAAACCAGGTCATTCCCTTGGTTCGCGTTGCATGGAGGTACCACTCTCCAGGTGAGTCTACCTGGGAGAAAGAGGAAGACATGCGAGAGCGATTTCCATATCTCTTCGAGCCTTGAGGTAAAAAATTTCTTTTTCTTTCCTTGTTCTATTTATGTTGCTGTGATAGTTTCGCCTTCAATTTCGAGAACAAAATTTTTTTTAAGGTGGGTAGATTTGTCACTCCCACTTTTCATAAATAGGGGTAAATGGTTATTTTGCATTTTTCAGAATTTTAGAAATTTTTATTTAATTATAATGTTGTTTGGGAATTATTTAAGTCGGGTTCGAATTTCATCTCAATCCGACTTGTATCGGGGACCCGGACAGCTCAGACTCTAGATGGAACCCAAACTTAAGTTAGATATGGCCCATAAATCCCAAGTTAGACATGGCCCATAAATCCACTAATTAATCTAGTACTTTTAGACAAATCCCACATGACTTAATCGGACAATTTGTAGATTTTAACTCGGCCCGTTTAACCCCGATTTATCACTTAAGTCAGTTTTGACCTAAAGGAGGCTTGGAGGGCATTTTGGACATTTGCCAAAATCTCCCAAACCTCCCTTACATGGCCGGCCACATGAGGGTCTCCCTCTCTCCATTCACTTCTTCCCCACTCTCATTTCTTTCCCCTATTGAGTTCTTCCCCAAAACCTAGACCTAAAACCTTGATTTCATCTCCAAATCCTCTCTTTTTTTCAAAATTTCTTCCATAGATCCTCTCTACACCATCAAGGGAGGGTGCTACCAAAGTTTGGAAGAAAAGTGCAAGGTGGAAGTGTCCTTTCTACAAAGATTTTCGTGTCGGAGAGAATTTCATAGGGATTCACTCCTAATAGGTAATTTCCTATCCTCTAAATCTTTTTCCCATGAATTTTAATTAGTTTTGGAAGCCATAGGATTTACCCCATGGTTGTGTCCCTTTGTGTCATGGTTAGAGGCCTATGGGAGACTCCTAGGAGAACTAGGATGAGGGTGTGTGTCCAATATCCTTGTGTGTGTGTGTCCATGTATCCATGTGTGTGTTTGTGTCCATATATATATATGTGTGTGTGTGTGTGTGTGTGTGTGTGTGTGTGTGTGTGTGTCCATATGTATATATGTATCCATGTGTGTGTGTCTATATATATATGTATGTATCCATGTGTGTGTGTCTATATATATGTATGTATCCATGTGTGTGTGTGTTGTGTCTATATATATATATATATATATATATATATATATATATATATATATATATATATATATATATATGTGTGTGTGTGTGTGTGTGTGTGTGTCTATATATATATGTATTTATCCATGTGTGTGTGTCTATATATATGTATGTATCCACATATGTGTGTGTGTTGTGTCTATATATATGTGTGTGTGTGTGTGTGTTGTGTCTATATATATGTGTGTGTGTCCATATATATGTATTTATATATTCATGTGTGTGTGTGTGTGTATCCCTACATATATATATATGTAAGTATGTGTGAGTGTTATATATATATATATATATATATATATATATATATATATATATTTATATATTATATATATATTATATATATATATATATATATATAATATATATATATATAATATATAAATATATATATATATATATATATATATATATATATATATATATATATATAGAGAGAGAGAGAGAGAGAGAGAGAGAGAGAGAGAGAGAGAGAGTGAGAGGAAAAGAAATTAGAGAGTGACAGGAAGGGGAGAATAGAGGGTGAGAATGAGAGGGAGAAAGAAGAGCAGCCATAGCAGCCAGGGGGGATTAGGGGCTGCTGTCCCCCCCCCCCCCAAAAAGCAGCAGCAGTAGCATGCTGGCAGCAGCAGCAGGCATATGCAGCAGTAGCAGCTGCAATAAGCACCCACATTGACCCCATTTACCCCCTAAGTACCCCATATATATACCTATATATATACCCATATATATACCTATATATACCCATATATATATACCCCCCCCCCCTCTAAATGGCCTATAGGTGTGTGGGTTTGAGTGAGATTTTGGTGAGTTAGAATACAAGTTATGGGTTAGCTATTGAGATAAGTTAGAAGATAGTGGGATAGTGAGTTAGAGGGTAGAGTTTGATGGTGTTAGATAAGTTAGTGAGTGAGTTCTAGTTAGAGTTAGTTAGATTAGTCAAGGGTTAGAGTTAGATTTATGTGGTATCCCTTAGATACCAAATTGGTATCTCATGAATCTCCATTACCTTAAGGTAATGTGATTTTACCTTTTTTGACTTTTATATATCAAGATACCATGATACGGTATCGAGATTCTAGGAGAGGGTTGAAATACCATATTAGAGAGTGGAGAAATACTTAGAATGAGGGTAGGAAGGTCTAGAGTCGAAGTTAGAGGCTAAGGATCGGGTTTACCTTAGAAAGGGTAAACGGGACATGTTAGGATAATACCCATTTCATAACATATGGGTTTAATACCTTAAGATATAGTTGTAGTTAGGATTTTATGGTTGGTAATGGTTAGGAATAGTGGACTTAGACTAGTTTTGACCTGTTGACCGCGGTTGACTATTTTTGACCAAAAGTCAACCGAAAGTCAACTGTAGCCTAAAATTGACTAGAACTTGACCGAACTTGACCAGTTGACCCAAAGTCAACTGTTAGTCAACGTTAGTCAAGTTTGACCTAGAGTTGACCCAGGGTTTACCAGAGTTGACCAGTTGACCAAAAGTCAACTGTAAGTCAACCTTTGACTTAAATCGACCTAGTTTAACTTTGTTTGACTTGTATTGACCTAGCTCGACTTTGTTAGGCCTAATATGACTTAGATTGACTCTATATGATCTAGTTTGACTTTGTTTGACCTAGTTTGACCTAGTTTGACTTAGTTTGACGTGTCTTGACTTAGTTTGACTTAGTTTGACGTGTCTTGACCTAGTTTGACTTAATATGACTTGATTTCACTTCCAAACCATTATATTGATACAATATTCCATCTATAGGTCCTCAAGGTACTGTTTTTGGACTCAGTCGACTTATCCATTACATCACAGGAGAGTACATTCTCTGATAACTTTTTCAATTCACGATAATTATTATAATTCATGTAATTAGTGTAGATATGCTTGTTCTTGACACATTGGTCACACGGATTGGTATTCATGGATCCTGACATGAGATGTTATTCCTGGTTATCTTGGTATGTATTGTACAAGCCCCATTGTAGTTCTTGTGCAGTATATGGACACCGATTCTCGAGGAGACTTGCTCCCTTCTCGCAGAATCCCGTGTCGTAACGTGTCTTGCTGGGATCCACTCTACCAGTCGGGGGCGGGGAGTATTAGTGTAGATATGTGGTCAATGCCTATTGTGCACCCATTGTGCACTGATTGATTGTGAGTTTTGATCATACACCCCATGTATGGTTAGCCAGGCCTGCTACTATTGTGCAAGTTCCCAAGCCGGCCACATATTGTAACTAGTACTCACACACCTAGATAGATGATTCTTGATTCTTGTACATGCCATGATCAGTTTTACTTGTCTTATTCTAGCTCTAGATTTACAGCTTATCATGCCATGATACTCACATGTATATCCTATGATTTCTTGTATATACTCTCTATTTACAGTTTTATCGCTTTTGTCATATCTTGTGAACTGTTGTTAGTTGATTGTGCTCGTTCCATTCTGACTGGATATGTTGATAAAATATTACAGATGCTGAAGAGGAGGATTACTGTACCTACTATGGTCCGGATGACGGAGTGGGCATAGACTTGGAGACCTTGGTTCAACAGGGCTTAGCTCCGCCTGACGAGACTTTACCTATTGCTTAGTTAGAGTTATTTTGGACTGGACTTTGTCTCCAGCTTGTCACTTATGATATTATATTTTGGGATTATGTAACCATATTACTTTGTGACTCCCTTTCTCTCTGTTGAGCTGGATATTGCACTTTGTAATTTATATCTATCTAGTTTTCGTGCCATGATTCTTCCTTCTAAATTGTGATTGAGTTTAGCAGTATTTCATATTATATTCCTCCGTGCGGATATGACAGGTTATTATATACTGTTTGTTAGCTAGCAGACCTACATCATTCTATGCCGTTTTTACGATATAGGTTGGGCGCTGTCACACACTTGTGCCCATACCTAGGGTACGGGTCGTGACAGCGGCTTAGCTAGGTTAATTCCTGCCTTGTACAAGCAGAAATGAATGAGATGCAGCATCAGCAGCAAAAGGTAAGGGGTAGCAATTGAAGGACGGTAGGGCAGTAGGGACTGTTGTTTTGGAGCACAACAGTAGCCTCAACAAAAGCAGAAAGGCAACAGGATGTGCTGTTGTGAGGGGTGCACTTGCATCTGTGCACAAGTGTGCATGACTGTGAGAGCAGGGGACCATAGGGTCTGTGTACACATGCTGATCGGTAACAGTAGTGGGGGTACTTACACCTGTGCAAAGTACACTGGATAGGGGGCCTATGCATAGGTGTACACAGGCCAATCATAAACAACAACAACAATAGCAGGTGTAGATGACACAATCCCTGCTGCACTAGGCAGCAGGCAGGGATCAAGTGAAGAGCACTTGTACAGGGGTTAGCTTGAACCTGTCTGTAGCAGAGTTGGCCAAGGGCCTGTGCAGGATCTGTACATATTGTGCACTGATCAGTGGGGGCACATGTGCAGTGTGCATCTGCACTCTACATAATGTGTGAAGTGCAAGGGGTGTATGCTTGTATGAGAGTTGTGTATGTAAGGATTAGAATGAGTTTAGGTAATTGGGTTTACCTATGTGAATGTAGGTAGTGTCTAGGAAGAAATAGGTAATTGAGTTACCCTGTATTAAGGTATTGTTAGGTAATAGGCAAGGGCATGTGCATAGATGTTACATATGGGTATGTTGGTCTATATTGGTAAACTAGGATAATGTATATAGGGTAATGAGTTATGTGATAGGTATAGGGTATTGTATAGGTAATTGGATAAATAGGATTTGGGTATTACCCACATGTTAGATGCCTAGGTAATATGATAGGGTATTGGTTAAATGTTAGGACATTGACATATAGAGTATATGCATATACAATTAGATAGATACATTGGGTTTGACCTAGTATAGACTAGAATACCTTGGTATGGCAAGGTATGGACCCAAAAACCTAGGTAGGACCTAGTTTCACCTAGTTAGCAAGGTATTGACCTAGTTGACCTAATTTGACCTAGAAATGACTTGGAGACCTAGTATTGAGCTAGTATAGCATATTTATGATTCAAAACACAAATTAACATTAATATTCCATATTTAGGTCTTCGAGACACCGTATCAGATACTGCTGATACTTCACACCGGATCTCAAGCGAGTACATTCTCTGATAATTTATCGTTTATGATATATTCTATGTTTCCTGTATTTAGTATAGATATCCTTGATCTTTTGACACATTGGTTACACGGATTGATAGTTTCTGGATTCCATCATGAGATGTTATTCCTTGTATATCTTGGTATACCTTGTGCAAGCCATGTTGTTGGTCTTGTGCATTATATGGACACCGGTTCCTGTGAAGGCTCGAAACATTCTCAGAGAATTTCGTGTCGTAACGTACCATGGCTGGATCCACTATACCAGTCGGTGACGGGGAGTATTAGTGTAGATATGTGACCATACCCTCCTTGTGCATGTTACTGTTCCTTATGAGAGTTGATCATACACCGTACGTATGATTAACTAGGCTATATATCCTTGTACAAGTTTCCAAGCCGATCACATGTTGAAACTGTTTGCAAAAACAAAAGAGTTTTTTTATTTCACAAACTTTGTAAGAAGATTACAATTGAATTCTGGGAAAGTACAACTATAGGAATCCGATTTGAAGACGATCGCTTTATCCCTTGGACGATGTGAACTGTGAAGACGATAGCATCTGAAGAATGCAGCAGCACTTGGACAAGAACTCCTGATTTCTCTGATGATCTTGAATGATCTGATCTTGATAATGAAGGACTTGAAACTCTATTTATAGAGTTCTGCAAAATAACAAATTAGTAGTTATTTCTGGATTGTGCAGACTGGATTGTGCAGGCATTGGACTGTGCAAGCAGCGAACTGCGCTGGCAGTTACTCGATCGTGGCTCCACTGTATTAGACGCGTGGCATTGTTTGATTGAAATGCGCATGGTCGTGTACAGACGGTTGCCACGTGGTGAGCAATTGATGGCATGTAGGCCACGTGTAAAATGTCAGTTATCTTGATGGATTGTGCTGCTTGAACTGCGCTAGCTTCAGACTGCGCTGGGATCGAACTGCGCTGAAGAGGATCTGGTAGACTATGCTTCGGTTGGGCTGACAGATTGTGCTGGCTGTACAGCTGTCCTAAAATGTGGCGCGGCTCGAGAAACGAACAGACTCCTCGTTTTTCGGGCAGTCAGTTGTCAGAAAATCTAATTTTGTGTCAGGTAATGATGACGTTGCCATGTCAGCATTGTGCGCCTGGATGTTAGCGCGGTTCAGCCTCGCGCAGTTGATTTGTTGTGCAATCTGTCTCCTGCGTATTTCATTTGAAAGGTGCTCCATTTGATTTTTATTGCTTTTTTGATGGGTGCAACTTAATTTTTAGGACCTACAAGACCCCCTTCAAAGTTTTCAAAATTTGAAAATATTCAAAGTTTCGAAATACTTTGAATTTCGAATTTAAAATCAAGTTGCGCAAGTGGCGCTCTGACTGCGCGTTTGGAGGAATCAGCTCCGACTTTTGTGGCGCAATCTGAGGTGACTGTTGTACTTCTGAAAACTATAAATAGTTTACATTCTCATTCTGTCAACCTTTACTTGTTTTCTATTTTCTAAAGAGATAACAGCTTCCCTCCTATTCTGACCACTTCTCCTCCTTCTCGCCGTCGACGTTAATGGCTCCTAAGCGAACTGCCACCGAGAAGGCCAAGGCCCCCGCCGAGCCTTCGACTCGGGTTGCGTTCCGAATCTCTCGTCATGAAATTGGCCACCCAGCATTGCAAGGTAGATGACAAACTCGATCGAAACCCTTTTTAGGGTTCTTAACATTTTCGAAACCTTCATACCTCTCTCTTTTTAGAGATTTGATGGTATTACGCTGCCCTGTTTAGGGTTTTGGTTGCACACACAATAGTTTTTCATTTTTATGAAAACTATATTCTTGCGCAATCGGTTGGAAAGCGTTGGCAGATGTTCAGCGCAATCCATCGATTTGCGCAAGTCAGTTCAGCCAGCGCAAACTGATGCCTTGTGCAAGCTGGTTAGCACAACCTATGCCTTGCGCAAATGGATGTGTTGGCGCAATTTGATACTTTGCGCATGTAGGTTGCATTGGCGCAATCTGATGCTTTGCACATAGCACAATTTGATGAACTCTTTTCAAAGAAACTTTGTGATTCTGCATGTACTGATCTTTATCTCTTTATTTGATGCAGTTAACCTCAGGGAAGACCCAGATTATGAGGTCTTTGCAGGATCTTTGGCTGAACCTGAGTTCAAGGAGGATCTTTCCCATGTGACATATCCTCAATATGCCTTGTCGTCATCTCGGCAAGCCATCCTGATGGCCCAAGATAATGAAACTCTGCTGTATTTAATGAACGGGCAGCCACTCCAAACTGCAGATACAGTTACTCATAAGAAGCCGTTATTCCTGTTCGGTGAGGCTTTCGATAAGAACTCTCAACCTAGACCTCGCATGGAGTAGAGGCTTTTTCAAAGAGGCGAGAAGATGATACTTCTACCGGAGATTTCCAGATGCCTTCCCCTGTCTCGCTATGCTTTTGCGAGCTATCTCAGAAGGATGGAATGGGATATAACTCCACTTCAGCAAGCTCGAACGGGGAACATCTGTGTGAAGAAGGGGCCGAACAGCAAAGACATGTTCTACAGTTCCTCGGAGCGTCACAGCTCCCTATTCAGAGGACTGAAACCTGGGTGCATTCCACCAAAAAACTCTTCCCTGCTGCTACCAGTCAGAACACCAATATTCGTAAATGAGTTTGCGAAGGTTGAGGGAAGATATCCAGACCAAGATATTCGATTAACAAGTCTTGTGAATCCAGATAACAAGAGGTGGAGCTGCATAGCCAATTGGATATTGGCTCAATTTGAAGACCGGCTCAAGGAGATTGAGCTGTACCAAGTGGTGTATGCCACCGTTTATGGTTTCCCGCCTAATCTGCATCTATTCCTTGTATTGGTAGAGAGATACAATTACAGAATGGGGACTTTTATGACACCATGCGGAGAGATCGGATTGGCTTTACACGAGATGAAGTACATCTTCAACTTGCCAATGGGGGATATCCCCTATGAAGAATTTGTCCCAACCAATGATGAGTTGGACAAATTATGCCAAGAGAATGCCGACATGGTGGCCGTCTTTGAAGAGCTGCTATGCCACTACAAGATCTGTTCCTTATACTACAAGAGTGGTACATCCGGCACCTGTTACTCAACCAAATGGTTGCCGTATCTCTTTCTCAACCATATCATTGAGAAAAAGACAAAGGAGCACGATAACTGCAAACCCACCTTCTTCAAACCACTTAGCAATAGCGAAGTGATAGGGTTGATGGAGGAGAACAAGGATCTGGATATCAAGATCGAAGATGATCTTCAATATCCCCCTCTCAAGAAAGATGACATTATTGAGAGTTATATGAGGATGGGCTATAGGCCCATACCGAAGGAGGCCCAGTTGGCAGGTTTCCTCACTTATTGGCTTAGACGATACGTCATTCCTGGAGCCAGTGCCGTCAATCACTTTCATAGAGGCATACTATTTGCTGCCGTTCGCTTAGTCTTCGGCTACCGGATGGATCTATTGTCAGCGATGACTTGCAGAGTGAATGCTGGTCTCCACCTTTTTGTCGATCAAATGCTTCGAGGAAAGGACGAGAAAGGAAGATTTTCTCGGCTAGAACTATCATATACATATTTGTTCGGATGGCTGCTTCTGTACTATCCTTCACTGATGAACCCCGATATGGGAGCGGTGAGTGGCAGCTTCTTGAGGAGATTCTCCAAAAGCAAGTGGATATACACCAGTTTAAGAGATTGTAGACGCGCTCTGAATCTCGGAAAGGGATGGAACTTCTATTGTGTTCCCCCTCCAGCTGGCTACGAGCATATGTCCACCAACCTTGTCGATTCTGGGAGGGCATTGCCACTGGGCCACACAATTTTCAACTGGTTGAAGACGATCCGGTCATCTCACTTAGTGTACCGATTTGAAGATGAATGCTACCTGGAGCCCTATCTCCCGAGCCGTTTTGTACGCCAATTCGGCTATGACCAATTCCACGTAGGTAACGCCATAACGTGCCTACAGGAAAAAGGTTACCTGATCGATGGAGCCCGGGCTTGGGCTTACTATAATGCTCGGGACACGAGGATGATATTCTCAATGCCGCTAAAGAGCGATCATGGTCCTCATATGCTGTATACATATTCACTCTTCTACACATCGGCGAACACTTTTGCTGAGAACTTTAGTCTAGTAGACAGTTTTGCGACTGCGGCCCGATTAAAGAAGGGAGCATCTGTTGTATTGGCTCCTGGTAATGATGAAGAGGATGAGCTAGTTGATGCACCGTTGGAAGCTTCAAGGGAAGCCAACTTCCCTGAAGAAGTCAACGAGCCACTGCACGTCTCTTTGAAGGTCGTCAGATCTCCAATCAAGGAGAGGAAGAAAAGGAAGGCGGAAGAACCCTCTTCTCCAGTTGCTAAGAGGAAGATTGTCTTAGAATCTTCAGAAAGGGTCACCACCCGGTCGTAATCTCGGTAGCATGCTGAGTCGACTCAGAGAGAAGAGGCAACGACTCCGACCTCTCTTCAAAGGCAAGTAGATGTTGTAGATGTAGAGAGTCCAGAGAGACCTTTACGCAGAAAGAAGATAATTTTTAGAAGGAAAGTGGCCACTCCTCCAAGACCTATCCTGTCATCGGTCGTGACTAGTGCTGTTGCCGGAGTCATGATGTCGTCTCCTACACCTGCCCTTGAACCCAGGCAGGAAGCTCTCAGTCCAGAGAGAAGGGACGAGGTTGTAGAGACCAGAAAGGATATCGCGGAGATAGCAGATGAGGCTGCGAAGCCAAATGAGCCAGAAACAGAAACTGCCCACCTTTCGGCTTCTCCTCGATCACTACGTGCCGAAGAAAATAAGTTAATGATTGAGGCACTGGACGATTATGACTTTGGCTTCCACGATGATGCAGATCCAGTTGCCGCAACTGATAGTGAAAAAGCACATGAAGAGAGTACAAGTGATGAAGATACATCAGCAGAGGCTGTTGGTGACACTCTGAATCCAAAAGAGGATGCTGATGTACATGCATCCCCAGAGAAGAATACGGTTAAAGAAGTAGCACCGAAAGGAGCTGCTATCACCCATCAAGGAGGTATTGGTATTGACTGATATTAATACCCTTCTTTTATGGATTTAAATGGCTGACATCTTAATTTTTATCCATGCAGAAATTTAACTTTCTCCGATTCTTCCAATATGCACTGACATAGTGCAAAAAAAGAGATAGCCAGCAGTAGCCATCACTTATTAGGCGGCTCTGAAGTGGGTAGTAGCCAGGCAGTAATGTCTGAAGCTACTTCTGCGAGGCTACAACCTATGTCGATAGATGACAAACTTGTCACTGGTTCCAGCAATGGTAAGATTATCCTTACTTTTGATCCTTTTCGATATTTGCTAATGACAGTAAACTGATGGGGTTTATTTGATTTCGCAGAGGAACATCTGGGAGGAGCAACCAGCTCTACCATGGCTTCCTTATCCAAAGAGACTACAGTTCATACTGCCGAACTTTTGCCTGTGCAGGCACCTACTGCTTCAACGTCCATGGGAGTAGCTGCTACACCCGTTGCCATAGCTACTAATAGATTTATAATTGGTTCCTTCACCAACCTTTTCTTCAATTCATTAGGACCCTTAATAGAAAGGGTAATGGAGAAAGAAGATATTGGTTTCATCACTGTTAGGGGTCCAACCTCTTATCTGATTGCTGCCATCCGAAGTCAAGGTGACGAAGCTTAATCTGCTTACCTTGAACACGTACTGGATGAGATGGAGGAATCAGTTAAGATATATAAAGATCTCAATCGGGGAGAGGTAGAGTCCTTGGTACATGCTGAGTTTGAGAGGATGTCTCGAGAGGCTGCAGTTACAAAAGCTGATTTCCAGGTTTTCTTGGATACTTTTGCTGCCAAGTCTTCAGAGTACAACTCTCAGATAGAAATAATAGCATCTGCTGCTGGGGAGAAGGAAAATAAAGTTGCTGAGCTGAAAGTAGAGTTCGATCGACTTCAAGAAGAGTTGAGAATTGTTCAACTTGCTCTAGAAGAAGAAACTACTCAACATCAAGCTACAGTCCAGCAACTGGACATTCTGACCCATGAAGGAAATGAATATGTCAGGACTCATCAAGCTGAAATCTTCCGCCGACTAGTAACCTTACCTACTTTTGATGAAAATTCTGGTATGGAGGAAGCTAGAAGGCGGGTGATAGATTCTCGGGAGGAGCGACTTCAAGCTTTAAAGCAGCAGATGGCTAGTTTGATGACTCCACCAGCTGAATAGGAAGATTTTTTGTATCTTCTGTTTTGTGACATGACTTTTTGTAATACCTTTTAATTTTGATCAATAAAAAGACATTTTCCTTGTGGCTCTATTATTTATTGTATATCTCATTCGAATATAAATAATAGCGATAGAAAATATATTCAGAGGTTCGGGACATGATATATTTCTTGATTTAGAAAATAATTATATTTATTATATCTGTTCAGAGGTAATGTGGACATGGCAGAATATAATTTGTTGAATATCATTATTTCAGTAGACAACTTAATCAAATGTAATAAATACATGACAAGTTGCTGATATAAATAAACGGATAAATCATCAAAATACATGAACAAAATGAATCGTTGGAATGAACGGATGAACCGTCAGAGGAATTGGATGAACGGGTGATCCGTCGGATGAATGGGTGAACGGGTGAACCGTCGGATGAATGTAGTGAACGGGCGAACCATCGGATGACTGGGATGAACGGGTGAACTGTCGGATGAATGTAATGAATGGGCGAACCGTCAGATAAATGTAATGAACGGGCGAACCGTCGGATGAATGTAATGAACGGGCGAACCGTCAGATAAATGTAATGGACGGGCGAACCGTCGGATGAATGTATTGAACGAGTGAACCGTCGGATGAATCTCTGTCTATAAATAGAACAGAAGTTTAGATGGAATGATCACTTTCACTTTTCAACATAAAGATGTCGTCTGGAGATGCATCCAAGAAGACTGAGATCACCCCGAAGGTTGAAGCGGGCACTGAAGAACGTCCTGTCGAACTGACTCAGCCAAAGCCGACAGAGGCAGGCGAAAGTTCGTCTGTATCCTAGTTACCACGGGATATCCTAGATTTCCTACTTGAACCAGGGAAGACTGAAGAAGAAGAGGCCATGAGGATGGCTGCTTGCAAGTTTCTGGTGGGTTCGAGCATGGATGTTCTCGGCTCTTTTGATGACTTTATTTTTGAGAAGGACGTGGTCTTCATCCTGTCTGCAAGAAGGACGATAGTGATTCTCGTCCATGATATCTTGTAACACCATTTATGATGAAATAAAATAAAATTTTATTTATGCACTGTCTTGTCGTATTTACATGAAATTCATGTTACATTCATACATAGTATTTCTTAAGGAATTTGCCATTGATAGGCATCATAGCAACTCGACCGTCCAGCTCTGAGAGTTGATAGGCTCCATTTGAGAAGACTTTGCTCACAATATATGGACCTTCCCATTTTGCATCGAACTTGCCTTTGCTTATGTGAGTCATAGTCATGGGACGTCTGACTGTTAAAACAAGCTCTCCTTTCTGAAAGGCTCTGACTTTAACATTGCGGTTGAAAGTCTTCGAGATGCGGGCTTGGTATAACTCAATATGCTGTTGAGCCAATAGCCGCTTCTCGTCAAGCGCCTCCAATTCCTGAAGTCGAAGAATATCGTTGTTCTCCGTTGTCAGCTCATTAGCGATGGCAATCCTTAAGGACAGAATTTGAAGTTCCAGGGGTAGAACTGTTTTGCAGCCATACACTAAAGAGAAAGGTGTACAGCCTGTAGGGTTGCGGACCGTAGTACGATAGGCCCAAAGACATTTTCCAAGCTTTTCACTCCAATTTCGTTTGTTAGTAGATATAAACTTCTTAAGGAGCTTGATGATAGTTTTGTTAAATGCTTCAGCTAAACCATTAGCAACAGGCTTGTAGGCTGTCGAAGTGATATTGTCAATCCGGTGATCATTGCAGAATCTTGTAAACTTCTGGCTGATAAATTGAGGTCCGTTGTCGTGAATGATTCGTCGAGGTACACTAAATCTATAAATGACATGATGTTTGACGAAGTTGATGACGCTGCTGGTTTTGACTTCTGCCAGAGGTATAGCTTTGGCCCATTTGGAGAAATAATCCGTTATGGCGAGTATAAATCGATGTCCCTTAGAAGAAGGAGGATTGATGGGACCTATAATATCCATGCCCCAAGATTCGAAAGGCCAGGAAGCAGCAGTCGGATAAAGAAATTCTGATGGTTGATGGATAAAATCTGCATAAATTTGATAGGCTCAACACTTCCTTGCATATTCGATGGCTTCGGATACCATAGAGGGCCAGTAGTAACCCATACGTCGGATACGATCTTGTAACTTAGGGCCGGGTTGATGTGCTCCGTAAACACCATCGTGAGCTTTACACAATACTTGCTTCGCTTCATCACCAGCAAGACAGCGTAAGAGAAGACCATCATAAGTCCGTCGATAGAGAGTTTTGGTGGTCTGATTATAGTAAAATCGGAGAGATCGTCGACGAATACTCGTAGCCTCCTTGGGGTCTTCAGGAAGTATATTATGGACCACAAAATCGATGAAGGGAGCTCTCCAATCTTCACTGATAACATTGGCTTCAATAAGATTACTGAACTCAATATTATGATTATTTTTGATGCAAAACAATTCTCGATTAGAGACAACCACCACCTGCTGTCTTTTGACAGGTATGGCTAAGACTGCTGCAAGATTGGCCAAAGCATCTGCTTCAGTGTTACAAGCTCGGCGGACATATTCGATGACGAAGGCTTTGAATAATGTGGCCATGCTGATTACCGCTTCATGATAAGGCACTAGATCTTGATGACGAACTTCATAGGTTTCTCAAACTTGGTTAACAACCAGCTTGGAGTCACCATAAACTTCAAGATATTCGACGTCTAGTTGTTTAGCTAATTGAAGGCCAATGAGGAGAGCGTTGTATTCTGCTACATTGTTGGAGCAGGGTTCATCTAGGGAATAGGCTCTTTGGATAGTTGACCCGTCCGGAGAAACGAGAACAACCCCAACTCCTGCGACAATGGTACCATTTGGTCCGATCCTGGATGCACCGTCAAAGAATAGACGCCAAGTAGGAAATTCTTCGGAGATCATATTTGATTCCAATGTCTCGTCTGGAATTTTACCGTAAAGTTTAGATGTCTCTGGAATAGGATGAGCCGCTAAGAAGTCCGCCAGTGCTTGACCCTTAATAGACTTTTTTGGAACATATACCATATCGTATTGGGCTAGCAGAATGGCCCATGTAGCCAATCGAGAATTGAGTGTGCTGGGTTTCTTCATTAGTACCCGAAGAGGATTAACTCGGGAAATGACATGAATAGTTTGTCCAATGATGTAATGCCGAGTCTTTTGAACAGCGAACATAAGAGCTAAGCATTCTTTTTCGACCGAAATATAACGGTGTTCAGCACCAATCATAGTACGACTAAGATAATAGATGGCCTGTTCATGTCCTTCTTTGTTCTTCTGGGCAAGTAAAGCACCCAATGAATGATCCATAGCACGGACATACATTAAGAATGGTATGCCCGAGATTGGTGGCACCAAGACTGGTGGGTTCATGAGATACTGTTTTATGTCGTCAAATGCTCGTTGACATTCTTCAGTCCAAAAGAAAGAGACACATTTCTTCATTAACTGGGTAAATGGTCTACAGCGTCCAGACACATCTGAAATGAATCTCCTAATGTACGCAAGTCGACCTTGGAATCCTCGTAGCTCTTTTAGGTTGCGTGGAGGACACGTCTCTTGAATGCTTTGATCTTCTTGGGATCCACGTGTATACCTTTAGAGGTAATGATGAAGTCGAGAAATTTACCACTAGAGACACCCAAGAATGACTTGATGGGATTCATTTTCAGCTGATGTTGACGCATTAGATTGAAGATAGTTCTCAAATCTTGGATGTGATCTTCCTTTAGACGACTCTTGACATCAATATCGTCCACATAGCATTCGACAGTTTTATGCAAATGATCTCGAAAGATGGTACTCATAGCTCGTTGGTAAGTTGCACCAGCGTTCTTGAGACCAAATGGCATCACGGTATAGCAGTAGACTCCGCGAGAAGTGCAAAAAGAAGTGTATTTTTCATCTTCAAGATTCATCCGAATCTGATTGTATCCGAAGAATCCATCAATGAAGGATATCCTTTCGAACCCACAAGTATTGTCGATCATGACATATGTGATAGGGAGAGAAAACTCGTCTTTTGGACAGGCTTCATTAAGATCCCGAAACTCAATACAAACTCGAACTTTGCCAGTTTTCTTCAAGACTGGGACAACATTGGCTACCCAATCTGGATGTTGTTCTTCTCGAATAAAGCCACAAGCTATAAGCTTTTTGACTTCATCATCAATAGCGTCCATTATTTCTGGCTTGAATCATCTTTGATGTTGTTTGACTGGCTTTGCATTAGGCAAGATATTCAATTTGTGAGTAGCAACTTTGGGATCTAAACCTGGCATGTCTTCATAACTCCAGGCGAAGATATCAATGTATTCTCTAATAAGAAGAATTAATTCTTGCTTATCCGCCTCTGGAAGGTTCTTGCTGATGAATATTGGACGAGGTGACCCATTTTCTCCTACGTCAATTTGAACCAATTGATCTTCGGTAGGAGGTTCTCATTGTTCGAATCGGAGTTCCCATTGGGTATCCATTCGTTGAACCCAAGGATCTGTTTTGGGATTTTCTTCGATATCTTCGTCATAACCTTCTGGAAGTTCAGCGGAGACCATGTTAGAAGATACGATCAGCCGATGAACCTGACCAATGCTAGTGTCAGAGTCCCATGATCTGGAATCAGAAGAGTTAGAGCGCTCCTCACTATCAAACTCGGAGGCTGTTGGAGATAATACCGGAGGTGAAGCATATCCGAGACCTCTTTTTGTCCTGTTGTAGTACATCTCTAATTTTTCTTTCGGAACAACCGTACGGATAGGAGTTCTTCTACCCTTACCGTAGTTGAGGCCATTCTTGAAGTCATAACCCATCTTTTAGATGATGTCTTTTGATTGTTGACTATAACGACGGAGTTAGAGACGTCCCATATCGTTATTTTTGCTATCATCCGTATAGCTGAATTTTTGTTCTGGTCCTTTACTAAAAAGTATCGGACTCTCGCCTCTCTTTCGAGAAGGGACAACAAAGTATGAATCATCTGGTGTTCGAGTAAGACCTCTGTTTGAAGAGATTGTACAACTTCCATTATAAATGACTGAAAGCTATCTAACATGTCAAATAGCATTTAGTATGATAAATGACATCAGTATACTGGTAAGGAGATGCTTTTTCATTGATTTGTACATCTGTATTTACAACAGGACCTTTAGCCTTAGCAGACTTGGTCAGATTGATTATAAGAGGGGGAGAAGAAGAACGTGGAGGAGGATTGGACTTGTTACGACGGAGGTCGATAACAAGCGGCTCAGAGGTGGTGAGCTCCCTTTTATCCTTGTTATGAGATAAATCAATAACAAGTGGCTCAGAAGAGGTGAGCTATCTTTTATCCTTGTTACGGCGTAGGTCGATAATAAGTGGCTCAAAAGAGGTGAGCTCCCTTTGATCTTGACCGCCATCAGTTGGTTGCTTCTGGACTGGCAAGTGAATAGCCAGTGGTTTGGAGGATTGAGGACGAGAAACATGCCCTTTAACAGGTATGATGAGGGTATCATTGGGCCCTGCTTCTTGTTCTTCTTCAGTGTCCAGAGCCAGTACTACCTTCATGAACTCATCTTTATACATGTGAGCATCGTTACAATATGCTTCGACACCTTTGAAAGGGTAGAGATCCGCAACCTCTTTTTGAACCTCTCTATTGTCATCAACATACTTGAAACATTGATGGAGAGTTGAAGGAACAATGTTGTGTTCATGAAGGAATGGTTTCCCCAAAAGAGCATTGTAAGAGCAACCATGGTTTTCTATAATGTAGAAGGTCACCTTTGTGCGAAGATTGCCTATTTGGAGTTTTAGGCGAATCTTGTCCAAAGGCTCACTTCTTCCTTGGTTGAACCCTATGATGGCGGTGATTGTACTGGAAAGACTATGTACTGGGATCTTCAGTGCATCTAACATTGTCTTTGGCATGATGCTGAGGGCAGACCCTGGATCTATCAGAATACGATCGACTTTTATCGAGTCAACATATCCTGTATAGTATAGAGGACGGTCATGCCTATTATCTTCCATCAGCATATCATCCTGTGTGAAGGTAATGTTTGGAATTAACTCCAATACACTGTGACAATGGAGGCAAGAGACAGGCTCTGCTTTTGGCTTCTTCAGAAGGGTTAGACAGGTTTTTGCCTGCATGAGAGCTTCACTCAGCGTTTCTTGAGTCTCTTTGGAGAGACGCAAGAGCTCAAAGATTGACAGCCTGGCCGGTGTATTAGCTAGTTGGGCCAAAATATCAAAGTTGTATGGCTTCTCAAGTCCAGAAGGAGATGACTTCTTCAAAGGTTTGTCGAAGTGGACTTGTTGTTTACCTTTGTCAGCTGCTATCGGCCTAGGGGGAATGGGTTCTACAACCGGTGAAGACACAGCAGGGATGCCCTCAGCAGAGACAGGTTGCACTGGAGCAGACTCAGAAGAAGAAGCAGGGTTTTCTTGATTTTCAGAAACTTTCCGTAGGTAGGCTTTCCCTGACCTGGTGCCCAGCAGGATTTCCTCTTCAACTATGGGGTCAAAAGATACCATATTACAGATCTTTGTTTTGCCCTTGGAGCGATCTTTTTGCTTGGAAGGAGCCTCGAAGTCAGAAACAAGATCAGGATGAATCCACATAATTTCGCCGTTAGCAAGAGATAAGGGGACAAGACCTTCACTCCGTGGCAGATGGAGATTCTCGATCTCAAGAGTGGCCTTGGGGATAGGGATGACACCATGCTGTACCATATGTGGAGGAAAGTTACCGAACTGTACTGAGACCATGTTCGCGGTAACAGTCTTCTCATCTTGTTGAAGAGTGACAACACCAGCATTGACTAGCTCTTGAATTTTGCCTTTGAGCACGTAACACGCTCGAGTGGGATGACCAATGAACCTGTGATAAACACAGTATTTGGGATGATCAGTATTACCGACCTCGTCGAGCTTCTTTGGGTCTGGGAGTTGGAGCTTATTGCTTTTGATTAAGCAATCGAAGATGCTCACGGTGTCGTTCTCGTCAAAGGAGTACTCTACTTTCGGACGAGTTTCCCTTGGTGGAGGGGCAGAAGGAGTAGAAGCAGACGTAGGTGGAGCTACGTTGACAGCCAGAGATTCTTTGTTCTTCAGATTGATGTTCAAAGTTTCTTTACTCTTGCGGTTGTTCTGACGATTACCGCTACTAGCTGTCGGGTGTTCATCCCGGTCGGGGTTAGACATGTGTACCCCCAACTGTTTGAATTTGTCAGCACTAACTTCAGCTGCTTTAGCATTGACAATGAATGATGGCCAGTCTTAAAATTGAGTTGACCCCGTCCACATGCTGAGGATAGGCACAAGATTTTCCTTGCAGGTATCTATAGTGATAGCGACCGGAGTTCCATGAGGCATCTTTAATGCTTCTCAGCAGAATCTTTCAATAAAACTCTCAGCAGTTTCATTGTGTCTTTGTTTGATCTTGTTGAGGGCCGACATGGTCATATCGTTGATTCTCTCATAGAATCGCTCCAAGAAGATTTGTTTCAAACTCAAGAAAGAGGTGATACAGCCATCGGGCAAGCTCCTGTACCAATCGTATGCTACACCGGCTAAACAGCCGACGAACGCCCTGGTAAGAAGAGCGTCATTTGGTTGAAGTTGAACAGTCATTACCTCAAAGTGGTTAATGAATTGACTTGGAGAAGTGCTGCCGTCAAACAGCAAAATTGTAGGGATTTTATACTTTGGAGGAAATGGGACTTCCTTCCATTCAACTGGATAGGGTTGTTTGATCCCCAATCTCTGTAAGTTGTCCTTCTCTTTGAAGGCCTCGAATTGAGTGCGCAAGAGTTTGACAGCTTCATTAGCATCCTCCAATGATGCAGAAGGAGTAGGCTGAGTTACAGTGTTAGGGGGAGGAACAGCATGGTAAGTGCTACCCCCAGCTCCTGACTGACTGGGTGTGGGTTGAATTTGTACAGGGGGTATTTGAGGAGATACTACCCCCAGACCTTCATTAACAGGTACCGACGATGCTATAATCTCTAGATTTATAGCAGGTACGGTCAGTGGTACTGTATGTTGGGCCACAATTATAGAATGTATACTTGCGACCATTTCAGCCATGGTCTTCAGCTTGTCCTCCAGTGCAGCTATTCGTTGTTCTTGATTTGCTGAACTGGAAGCATCTGGGTCTTCAGTGACAACGTATGCTGTCACTTCTCTAGGTACAGTAGAAGACACTGTCTGTTCAGAACTTTCGCTGTATGCATCATAATCAGAAATGGTATCATCTCCTGAATGAGAAGTAGGAAGATGACCAGAAGGATCTTGGAGAAGATTCCTTTGACCGATTGTGTCTCGGCTTCGGGATCTGGTGTGTTGAAATACTCCTTCAGAAGATTCTTGGAGTAAATCTAAGTACCGCTAGCTGGGCCTACGAGACTTGCCGTATTTGGAGCACTTTCTACCCCAATGTCTCGTGAAGTCATGTTGACGGAAGCATACAACACTTCGTCTTCATCTTCTGACATTGGTTCAGACGTTGCAAAATTCAGACGATCGAAAACAGATCATTTCGTTGTCTGGCAACAACACTTGATGATAACCTTGTGATTACAATGGTGTCCAAGTGGCTGAACTAGAAGTGTCGAGATGTTGTCCCACTTTTGCTTGAGGTGCTCTCGGAGATCAGGAACAGTGACGGAACGAGAAAAAGTCTGAGGGATATGTTCTTTGACCACATTCGGAACATGGTTCCGATTCTTTAAATATTTTGTCCCATGAGTATATAGAGAAGTACTCACCTCATTAGCATAGGTGTCAGGATTTTTTATCTTGGAAGTTTGCCTCTGATGCAGGTTCATCTTCGGCATTGGCTCTTTGCGTTTCATAGAAGTTGGTCTATTGAGATAAGTCCTTAGATCAGCAAATTCACCCCCAAGGGTTTCTGTCTGAGACACCAGTAATTTTCCCTATTTTGAGCGAGATATCCGGAGAGTTGGGAGATCTTGGAATTCTGCTACCGGAGTAGGCAGAATACCTCTTTGATCAGTACACTTCCCTTTGGCAGGGAGGGAAGAACTCTTGTTTGAGAGAGTTCTTGTACTGATTGGTGTCGAGGCACGTTCAGATTGATCTTCTATGGTAAAAATCGGAGAAGACTGAGAAAAGACCAAAGGACCTTTTTCCTTATTTTGTGAAGAAGGGTTGGCTAAAGAGCGTTTCCCTCTGTTGTCTTCCAAGTCATGGAACGAGAAAGTTTGAGAAAAGACCAACGGGCCTTTTCTTTTGTTCTGAGGAGGAGGAGGAACAGTCAACAGACTACCCCCAGTGGATTGCGCTGGAGCAACAGGGTGTTTGGGAAGAAGAGCATAGTCTTTCTCCTTGCTGTGAGAAGAAGAGAGATTAGCCAAAGGACTATCCCTATTAGACTGCACTGGAACAGCTTGCGCTAGGATTGATTGCGCCTGGGGAGCTTTGACAGATGGCCTTTTGGCCACAAAAACTGTAGTTTATGCAGCAGGAGTTCTGGCTTCAGTGGATTACGTAGATGGAAAAGAAGTTACCAACTGCGCTAGGGGAGAGAAGTCTTAGACTTTGCCATAGCAGCATAGGACGTGGCTTGCGCAGCAGCAAGAGGAGAAGTACACTGCACAGGAGTTCTGGCTTGTACTTTGGTAGCACGAGAGGTGTTTTGCACAGAAGCAGAAGTGGCCAGTGGCTCCTTAGCAGCAGAGACAGCGGGTTGCGCTGATGATTGCATAGAGGACTGCACAGAGGATTGCGTAGAGGACTTTGGAGTCCACACTGAATGAACCTTGCTCTTGGCAGAGGTTGCAGTACGACGAGTAGCCCCGGAGTTGATCATCGTCTCGTAGGCAGTCTGGTTGACCTTCACAACCAGCGTCTTCTGCGTCTTTTCGATAGACGCAACGTCACATTGAGTTGTCACTTCCTCGTCGGAGGAGAAAGTCGTCCCCAGCAGAGTCGCCATTTTATTTGCAAAAACAAAAGAGTTCTTTTATTTCACAAACTTTATAAGAAGATTACAATTGAATTCTAGAAAAGTACAACTATAGGAATCCAATCTGAAGACGATCGCTTTATCCCTTGGATGATGTGAACTGTGAAGACGATAGCCTCTGAAGAATGCAGCAGCACTTGGGCAAGAACTCCTGATTTCTCTGATAATCTTGAATGATCTGATCTTGATAATGAAGGACTTGAAACTCTATTTATAGAGTTCTGGAAAATAACTAATTAGTAGTTATTTCTGGATTGCGCAGACTGGATTGTGCAGGCATTGGACTTCGTAAGCAGCGAACTGCGCTGGCAGTTACTCGATCGTGGCTCCACTGTATTAGACGTGTGGCATTATTTGATTGAAATGTGCATGGTCGTGTACAGACGGTTGCCACGTGGTAAGCAATTGATGGCATGTAGGCCACGTGTAAAATGTCAGTAATCTTGATGGATTGTGCTGCTTGAACAGCGCTAGCTTCAGACTGCGCTGGGATCGAACTGCGCTGAAGAGAATCTGGCAGACTGCGCTTCGGTTGGACTGGCAGATTGCGCTGGCTGTACAGCTGTCCTAAAATACGGCGCGGCTCAAGAAACGAATAGACTTCTCGCTTTTCGGGCTGTCAGTTGTCAGAAAATCTGACTTTGTGTCAGGTAATGATGACGTTGCCACGTCAGCATTGTGCGCCTGGATGTTAGCGCGGTTCAGCCTCGCGCAGTTGATTTGTTGCGCAATCTGTCTCCTGCGCAGTTCATTTGAAAGGTGCTCCATTTGATTTTCATTGCTTTTTTGATGGGTACAACTTGATTTTTAGAACCTACAGAAACTAGTGCTCACTCACATAGATAGCATTGTTCTTGGTTCTTGTAAATGATATAGCATGTTCTCTTGTTCTTGTACTTAATCACAACGTTACTCATGTCTTGCTATATTCATGTACCTGTTACGTTATCTTGTATATCCTCTCTTTTTACTGTTATATAGTCTTTATCATTTACTGGAACTATTATTAGAGGTGTACTTCACTCCAATCTTGACTGGATATATTTTTTCCAGATAATTTAGATGACGGTTGCCCTACCTACTATGGCCCGTATGATGTAGTAGGCATATACCAGGAGACACTGATACATGAGGGTTTAGCTCCAGTTGAGGAGGCTTTATTAGCGACTCAATTAGACCAGAGTTGTACTTGATTTGTCTCCAGCTTTATGACTCTTGGCATATTATTATTTGATACTTGTATTTGAGATAGTTGACTCTTAGCCTTTCTTTGGACTTGTGCTATGTTTATGTTAGACTTTTTCTGGATATTTCATATCATGTCATTATCTTTATCGTGCCATTTATCTTTCTTATAGTTATTGTGATTGAGTATGAATATTATCATTATTTCTCCTCCGTTTGGAGTTGAGATATCTTTACAGGTTATGATACATATTGCTAGTTAGCATAGTAGACCTAGACAGTATTCTACCACCGATACATCGGCGTAGACTGGGCATCGTCACGTACTCGTGTCCCTATATCGGGTGCGGGTCGTGACACGTTTTTTGTGGTGGCCTATGCAGGTCTTGTAACGCCACTCCCAAAATATAGAGGACTAGGTACGTACACATACCAGCTGTATAATAAATATACGTAAGATGTAAAATGCAGTATAATCATGACTAACTAATCTCATCCAAAAAAACAAAGATATTATAAAACAAATATGTATTATCATTTTTCAAGTTGTTGGGTGGAGACAAATCTACTACAACATGAAACTAGAAAGAAGGAAATAGAAAAAATAGAAAGATAGCAGCAAGCGTGATCCAAGAGCATGTCCTCTTCAATAGGAAGGAGAAGATCACGATCATGGCTTTAACTCCTGCAGAAAGTCAACAAAATACACACGCTAGAGAGATCACCAAGTTCTCAGAGAGACGTAGCAAGATACATATAAACATGCCTATAATGATAGTAAATAATATGCATGGAAGGACATGATACAAGAATAAAGACTGGTCAAAATACAATACAAAAATGAAACATGGAAGAAATGGCATGCCGTCGAGAATCGTGCTAATAAATGCGACTAAAAGTAAATCGAGGTAAACCGCAGCCCGGTGGTTACTAACGACCATATAGATTACAGCCCGGTGGTTGCTAACAACCTATAATAAGTCTCTATCGTCGCCCGGTGGTTGCTAACGATTAAGAGTGGTCAAGTATAGTCACGTCTATAACAAGGTCCTTGCTTAAAACTACGAGTCAAGTCAATCAAGTCATCTCAGGTCAAGTCAAGTCCAAAGGATACATGGAACATTGTCAATTCAATGTCAAGGAACATAGCATATGACTAAACTACTCTATCACGAGACGCTCACATAAATAAGAAAGTAAATATGACGAGCAATGATACAAAATAGAAACATTCTACATGCATATAAAACTTGGAAAGAAAGTAAGCAACATGAGCATGAACAATATAATGAAGAAAAACAAAAAAAAAATAAGGAACACGCACAAAATATACTGTACAATTCGACAAGGTATACTTGCTTGGTAGTGGGCCTGGTGTGGTACGATAATCATGATGACACAAAATTAACTTTGCCGTTAAAATTGTTGGCCCATTGGTCATAGTCAACCTGATTTTAATAATTGATCAAAACTCTGTCTGGATATACGAAGCTTGTTGGGACATCTCAGCTCCTTGGACATAAGCAAGATTGGATATTCACTCCGTTCAAGACTGAAGATCTGTTTGCCTACTTGAGTCTGTACTTCCTATGCAATATAATTTTTTATTTTATTTGAGTCTAGGAATACGTTGTACACCGAGTCGTACTGGCAAATAGGCTACTCCCAAATAGTTCAAAATGTGTTTAAAATGACCTATCAAAATGTTTACAAAAAGGTTTTCAAAAAGGTTTTCAAAAATCACCAAAAATCTATTTTAAAAACCCTAAGTATTTCGCTTTACTATATCGTTCCTACAAAAACTTCATAAGATGACCTCCGATGATGGGACAAACTGTCCCATTGAGTCTAGAACAGTCCAATTAGCTGGAATTGACACAAGGAAGTTTAGTTTCATAAGAGAATATGAAATACGATTAGTCATGGTCAAGAATTGATAATCGATGAGATTTTATGGAGAAAATACTTATACTATTTTTAGAAAAATATTTATAATACTTGGAAACTCTATTTTATTACCTCAAAATATTTAGATAAATACATACTTGAAAATAAGTTTTAATTTAGAAATTACCTTTTTTATTATTTAAACTAATTTTAGAAAAGTACTTTAAAAATTTAGGAATATCATTTTTAGAGGAAAAACTATAATTTAATTAGGTAGAAAATATTACAATAATATTTTTAGGTCAAAAGCATATTTTAAATACCAAGAAGTAATATAAATATACATTAGCCCAGAATAAAATTTAAACTTCTAAAATTAATTTATAAACAAATTTGCATGCTATAGATCATCATGTCAGCTTTTCGAAACATCAAATGGATCACAAAACTGAGTTCGGGATCTCCCGAAATCTCAAAAATAGTACGACGCGTCGATTTTCGGACAACTAGCACTCAAGTAATTTTACAAAAAAAATATTACGTATTTGCTAAATAAATTATAGATTATCCAAGCTAACCTCAACACGGTTCAAACAAAAAAATTAAAGGTGAAACAGAGTACGGAGTTGGGAGTTATGGCTCTTCAAAGTTGCTACAGTTGATGCTGATTTTTGTGACAAATTTTGGGTATTTTAGACGAAGAAGAAAGGAATTGTCATAGTGGAAAGACATCCGGGGTCGGACCCGAGGTCAACACAGGCTGACACGAAGAGGGTGAACACCGACACGGTGCACACACAATGGTGGTGGAAAAACTTGTAGAGAAAACAATGGAAAGGCTCCCTTATAAATATGGTGGAGAAATCCTAATTAGATAAGGATTAGGAACAATTTAATTCTCACTTGATAAATCTCATGTTAGCTTAAATCTATTTAAAACCATTTATCCAAATCTAAATCCAACTTTAAAACTAGATAAATCTCATCTTTAATTTAAAACTATTTGAAATCTAATCCAATAAAATCTACCCCCAATTTAGATTACAGCAAATAAAATTTAAATTTTTTTATAAATAAAAAATAATTCTAATTAGTTTAAAATACTTTAAAATAATTCCAAATATTTTTTTTCTAAATCCAAAGTTTTACAAAATATACATGAATTTATTTACATGTACATCGAACGTAAATAGTACAAATTATTTACATAAATATTACTTTCAAAATTAGTACCTATACTTGTATATCAAATAAAAAGTATTTCTATAATAATAAAAATAATAAAAATAATAAAAATAAAAAGTTTGGCAAATTCGGGACGACATATTTATACTCGAACAAATATAGAAAATATTTACCTTATATTATATCGAATCAAAATATTTATTTCTATATTTATGAAAAATCCAATAGTATTTTTTATAAAAATAATTAATTACTTCTTATATACGTATTCGTACTCGGCATACAAATACACAAAAAATAAAAAAATCTATTGTGAAATTTTGGGGACTTACAGGTCTAGAAGTTGTAATTAGTGCGATATCGTAGTGGTGCTCGATTGTAACACCCAATTTTCTAAATGAGGGTAATTTTAAAATTTTATGATTTAATTATTTAATTATGATATTTAAATAATAATATAATTTTTGGTAATTTTTAATCATTTTAAAACTATTTAAAAATTATGACTTGTGATTTTGATGTGCAGCTAGTGAAACCGTAGAGACTGTCTGACCTAGAGCCTAACCCTGTGATTTAGAATATCTATTTATCATTTTTAGCCTAGGGATAATTTGGTCATTTTGACTTATTAGAATTATTTGATTAATTATTGGATTGATGGTTGTTGAATTTACCTTTTACTAGTTGTGACTTAAGAGACTGACCTAGATGTTGACCCTGGTTGTGGTGACTTGATTAGCATGGTGAGACCCTAGTCTAACTTAAGTCAACTCAAGTTAGGTCACTTATAATCATGTTTGAAATAGGAGGATTGGTGATTTGGTCCATAGGCTTGAGACTTAGAAATTGGTTCCATGACTAGTACAACTAGGCCCATAGCCCATTAGACTAAACCCTAACCCTAACTTTCACTTTATGACCAGCCACTAGGTCATTCCCTTCCCTATAAATAATCTCTTAAGTTGTTCTTGCCTCTTTTGTGTTGTTTCAACATTTTGAAGAAAGAGGTAAGGAGCCATCTTCCATAATCCATAACTTTCTCATTTCAAGTCCTTTTTGACCCAAATCTTTTGCATATGAATCTAATAGACCCCTACTTGCTGTTCATGGAGAGGAATTTCAGTTTGGGATCAATTTGGGGATTTAAGCTAGCAAGGAGGAACACTTCATTTGGAGCTTTTTTTTGCTATTTGTACCTATAGGTAAACTCCTTAAATTGATCTAATATTCTATTTTCTTTGCATTTAGGGCTAGAACTAGGTGTCCCCTAGCTGTCCCTAGAATTTGGGTAGAATTCATGTCCATTTTGTATCCGTATTGGACACGTATCAATGTGTCTATGTAGGTATTTGATGAAATACTTGAATGGATTAAATCTTTGTATTTTCTAAAACAAATTACATATTTGGGAAGCCCTTGATCTGTTTTTTCGAACCCCCACTGATTGAACACGAATTCGTGTCATTTTCATGTCGAAAACGACCGTGGACACGCTGTACGACACAACGCACGGGTGCCCTGCTACTTGTGTCCTGTTTCTCTGTGGACACGCCACGTGGATACCTCATTTTCGACACAGAGGTGGGGGCCACCTCTGACAGACCCCTCCCCAAGTTTGAGACACCCTTGTGTCGTATCGGACACGGGATCTGCCCCGCACTGGTTTTTACACTGACTGTACGCGCGGTACAGACGCGTAGGATACGCGTTTCGTATCGCATCATGACACAGCTTGGACTCGATTCAGGGGATCTAATGTCTAGCCCTAGACCTCCTCTATGTGTGTACCCAAGCTCGGGCCCCATCGAGCTCTGTGTCGTGTCCTATTGGACACGACATGGTAGCACGATACTGTATTTCACGTTTTACTGTCACTGTGTGTTCGATTCATTTGGACACCTCGTGTCCAGTTGTATGGACACGAGAAACCCTCCATGACACGTATGATATGCCCCTTATGTTTGCACATTTAATTTGTTGATTAAATTGGTTTTTAAAACGAATTTGAGGTTTGAATGCTCGGGTTTGCAATTTTCTGATACCTGCGTATTTTGAAATTAGGTTTTAAGATTTAGATCAGTTTAATTGTTTAAAATATCAAATTACATATAAATAACATACTGCATGATGTGTTAATACCTGGGATTACATTGGTTTCGATTTTGGTACAGTTTTATTGAATTGAGTTCATTCCTAAGATGTTCTCAGTTTTATATAGATACCTGAGATTTGAAATAATTTACACTGAGTTGAGTTTTGTATATGTTTACTGAGATTAAAATAAGAATTGGTTTTTGGGTTTAAAACTGAGTTTTGTTTAGCTGATTAAATGTATACTGAGTTTGGGTTTTCGATAGAAAACTGAGATTTTCCCTAATTACCAAAACCTGAGAATTTTTCCCTTCTTAATCAAAATTTGTGAACTGAGTTTAGTCCTATGTATAGTTCATTGTTTAACTGAGTTCATTGTTTTATTGAAAGTTCATTTATTGAAAGTTCATTTATATTTAGTCCAATGTTTAACTGAATTTTATTGAAGTTCATTTATGTAAACTGTGTACATGTTGTATGTCCTCCTTGTTTTTCTATATGTACTCTTTCCGATTTAAGGTGTAAATGAAACTGTAAATAGCTAAATGAGTAGAGATCATGTTAGGTTATATAGCTCATGTAAATAAGGTTGGCTTGAGAGTGTGTGGTTGCATTGTATGAGAGTTCTTCAATTTCTGAACCTGAGATTTGCACCCTTGTTGTCACTTATACACATACACACATCACAACACATGCCACACTCTACTGCCATTGCACACATACACTGTTTTGTGTTCACTGTTGGAAACCTGAGAACTGATGTATGTTGCACTGTTCCCTCCCACAATATAGACACACACACACAAAACTGAGGACACTTGACACCCTATATCTAGGATACACACACACATTGAGATATATACACCTACATGTACACAGGAACGCTGAAAACTGAGAACAGTTGTATGCATTGTTCCACATAACATTCATACTATTTCTCCTATGTTTTAACACCCTGTTACTGTCATTGACACTCATATACATCTTGCACTGCTACACTGAAACCTGAGATTTGTGCACCCATTCACTGATTTCATATTTCCATACACACACACATTTGCATCACTGATTTCAGTCATATTGACACACACAATGACACATTATTCACTGCTATAACTGCTACCTATACACACATTATCTGAAAATTTGAACACTATTTTCCAGTCACATGTGTACACACACACACAATTTTAAAACCTGAGACACACATGAACTGTCATGAACACACATAGATACAACCTCTATAAAATCTAAAATATGTTATTATATTGACACCCTATTAGCTATAGCTATGTACACATTCAAACATACACACACAAATGGCTGACTTGTACACCCACATGTTAATCATTCACTCACATAATGTTCATTCACACACTCACACAAACCTGTGATGGACACACTCATGCATACACATTGACACTTGAGCTCACACACACACAAGTTAGTTTGTAAACACACACACATGTCTATCTCTCTATGTATAATATATGCTAATGGCCTATATGTGATAAATAAGCTGCCTATATTAAGTTAGTATATAGATAGATATATATAATATATGTGATATGTGTGATGTAGGCTATATGGCATAAAGCCTATGTGTAAGGCATGTATACACCAATATGTGCATTGATGACTTGTGTGGGCCTGTATTGTGTGTGGATTGCTAGGATAGACTGGCTAGGCCTAGTGAGACTTGTTAGACTTGTTTGGGCTAGGACTTGACCTAGTTGACCAAGTTTGACTAGTGTAGTTGACTAAAGTTGACCAAGTGTTGACTTTAGTCTAGTTTGACCTAGACAGCATGCAGATGCATTGTATATTTCATTCATCATCCCCTGTATACATCTTGACTTGTGTTGCTCTAAATAGGAGTCAGATACCTCATCTCGGACAGTATATTCTTACAGCTATTCAGATACCAGGTGAGTACATTCTCTGATCATTTCATAACTTGCTTAGGATTATATTCCTGCTCTAGATTACCTTATTTGATGCTGTCACGATATTTTCACGGATTGGTACTATATGGATCCCTACATTGAGATGTTATCCCCTTCAGGAGCATCAGATACTTCATGTCATGTGTTTCATGTACATTATATATTCCTCTCTTTCATGTTATTCATGTTTCTCATGTGCTTCATGTACGTTCATGTACGCTCGTGTACTCTCATGTGCTCTCATGTACGATCATGTTTCTTATGTACTTCATGTGTAACCTATACTTCATGTGTACCCCTTCATGGGCCTTTATGTGGAATTCATATGCACTCAGTTCTGAGCCCTCATGTATACTTCATATACACCCATCTATGGGCTTTCATATGAAAATCATGTGTGTAACATAACTTGTCTGGATCATTGTGTATTGATTGGGGTATGGAGGAGTATAAATAGTCATATGAATAATTCTAAAGTAGTATAACCATGTGCACCTCTTTAGTATGTTCATGTGCAAATCTAGCCGTTCATATGTCGACTTTGTACTCTAAATCACTAGTCACTGGTAGCTCTCTACTTATAGTAGATATTTCCATTACAGTTCTCTCTCTATTTACATCATCTACTTTCTTTCAGTTTCATGTATCGTACTCTCTTGCATGTTTATATTTTCTAACCTTTTATGATCTGCGTGAGATGTATTGTGCTCGTTCCCGTCCTGACTGGACCTGTTGAAAATTTTACATAGGATGATGAGGAGCCCTGCACCCCTTACTATGGAGCTTGCCTAGATGACACTCGCGACCTGGACCCCTAGGGAGGTTCAGAAAGCTGCTGAGGATGATACCCATGCATAGTGTTGATAGTCTAGACTATTCTTTATTTTCATGTTAGTTGTTGTCTTTGATTTCAGAGTTGTATTTATGGAGATGTTAAGACTTGTGTTTATTTTACTTGTTGTACCTCAGTTGAGGATTTCCCTATCTATTCCATCATGCTATATTCTGCCTTTAGACTGTGATTGAGTTGTACCTTCTGTGATTGGCCTCCTTTTGGAGATTATTTAATATTATGTTAGTTATAGTTCATGACCTAGAACAACATTCTACCGCCGACACTGTGGCGTAGGCTGGGCGCTGTTACATACTTGTACCCTCACAGTGGGTACGGGTTGTGATACGTTTTTAGTGGTGGCCCATGCAGGTCGAGTTTGTGTAGTGGTATTCGAACTAGAGTATCACTACAGCCTGTAGTAGGATTAGGATTATTCTTGAGGTACTCAATCATATTAGGAAAACTCATAACTGAATTCCTGCCATCTAAATTCCTGTTGAAGATTGCTTCCTTGAAATTACTGTCCTTCTTTGAATTATCGTTTCTATCTCAGTATTGATTCCTTGTTTGATCTGTCTCCAGGATGGTGATTGAGACACGATCGCATCGCTCTGGCCCAGCAGACGCTGGTGAGAGGCCTACCACCCCTCGCCCGATTGTGGATGCTGGGACCACAGTACACCATATTTCTGCTTATATAGGAGCGTCTGTAGCTTTTGGGAGTGCACCTCCACCTGTCCGGAGGTCTTTCTCCGTCGTTTCGGATATGTATCAACAGTAATTACCTTCAGGGACAGTGGATGCGGCTCAGATGTTTACCCTTTTCCAACGATTCCTGGAGACTCAGGAGCAGATGCAGCAGAGCCAGTCTACTAATTTCTGACAGAGCATACAAGATACTCACCAGTTGGTCAGGACGACAGTAGAGCTGGTGGCTGCTCAGCCACTGGGAGGTCAGATGCAGCCGTATTAGCCGAGGACTCCAGACATCCAATCCTTTAAGAAGATGGGACCCTGGGACTTCAAGGGTACAGAGGGCATCATATACGCTGATGATTGGATAGAGAACATTGAGGAGATATTCCGATTGGCACAGATACCGTCTGGATTACATATCGAGGCCGCAGCCAGTCAGATGCAGGACTTGGCCCGTACTTGGTACCAGACGGACCCGAGGGTTGGTACAGTCGGTCAGACTTGGGCAACATTCAAGAAACTGTTCAAGAAGAAATTCTTTCCCGATACAGCACTCGGTGCCTTGGAGGCGCAGTTCGAGGGTTTGGTTCAAGGGAACCAGACCGTTGAGAAATACGCCGAAAAGTTCTGCCGTTTGGGTAGATTCGTTGAGGATCTTACTGAGGCCGGGAAGGAGAGGAGGTTCCGCAGGAGTTTGATCAGGGAGATCAGGTCGTATACCAAGAGCGGACGTAACACCACTTTCGAGCAGGTTTTGCTAGGAGCCATGATAGCGGAGGACGACCTTGGGATGAAGGATAAGAGGACACGAGACGCTCAGGGAGCTAATGGCAGTGCGGGCCCGGCCAAGAGGCCCCGCTTGCAGATTCAGCAGCAGTATCCGATGCCACACCTACAAATTCAGCAGCAGGATCAGCAGTCGAGGGTCTACTTTCAGCAGCAGCAGTTTCAGGACCGTGTACCCTTTCAGCAGGTGCAACAGTAACAAAGGCAACAGCAGGCCCTGGGACAGCAGCTTGTTATCATTTGCCCTTTCTACAAGAGACCAGGGCACGATTGGGGCGAATGCCGGAAGAGGCTGGACAGATGTTTACTTTGCGGAGGATCCGATCATCGGCTGAGAGAGTGTCCTGAGTCATTTGGACAGACAGTTCAGAGAGTAGGAGCTAGGGCTCCGGTAGGCCAGCAGAAGGGATTACCCTTACCAACTCAGCAGCAGAAGTACATGTAACATCAGCAGCAGGCCAGGGAGGCCAGCAAGGGCGAGCTTTCGCCAGGACAGTCGAGGATGCACAGGCCATTGGAGATCTTGCTACAGGTTCTATTTTTTTTTATTCCGTTTTCGTAATTGCCTCTTATATCTGTCTTGAAAATTTGATTCCCTCTGTTCCTTGTTGATTGATCAATTTTGTCCTGTTGTGCTTGTGTTATGTTTGATTTTTTTTCTTCTTTTGAGATAAATTATATGGACTAGGTCACCTCAGTTATGGGATCTAGAATCTTCGATAGTCGTGTTAGCTGGTATAGTGAGGATATATAGTCGAATTTAGGACGTATTTCTCGGGTGTGAGAATTTAAGGTTTTCGCTGCCAAGCTTGCGGTAATACAAAAATTTTAAATACCATGATTCTAGAGGTATGTGCCTTAGTCAAGGACTCTGTGATTATCGTAGCCATGCTTACTAGCATAACGAAGATTCTGAGTATCATGATTTTGGACAGACGCATATGATTATCAACTGTGTGATTTTGAGACTATGATTGTGGGGGTGTTTGACCTAGAAGGAGTACTACCATCTTAAATTTCGAGAACAAATTTTTTAAAGGTGGGTAGACTTGTAACACTCAGTTTTCTAAATGAGGATAATTTTGAAATTTTGTGATTTAATTATGATATTTAAATAATAATATAATTTTTGGTAATTTTTAATTATTTTAAAACTATTTAAAAATTATGACTTATGATTTTGATGTGCAGCTAGTGAAACCGTAGAGACTGTCTGACCTAGAGCCTAACCCTGTGACTTGGAATATCTATTTATCATTTTTAGCCTAGGGATAATTTGGTCATTTTGACTTATTAGAATTATTTGATTAATTATTGGATTGATGGTTGTTGAATTTGACTTTTACTAGTTGTGACTTAAGAGACTGACCTAGATGTTGGCCCTAGTTGTGGTGACTTCATTAGCATGGTGAGACTCTAGTCTAACTTAAGTCAACTCAAGTTAGGTCACTTAGGATCAAGTTTGAAATAGGAGGATTGGTGATTTGGTCCATAGGCTTGAGACTTAGAAATTGGTTCCATGACTAGTGCAACTAGGCCCATAGCCCATTAGACTAAACCCTAACCCTAACTTTCACTTTATGACTAGCCACTAGGTCATTCGCTTCCCTATAAATAATCTCTTAAGTTGTTCTTGCCTCTTTTGTGTTGTTTCAATATTTTGAAGAAAGAGGTAAGGAGCCATCTTCCCTAATCCATAACTTTCTCATTTCAAGTCCTTTTTAACCCAAATTTTTTGCATATGAATCTAATAAACCCCTACTTGCTGTTCAAGGAGAGGAATTTTAGTTTGGGATCAATTTGGGGATTTGAGCTAGCAAGGAGGAACACTTCATTTGGGGCTTTTTCTTGCTATTTGCACCTATAGGTAAAACTCCTTAAATTGATCTGATATTCTATTTTCTTTACATTTATGGCTAGATCTAGGTGTCTCCTAGCTGTACCTAGAATTTGGGTAGAATTTATGTCCATTTAGTGTCCGTATCGGACACGTATCAATGTGTCTATGTAGGTGTTTGATGAAATGCTTGAAGGGATTAAATCTTTGTATTTTTTAAAACAAATTACATATCTGGGAAGCCCTTGATGTGTGTTTTTGAACCCCTACTGACTGAACACGAATTTGTGTCATTTCTGTGTCGAAAACGACCGTGGACACGCCGTACGATACAACGCACGGGTGCCCTGCTATCTGTGTCCTGTTTCTCTGTGGACACACCACTTGGACACCTCATTTTCTATACGGAGGTGGGGGCCACCTCTGACAAACCCCTCCCCAAGTTTGAGACACCCTCATGTCGTATCGGATACGGGATCTGACCCACACTGGTTTTTATACTGACTGTGCGTACGGTACAGACTCGTCGGATATGCGTTTCGTTTCGCATCCTGACACAGCTTGGACTCGATTCAGGGGTCTATTGTCTAGCCCTAGACCTCCTCTATGTGTGTACCCAAGCTCGAGCCCCATCGAGCTCTGTGTCGTGTCCTATTGGATACGACATGGCAGCACGATGCTGTATTTCATGTTTTACTGTCACTGTGTGTTCGATTCGTTTGGACACCTCGTGTCTAATTGTATGGACACGAGAAACCCCCCATGACACGTATGATATGCCCCTTATGTATGCACATTTAATTTGTTGATTAAATTGGTTTTTAAAACGAATTTGAGGTTTGAATGCTCGGGTTTGCAATGTTCTGATACCTGGGTATTTTGAAATTGGGTTTTAAGATTTAAATCAGTTTAATTGTTTAAAATATCAAATTACATGTAAATAACATACTTTATGATGTTTAATACCTGGGATTACATTGATTTTGATTTTGGTACAGTTTCATTGAATTGAGTTCATTCCTAAGATATTCTTAATCTTATATAGATACCTGAGATTTCAAATAATTTACACTGAATTGAGTTTTGTATATGTTTACTGAGATTAAAATAAGAATTTGTTTTTGGGTTTAAAACTGAGTTTTGTTTTGCTGATTAAATGTATACTGAGTTTGGGTTTTTGATAGAAAACTGAGATTTTACCTAATTACCAAAACCTGAGAATTTTTCCCTTCTTAATCAAAATTTGTGAATTGAGTTTAGTCCTATGTTTAGTTCATTGTTTAACTGAGTTCATTGTTTTATTGAAAGTTCATTTATTGAAAGTTCATTTATGTTTAGTCCTATGTTTAACTGAGTTTTATTGAAGTTCATTTATGTAAACTGTGTACATGTCGCATGTCCTCCTTGTTTTCTTATATGTAGCTCTTCCCGATTTAAGGTGTAAATGAAACTGTAAATAGCTAAATGAGTAGAGATCATGTTAGGTTATATAGCTCATGTAAATAAGGTTGGCTTGAGAGTGTGTGGATGCATTGTATGAGAGTTCTTCAATTTATGAACCTGAGATTTGCACCCTTGTCGTCACTTATACACACACACACACATCACAACACATGCCACACTCTACTGCCATTGCACACATACACTGTTTTGTGTTCACTGTTGGAAACCTGAAAATTGATGTATGTTGCACTGTTCCCTCCAACAATGTAGGCACACACACACAAAACTGAGGACATTTGACACCCTATATCTAGGATACACACACACATTGATATATATACACCTACATGTACACAAGAACGCTGAAAACTGAGAACAGTTGTATGTATTGTTCCACATAACATTCACACTGTTTTCCCTATGTTTTGACACCCTCTTACTGTCATTGACACTCATATACATGGTGCACTGCTGCACTGAAACCTGAGATTTGTGCACCCATTCACTGATTTCAGATTTCCATGCACACACACACATTTGTATCACTGATTTCAGTCATATTGACACACACACATTGACACATTATTCACTGCTATAACTGCTACCTATACACACATTATCTAAAAATTTGAACACTATTTTCCAGTCACATGTGTACACACACAATTGTAAAACCTGAGACACACATGAACTGTCATGAACACACATAGACACAACATCTATAAAATCTGAAATGTGTTATTCCATTGACACCCTATTAGTTATAGCTATGTACACATTCAAACATACACACACACACATGGCTGACTTGTACACCCACATGTTAATCACTCACTCACATAATGTTCATTCACACACTCACACAAACCTGTGATGGACACACTCATGCATACACATTGACACTTGAGCTCATACACACAAGTTAGTTTGTAAACACACACACATGTCTATCTCTCTATGTATAATATATGCTAATTGCCTATATGTGATAAATAAGCTGCCTATATTAAGTTAGTATATAGATAGATATATATAATGTATGTGATATGTGTGATGTAGTCTATATGGCATAAAGCCTATGTGTAAGGCATGTATACACCAATGATGTGCATTGATGACTTGTGTGGCCCTGTATTGTGTGTGGATTGCTAGGATAGACTGGCTAGGCCTAGTGAGACTTGTTAAACTTGTTTGGGCTAGGACTTGACCTAGTTGACCTAGTTTGACTAGTGTAGTTGACTAGAGTTGACCAAGTGTTGACTTTCGTCTAGTTTGACCTAGACAGCATGCAGATGCATTGTACATTTCATTTATTATCCCCTGTATACCTCTTGACTTGTGTTGCTCTAAATAGGAGTCAGATACCTCATTTTGGATAGTATATTCTCACAGCTATTCAGATACCAGGCGAGTACATTCTCTGATCATTTCATAACTTGCTTAGGATTATATTTCTGCTCTAGATTACCTTATTTGATGCTGTCATGATATTACCATGGATTGGTACTATATGGATCCCTACATTGAGATGTTATCCCCCTCGGGAGCATCGGATACTTCATGTCATGTGTTTCATGTACATTATATATTCCTCTCTTTCATGTTATTCATGTTTCTCATGTGCTTCATGTACGTTCATGTACGCTCGTGTACTCTCATGTGCTCTTATGTACGGTCATGTTTCTCATGTACTTCATGTGTAACCTATACTTCATGTGTACCCCTTCATGGGCCTTCATATGGAATTCATGTGCACTCAGTTCTGAGCCCTCATGTATACTTAATGTACACCCATCTATGGGCTTTCATGTGAAAATCATGTGTGTAACATAACTTGTCTGGATCCTTGTGTATTGATTGGGGTATGGAAGAGTATAAATAGTCATGTGTACAATTCCAAAGTAGTATAACCATGTGCGCCTCTTTAGTATATTCATGTGCAAATCCAGCCGTTCATATGTCGACTTTGTACTCTAAATCACTAGTCACTGGTAGCTCTCTACTTATAGTAGATATTTCCATTACAGTTCTCTCTCTATTTACATCATGTACTTTCTTTCAGTTTCATGTATCGTACTCTCTTGTATGTTTATATTTTCTAACCTGTTATGATCTGCGTGAGATGTATTGTGCTCGCTCCCATCCTGACTGGACCTGTTAAAAATTTTACAGAGGATGATGAGGAACCCTGTATCCCTTACTATGGAGCTTTCCTAGATGACACTCGCGACCTGGACCCCTGGGGAGGTTCAGGCAGCTGCTGAGGATGATACCCATACATAGTGTAGATAGTCTAGACTGTTCTTTCTTTTTATGTTAGCTGTTATCTTTGATTTCAGAGTTGTATTTATGGAGATGTTGAGACTTATGTTTATTTTACTTGTTGTACCTCAGTTGAGGATTTCCCTATCTATTCTATCGTGCTATATTCTACCTTTAGACTGTGATTGAGTTGTACCTTCTGTGATTGGCCTCCTTTTGGAGATTATTTTATATTATGTTATTTATAGTTCATGACCTAGAACGACGTTCTACCGCCGACACTGCGGCGTAGGCTGGGTGCTGTTACGTACTCGTACCCTTATGGTGGGTGCGGGTCGTGACATCAACTTAGAGTGCTATTACGAGCCTACTATATATAGGATATAGGCTATAGGCTAAGGGATACTCAATCACAATTAGGAAAAACTTCTAATATATTGTTTCAATACAACTGTCCTTTCTTTGATATTGATTCTTTGAACTATAACTGTCATTCCTTTAATATATTCTATCTTGTGTCATATTGATTTCTTTCTTTCAATTCGTCTTTAGGATGCCGCCTAAGACCAGATCGCAGCGTTCGGGACTAGCAGCTACTGGTGGATCTATAATGTCCCGCGGGCTAACTTCAATTACCTCTCCAGGGGTTGGAGTATAAGCTGCCTTTGGGGGTGCTTCTCCTCCAGTGCAGAGGATTGTACCCAAGGTTGTTTTTGGTGATCTTTCTCCTCCTACATAGCGGACTGCTCCATATATTCCAGGAGATCCTGCTCCTCCGCCTCCAGTGCCTACTGATATGGGACAGATGTTTACCTTATTCAGTGAGATGCTAGAGGTGCAGAGGGCTCAGTCCGAGGTGCACCAGAGGCATACGGACACGATACGACATGGCATGGAGAGCGCTCATCAGCTCGCTCTAGCTACAGTAGAGCGGGAGCTCCGGCCTAGCAGCTGGATGACCAGCTTAGGTCGGGTAACATCCAGGATTTCAGGAAGCTGGGACCACGAGACTTTAGGGGGACATAGGGCATCATTTATGCAGATGACTGACTCGAGGATATCGAGTAACTTATGAGGGTGTCTCGTCTTGCTGATGACTTGAGGGTTGAGGCAGTAGGGCTTCAACTACTAGATATTGCTCGCACCTGGTTCAGGAATGAGCTAACTCTTGCTGGAGTGGGTCAGACCTGGGCGGTGTTCTAGGACCTCTTCAAAAAAAGTTCTTCTCGCCTACTGACAAATTGGACTTGGTCAGACAGTTTTAGAACCTCCAGCAGAGAGATACGTTAGTTGAGGATTACGTCGCGGAGTTCAATAGGCTGAGCCGATATACGGAGTATATGGTGTAGGCCCTAGAGATCAGAGCGAGTCACTTCTAGGAGGGTCTGAACTGGGAAGTGAAGATCCGTATTCCTTCTTTTTGTGAGACTTATACGAAGATCCTTGCGAAAGCACACAAGCTAGAGCGGGAGTTGGGGTTGAAGCCCAAGAGAGATCGCAACTTCTTTTCGGGGGCTACTAGCAGTGCAGGGCATGCTAAGCACCTCCAGCTTCAGCATCGATCATTCTAGTCGCCGTTGCAGTAGTTTCAGGGTCCAGCTAGGGCACCAGTTCAGCAGGTATCACAACAGCAGTAGAGACCGGTGCAACATGCTCCTTTTTGCCACTTCTGTAAGAAGTTCGACCGTATTTGAGAGGTTTGCAGGAAGCGGTTGGGAGTGTGCCTATATTGCAGCGCCAAAGGGCATCAACTGAAGGATTGTCCTTTGAATCCTCGTCATCCAACTCAGGAAGCAGGTGCAGCTTAGGGAGCCGGTGTAGCTCAGAGAGCACTGACAAGGCCACCTGTGGTACAGCTGATGGAACCTCTAATATAGACTTACCAGCAGTGGTTTGCTCAACACCAGCAGCAGTGGGGTGCTCAGGATAGGGCGTTTGCTCTGACAGTCGAGGAGGCTGAGCCCGTTGGTGATGTTATTACAGGTTCTGTTCTTCTTGATTCATTCCAGCTTCATCATTGTTTGATAGTGGTGCTTATCATAGTTTTATCTCTGTTTCATTTGCTCGCAAGTATCATATTCTTGCTGAATCTTTGGGTATGACTTGCAAGGTCATGACCGGGGAGGCATTATCCTGGTCAATGATCTTTGCAAGGGGTGGAGAGTTTCATTGGGAGACTGGGATTTGAGTGCATATTTACTCGTAATGCCACTTCCGAACTACGATATAGTACTCAGGATGGATTGGTTGAGTATGCACTTTACTAGCATAGATTGTAGAGGAGATAGAGTCTTGTTCAGCCCGCCAGGAGAGCCAAAGTTTGAGTTTGCCAGAGGGGCAGCTGAGCCAGGTGGTAAAGCTATCTACGGAGCTTTGGTAGAAGAAAAGGAGTTTGCTTATCCTTTGATTGTAGAGTTTATGGATGTGTTTCTAGATGAGTTGCCGGGATTGCTGCCGGACAGGGATGTTGAGTTCTCCATAGACTTGGTGTCGGGTGCAGAGCCTATTTCGCAACATGTATATAGGGTAAACAACAGTAAGCTGGCAGAGCTGAAGAAGCATGTTGATGAGTTACAGATAATGGGTTTATTATATACAGTTCTTCGCCTTGGGGTGCTCCGGTATTGTTTGTACCAAAGAAGGATGGATCAGTGCGCATGTGCATCGATTACAAGGCTTTGAACAAGATCACTATCAAGAACAAATACCCGCTGTCGAGGATCGATGACATATTTGATCATTTGAGTGGCACAAAGGTATTTTTGAAGATAGACTTTAGGTCAGGGTACCATTAGGTGAAGGTAAAGGACATTCCGAAGACTGCACTTCGAACTCGGTATGGCAGTATGAGTTCATCGCTTTGTCGTTTGGGTTGACTAATTCCCCGGCAATGTTCATAAACTTAATAAACAAGATAGTCCACCAATACCTTGACAACTTTGTGGTGGTGTTTATTGATGATATCCTCATCTATTCGAAGATGCCAGAGGAGCATGAGGAGCATATGAGGATTATGCTAGAGACTCTCAAGAGGGAACAGTTGTATAGAAAGCTGTCGAAGTACGAGTTCTTCCTAGATAAGGTGGAGTTTCTCGAGGCATGTTGTGTATAGGGCTAGAATCTTAGTTGATTCGAAGAAGATCGCAATAGTGGAGTCCTGAACTACCCCGAGCTCAGTTGTAGAGATTCAGAGTTTCTTAGGTCTGGTAGGCTATTATCGGAAGTTCGTACATGACTTTTCTAGGATTGCTGAGCCGATGACCCGACTCACTAGGAAGGATGTAGAGTTTGTGTGGTCCGAGGAGTGCCAGGCTGCCTTCGAGGAGATGAAGAAGAAGTTGACGTCAGCTCCTATCTTGACGTTGCTATTTGGGTCAGGAGGATTCACCATCTATAGTGATTCTTAAGGGAAGGGTTTGGGTTGTGTTCTTCAGCAGCATGGGAAGGTGATTGCCTATGCATCCAGGCAGTTACATCCTCATGAGAAGAACTATCCGACTCTATTGGAGTTGGCAGTGGTCATCTTTGTTCTGAAGTTGTAGAAATACTATTTATACGGAGAGTGTGGAGATCTTTACAGACCATAAGAGCTTGAAGTACGTGCTTACCCAGAAAGAGATGAATATAAGGCAAAGGCGGTAGTTAGAGATGATGAAGGACTTTGATATCTCCTTGCATTATCACCCAGGAAAGGCAAACATAGTTGCCGATGCCTTGAGCAGGTATCCGGTAGCTATGTACTTGACATTAGACCATCACTTATTAGTATATCTGGAGAGCTTGGGCATCGAGGTGGTAGTTTCTGGGATTGAGATGCAGATGTGGAACTTGCAGATTCAGTCTGAGCTGATGGACAAGATCAGGTCAACACAGTTTGATGATGTGACTTTGAGGAGCATCAGAGAGCAGGTTCAGGCAGGATTGTTGGATGACTTCTCTATTGCCGAGAATGGGTCGTTGAGGTACGGTACTAGATTGTGTGTGCCTAGTGGAGAGCTGCGGGAAGAGGTTCTTCAGGAGGTACATTACTCTCATTACTCTATACATCCTAATGCCAACAAGATGTATAGGGATCTGAGAAAGCACGTGTGGTGGTATGGAATGAAGCAAGAGGTGGCATAGTTTGTATCTAGATGCTTAGTATGCCAGCAGGTGAAAGCAGAGAGGCAGAGGCCAGGAGGTCTGCTTCAGACATTGCCTATTCCAGAGTGGAAGTGGGAGTACATTATCATGGATTTTGTATTTGGCCTTTCATGATCTCCAGAAAGGAAAGACGCAATTTGGGTCATCGTTGACACGTTGTCCAAATCGGCCTACTTTTGCTTTCAATGTGGGTTTGTCTACGGAGAAGCTAGATAAGATGTATGTGAGACAGATCGTCAGGTTGCATGGAATTCCTGTGAGTATAGTCTCGGATCGGGATAGTCGTTTCACTTCTCACTTTTGAAAGAGTTTGTAGCCTTGTAGGCTAGTTTGGGCACTCGGATCAAGTTTAGTACTGCATATGACCCTCAGACAGATGGGCAGTCAAAAAGGATTATTCAGACTCTCGAAGATATGCTTCACACCTGTGTGCTAGATTTTGGGGGATCTTAGAAGGACCATCTCCACCTGGTAGAGTTTGCTTACAACAATAGCTACCAGGCTAGTATAGAGATATCACCATTTGAGGCTCTATATGGTCGGAGGTGTCGTACTCCTTTGTCTTGGGACAATGTTGGTAAGAGAGCTTTGCTTGGCCCGAAGATGATTGTGGATGCTGTAGTCTCCCGTCCCGCTGTAAAACCCCTAATTTTTTCTAAATATTTTTTTATTAAAAAAGACTTAAAATTTTATTTTTATGCAATTTATATTTTTATTAATTATTAGAAGTGACGTTAGCCATTGTTGAGTTTTGGAGCACTAGACGACCATGAATTTTGGCACGGAAGATGTAGCAGTGTGGTTTGACTAGTGTACTAGCCATGCAGGGGGAAGCCTAGCCACGGTGATGTCCAAACTAGGAAAACCAGACCAAATTGTGAATTGACTTGTTTAAAATATTTTAATTAAATATTATTTTATATATTAATTTTTAGATGATCCGGCATGTCCAATTCAGTCCGAACTGGGCCCGAACCAAATTTAAGTCCATGTAGGAATGGAATGAGACCAAGGTGGCCATGTAGACACATTTTATATATGTACAAATATTTTCTAAATTATTTTAGAACATTATGTACAATTTTTTATTATTATTTAACTACTTGTACAATTATTGGTATTTTATTATTAAATAATAATTTGTAATATTTCGTACAATTTTTGGACCCGAATAAGGATGAGCCCACCTAGACTACCATTTATTATTTTAATATTTTTATTATTATTAAGGTTATTTTTATTATGATTAAATAGTCATAATTATTGATATTTAATATTATTACTAGTTGTCAATTTTATTGTCAATTGGATATATAAAATATATATATTTAATGTAATATATGTGTGTAGATGAGATGTAGATTTTATTTAAATTGTAAAGGGATTTATTGTGTGTATATATATAGATATATAGATATATATAGATATATATATAAGACAAAAGGAAAAGGAAAAGGAGAAAAGGAAAAAAAACTAATGGTGGTCGGCCCCACATGTGGGAACCGACCACCACAAATAATGAAAGCAGCAAGAGCAGCAACACCATTAGCATGGTGCGCCCAAGGGGCCGACCCCCCTTTAGTAGCAGCAGCTACTTGGCCGAACCCCTCCCTCCACATGTATATATAGTTATACATATTGAAAACCCTAATTTTCTAATCTCTTCCTCCTTCTTCCTCTGCTCCTTCCTCTTCTCCACTCTACGGCTAAGCTCGGACACACCATGGCGAAGCCGTGCTCGCGAAGAAGACAGGAACCATCTACAACAGCAACAGTAACGGAACAACGAGGTACTCACCTTCTCCCCTAGTTTTCTCCCATCTCGCTCGATCATTTTTCGATCTACGAATTTCTATGCGTAGCCCCCATGACCCTCTTCGATATCCCCCAGGTGGATTTCGAGATGGCCATCCAACTTGCTCGAAAAATCGAGATGAAGTTGGAGAAAAACCACTTTTCTGGAATATTAAAAACTGATTTAAAATACCAACTTGTCGGCCACTTTTATTTCTGTACAATAGGATTTTGTAAAAACTAATTGAAGACAGTCAAAGACAACATAACCGGGATTGTAACGCACCTTCTGGATTCACTTTTCATCTAGTATGTAGAAAGTTACGCGTTGTTAAAGTTTCCCGAAAAACTGTAAATTCTGTTTTCAAAGATTAGAAAAATATCCCGATACGGCGTCCGTCCGGACAAACCGGGCGACGTGGTCACGCACTATACGCATCGAAAGACGTGTATGAATGTTGTCGATATATAGGAACTGACGGAACCCGATTTCGTTGCATGTGCGCGACGAAATCAGTGCGTATTCGTCGAGATACCCCCGTATCAACCCTTTGCAAATTAAGTCACAACTTTGTGCACCCTCATCATATCGCGATGAAACTTGCGCCATTGGACTCGAAATATTTTTCTGGTCCAGTGAGCCAAGTTTGGTCCGATTCTGAGAAGATTGATCAGGACGCCATTTTAGCGGGCCCATAATCCCACTTAACGGGCGATTTTGTGCACGGCCCACCAGAATCCAAAATTGGACATGCCGTTGGGATCGTCTCATCAAAATAAATCCGTAGACATATAGTCTGACGACTTTAGAGATCGTAGGTTCTGGCACGTATTTCGGTGCAAAGCAGGTCCAACGACGGACATCGTTTTAACCCGAAATTACGATTTTGCCCCTGTTCCAGAATTTAACTTTTGGACAGGCGTTTCCTAGGCTTATCTTTTATTCCAAACTCGTTCGTGATGTTTGTTGCAGCATCCGGAGTCATCTACGGGATTTGGCTTTTCTTGCTTCGTTTATTTGTCTGTTCGAGCTACTGGATTATTCTCTTTTGCACATAACCTCAGGTAAGATACCTTGCCGTTTTACTGTTTATATTTAGTTGTATTTTATTACATATCACTGTTCATTTATTTCCAGTTCTTACAGTTTTTGATTTACTGTCTGCTCAGTGATATTAGATACACTTTGTTATTATCCTTTGATTGCATGTGGACTTAGAGTTAAGAGACTACCGGTTGTAGTGTATTGCATATACCTTGACATAGTTGTACCACGAGGATGTGTGAGAAGAGTAGCATGTAGAGGTTCTTGCGTATGGGCTGATCCTCTATGCGCATGCGTTAGGACTAACTGCTAATAGAGGCATGTTAGGAGACTTAGCAGTTAGTAAAGGTATATGAGTCATGGATGTGAATCTGTTAGACATTGGGTGGAAAGAACAGTTCCTTAACGTATGGGCCAAGTATGCACTTCTCTATTGTCGGTTTTCTCCGCGGGAGATACGGTCCTGGATCCTGATACTGATTTATTACTGGCCTTTGACATTCGATGAATGTTTTGCTTTGAGGTCCCTGGTATCCTGATGGGCCATACTTGAGATTACTGCTACTGAGCCAGAGTGACCATACGTTGGAGGTTTGTTCTTAACTGCATAAACACTGTAGTATGGTTAGATTACCTTATTGTCGTCTTGTCACTTATTTCGATTTGTGACATATTATATATTCAGTTTATTATGGCATGTTCTTTATGTATCTTGTTACGTCCCTCTGAGGACCTGGTTTTCTCTCCAGGTGTGTGTGCTTCTGTGGTATTGCAGGTGTTCTAGCCGAGGTCGCAATCTTCTCTATTCATTCGGAGATGACGTGTCTTGGGTCTTCTTTGCTACTCCCGCCAAATTATTTCCATGTATATTTTCTTTACTTGTTGGTAGTGGATTTGTCTCCGCCCAACGTATTGTACAAAGACTTATTACAGTTGATTATATGATATCTTTTATTCTTCATTTATGGATGAGATTAGATTACTCTTGGTTTACTTCATTTTACAGCTTATGTATTCATACGAGGTTTCCATATATTGGAGTATACTTCGTATGTATGCAGCTGGCATGGACACGTACCTAGTCCTAAGTATTTTGGGATTGGGGCGTTACATGTTTTTGTGGTGGCCCATGCAGGTCGAGTTTGTCACTTCGGTTACGTAATTGTACCGGTGTGAGCCTGCAACATAGGATTAGAATCTAGGAATCTCATCCATACAGCTTGACCTGTTCTTTTGGCTTCAAATTCCAGATTCTCGTTCGACTTCCTTGAATTGCATCTTGCTTGATTCCTTTCTACCGTCGATTCTTATTTTTGTGCTTAGTATCAACTAGGAAGATGACTACACTAGTATATGCTCATAGGTCAAACACATATGGCTAGAATGGTTATATTGGCAATTGGAATACATTCAAGACTCTAATTGAGTTAAAAAGGCTTTTTGTGTAAATTAATGATTAGTAATTTGTAAAGTAGGATACTACCAAGGAAGGTTTTAATCTTGAGATTTCTAAATAGTAAACACCATAGGATTGAAACTGCAGGAAAAAAAATGCTAGAATCTTTATACCTTGATTTAAGAAATTGATTAGCTTTTTGAGATTTGATATTTGTGATTTATTGAGTTATAGTTATACATCTTTGCACAAGTATAAAATTGATTTACATTTCGAGTTGTGATATTATGAGTTTTGGGTGATAGATATACATCTTTAAACAAATATAAAATTTATTAATTTTCGAGTTTTGATGTTTATGATTTATTGTATTATAGTTATACACCTTTGAACAGTTATAAATTTGGTTTGAAAATAATCTCAGCTTTTAAAAATGGCCATAGGAATTATTTAAATTTGAGTTGTACAACTTGCGATTTTCGTGTTAGTAAAATTTTGAATTTTAAGTGGAAGTAATGACGGTGAATTTTGGTTTAAAATATTTCAAAGTTATGAAAACGATTTTTGAGAAATTTTTATTTTAAATGGTGTCCTACGATTGAGGATTTACAAATCTATTTAGATTTTTGGTAAAAAAAAAAGAGATTTTGACTGATAAGATTATTTGAAAATTTAGTTTAATGAGGGGTTGCTAATATTAAAATTTTTTGGGAGAATTTCGAAGGATGTGATGGAAAGTTATTTTGATTGATTAAAGGAAGTTACCATTTAAAAGTTGTGATTTTGTTGGAATAACTTAGCATGAATAGAAGTTAACATTGATGAGAGCATTGAGCTTAATTTTTGAGATTGCTTTTAATACGCTAAGAGTTTTATTATGAGTTATTTAAAAATTTTAGTGTGTTAAATTTTGTTTGGTTGTGAAATTTTTATGGATTCGTAAATTATGAACGCTTGAGTTAAATAGTTGAATTTAAACGTTAATTTTGTAAAAGGTTAGTAGTAACGTGATAAAGTTTGCTTTGAGATTTATGAAAGTGATTTAAATTTGTCATGATTAAATTTGAACGGCTTGGAGTGACTACAAATTTTGGTGGTTTATTTTTGAAAAGTTTATTTTTGAAACATTTGGAGGAAGCTTGAGTTAAAATTTTAATGGTAGGCCATCAAGATAGCTCTAATAAGATAGATGTACTCCCCACTAAACTGCCATATCACTCATGACCATGATAGTAGTATGTGCACAAGTATTGTTAGTCATCTACCAAGCTATGTGACTGTATTTTTACCTTGACTTACTCGACCTTCCTTTAATTCTAGATCTTTTAATTGCGACCTTCTAACCCATTTGCAATTTGAATAATGAGTTAATGGTTCCTTAACAGTATTCATCTAGAAGACTATCTTCTCTCCGAAATTGTGTTCCTAAATTATTTTTACTGGATTCTTTAATTAATTTTATTTCATGCTTTAACTTGATCTTCTTTATTTTTATGCATTAATTATCACCTCGTAAACTCCCACCTTATATTTTGATCTTTTGGCGTCCCTTACCGTGACTTGGATACTTAGAGCACAACACTAGACTTTTCCTTCCAACAAATTTCATATGTAAGACCTAGACAAGTCCATCTTCATGTAGATATATCATGTCCCACTAAAACACGTCTCCTTGTACACTATTTTTATGATATGACCTTCTGGTCAAAATGGCCAAACTATAACCTCTACCATGACACCAAAATACTTTCCGACTTCAATTAAGAGATCCAACCTCGACTCAATCCCTTAACCCGATAGGTGAATTTTGTTCTACTTAGTTCCTTAAATGCTTAAATTTGTGCTTTATCTTGATTGCTTAACCCATTGTCCCATCCCATTACTAGTTTAACCCTTGTAAGTTGGATAGAATACATGATGACCTAATCAAACCCTTTGTCCTTGTGACCCTATTGATGAGTTCACTTAGACTAAATTTAGAGGACCTTAACTTATCTAGACAACCAAACCGTAAGTAAAGAAAACTAGGACAACTGTATAGGCCCACACTTCGGACGAGCCTTGATTTTAAAAGATCTTAGACTATTTAAAATTCCTTCATCAGTACCTCTCTTGCTCATATTTTGACTATCTCATGCTGCTAATGTAGCTTCAGTTTTGCAAGCTTATTTCGTTATCAAGCTTGATCATGACATATTTTATTGGGTGCACCCACTAACATATTGTCTAATCAGAACCGGTGCATGATGGTCTGATCAACCTATTGCACTTTGGTTCGCTTATCACATATTATTCTACGTGGATGGAGACATAGTAAACTTGCCTTAGAGTCTCATCCGCGACAGCATTGACAACTCTCATTCGAATTATTTCCGTCGTCTATGAACCTCGTATTTCGTACTAAATAGCATCGTCTTTGAACTCTTTTTGTTGTGGGCTTTACTTACTTTAGAAAGACCAGATACTGTACTTGATAGATATACACAAGATATCATCTTTAGTTGCACTATCAGTTATTTATACACAAGTGTAGATAGCCACCGACCGACTCATGTGGCTATATCCTCACCTTTAACTACTCCTCATTCCTCAACCCTAGAATTGTTATCGTGCCCTCCCAATTATTCTTGAGCACTCGAGAATGATCCTAATTGTTCAATTAATCAAACCCTCGACCAAGTTGATTAGTATCCAGTTTTCTCTTAAGGAACCATATCTCCCAAATGTCTAAGTTATTCTCCTTGGCCTACTCAATTCCTTACTTTTCTCTAAAAATTGGATATTCAAAATATTGTTACCTCCACTAGCAATCCTTATTCAATTCCATAACTATGATATATTTTTGTATATATCGAATCCACAATTTTCTATTGCATGGTGGTGTTGAACGCTGTTTTATCGCCTCCACCCAAATTTAATTGTATTTTGGTAACGAACTCTTCCTATCTCCCAACCCTAACTATCCTATTATTCCTAAATTTCGAGGACGAAATTCTTGTAAGTTTGGTAGGATGTAAAATCCCTAATTTTTTCTAAATATTTTTTTATTAAAAAAGACTTAAAATTTTATTTTTATGCAATTTATATTTTTATTAATTATTAGAAGTGACGTTAGCCATTGTTGAGTTTTGGAGCACTAGACGACCATGAATTTTGGCACGGAAGATGTAGCAGTGTGTTTTGACTAGTGTACTAGCCATGCCGGGGGAAGCCTAGCCATGGTGATGTCCAAACTAGGAAAACCAGACCAAATTGTGAATTGACTTGTTTAAAATATTTTAATTAAATATTATTTTATATATTGATTTTTAGATGACCCGGCTTGTCCAATTCAGTCCGAACTGGGCCCGAACTAAATTTAAGTCCATGTAGGCATGGAATAGGACCAAGGTGGCCATGTAGACATATTTTATATATGTACAAATATTTTCTAAATTATTTTAGAACTTTATGTACAATTTTTTTTATTATTTAACTACTTGTACAATTATTGGTATTTTATTATTAAATAATATTTTGTACAATTTTTGGACCCGGATAAGGGTGAGCCCACCTAGACTAACATTTATTATTTTAATATTTTTATTATTATTAAGGTTATTTTTATTATGATTAAATAGTCATAATTATTGATATTTAATATTATTACTAGTTGTCAATTTTATTGTCAATTGGATACATAAATATATATATTTAATGTAATATATGTGTGTAGATGAGATGTAGATTTTATTTAAATTGTAAAGGGATTTATTGTGTGTATATATATAGATATATAGATATATATAGATATATATATATATAAGACAAAAGAAAAAGGAAAAGGAGAAAAGGAAAAAAAAAACTAATGGTGGTCGGCCCCACATGTGGGAACCGACCACCCCAAATAATGAAAGCAGCAAGAGCAGCAGCACCATTAGCATGGTGCGCCCAAGGGGCCGACCCCCTTTAGTAGCAGCAGCTACTTGGCCGAACCCCTCCCTCCACATGTATATATAGTTATACATATTGAAAACCCTAATTTCCTAATCTCCTCCTCCTTTTTCCTCTGCTCCTTCCTCCTCCCCACTCCACGGCGAAGCTCGGACGCACCATGGCGAAGCCGTGCTCGCGAAGAAGACAGGAACCATCTACAACAGCAACAGTAACGGAACAGCGAGGTACTCACCTTCTCCCCTAGTTTTCTTCCATCTCGCTCGATCGTTTTTTGATCTATGAATTTCTACGCGTAGCCCCCATGACCCTCTTCGAGATCCCCTAGGTGGATTTTGACATGGCCATCCAACTTGCTCGAAAAATCGAGGCGAAGTTGGAGAAAAACCACTTTTCTAGAATATTAAAAACTGATTTAAAACACCAACTTGTCGGCCACTTTTCTTTCTGTACAATAGGATTTTGTAAAAACTAATTGAAGATAGTCAAAGACAACATAACTGGGATTGTAACGCACCTTCTGGATTCACTTTTCATCTAGTATATAGAAAGTTACGCGTTGTTAAAGTTTCCCGAAAAACTGTAAATTATGTTTTCAAAAATTAGAAAAATATCCCCATACGGCGTCCGTCCGGACAAACCGGGCGACGTGGTCACGCACTATACGCATCGAAAGATGCGTATAGATGTTGTCGATGTGTGGGAACTGACGGAACCCAATTTTGTTGCATGTGCGCGATGAAATCAGTGCGTATCCGTCGAGATACCCCCGTAACGACCCTTTGTAAATTAAGTCACAACTTTGTGCACGCTCATCATATCGCGATGAAACTTGCGCCATTGGACTCGAAATATTTTTTTGGTCCTGTGAGCCAAGTTTGGTCCGATTCTGAGAAGATTGATCGGGACGCCATTTTAGCGGGCCCACAATCCCACTCAACGGGCGATTTTGTGCACGGCCCACCGGAATCCAAAATTGGACATGCCGTTGGGTTCGTCTCATCAAAATAAATTCGTAGACATGTAGTTTGATGACTTTAGAGACCGTAGGTTCTGGCACGCATTTCGGTGCAAAGCGGGTCCAACGACGGACATCGTTTTGACCCGAAATTATGATTTTGCCCCTGTTCCAGAATTTAACTTTTCGACAGGCGTTTCCTAGGCTTAACTTTTATTCCAAACTCGTTCGTGATGTTTGTTGCAGCATCCGGAGTCATCTGCAGGATTTGGCTTTTCTTGCTTCGTTTATTTGTCTGTTCGAGCTACTGGATTATTCTCTTTTGCACATAACCTCAGGCAAGATACCTTGCCATTATACTGTTTATATTCAGTTGCATTTTATTATATATCACTATTCATTTATTTTCAGTTCTTACAGTTTTTGATTTACTGTCTGCTCAGTGATATTAGATACACTTTGTTATTATCCTTTGATTGCATGTGGACTTAGAGTTAAGAGACTACCGGTTGTAGTGTATTGTATATACCTTGACACAGTTCTACCACGAGGATGTGTGAGATGAGTAGCTTGTAGAGGTTCTTGCGTATGGGCTGATTCCCCATGCGCATGCGTTAGGACTAACTGCTAATAGAGGCATGTTATGAGACTTAGCAGTTAGTAGAGGTATATGAGTCATGGATTTGACTCTGTTAGACATTGGGTGGGAAGAACAGTTCCTTAACATATGGGCCAAGTATGCACTTCCCTATTGCCGGTTATCTTCGTGGGAGATACGGTCCTGGATCCTGATACTGATTTACTGCTGGCCTCTGACATTCGATGAATGTTATGCTTTGAGGTCCCTGGTATCCTAATGGGCCGTACCTGAGATTACTACTACTGAGCCAGAGTGCCCATGCGTTGGAGGTTTGTTCTTAACTGCAAAAATACTGTAGTATGGTTAGATTACCTTATTGTCGTCTTGTCACTTATTTCGGTTTGTGACATATTATATATTCAGTTTATTTTGGCATGTTCTTTATGTATCTTGTTACGTCCCACTGAGGTCCTGGTTATCTCTCCAGGTGTGTATGCTTCTGTGATATTGCAGGTGTTCTAGCCGAGGTCGCGATCTTCTTTATTCATTCGGAGATGACGTGTCTTGGGTCTTCTTTGCTACTCCCGCCAAATTATTTCTATGTATATTTTCTTTACTTGTTGGTAGTGGATTTGTCTCCGCCCAACGTATTGTACAAAGACTTATTACAGTTGATTATATGATATCTTTTATTCTTTATTTATGGATGAGATTAGATTACTCTTGGTTTACTGCATTTTACAGCTTATGTATTTATACGAGGTTTCCATATATTAGAGTATACTTCGTATGTATGTAGCTGGCATGGACACGTACCTGGTCCTAAGTATTTTGGGATTGGGGCGTTACACCCGCTCAGTCAATTTGAGGAATCGAAATGCCAACAGCATTCAGACATAGCCATGCAACGATGACTCGAAGGCCTGCTCGGTCGAGGCGACTCCTCTCTCAGGTGGGTGGCTTCGGTGAACTTGCCTCAGCTTGGCCTTCGTACTAACAAAACGAAAGTTTTCAAATGCATAAGTAGGCTTGATAATAAAAGAGACGAATCCACATAGCTAAGGGAATAATCCCAAGTTGGGTCGATTGAGTTAGAACATAGAAAAGGTACCACGTACGGTCGGCTTAAAAATGATGCACGATGACTTTCAAAATCGACACTCGGTCCTTTATCCCGTGGCTTGGGAGAAGGAAAGTTGGTCTTTGACACAAACTATAAATTAGCCTAAGTCATAGGCGTCGCCCGCATAAATGCTCGATAATGCATGCACGCTTCAATGATGCAAGGCTTGGCATAGCCTTTGCTCGTCTCTTGGGTTAAGTTGTAGCCTCGATTAAGTTAGGCAAAGTTAAGCCGATCGACCTAAGTCATTCTAAGTACTGTCCCGCTCTTTCTGCGATTGTCAAGTTATTTAGTCCCACGATCTCAAGGCCCATCATATAAAGTATGACTTGGACGATAGCGTCACGTAGAAAACGAGTCGGTTTAAGGCACGAGCCACGGTTGGTTCAGTGAAAAGTTAGCTACGGTCTATTGGCACTTAAGGAACACATTATGTTCAAGTTAAGTGGAAAGGCTATACCGTAGCCGTTCCTTGAGTTCAGAGACTGTTAGTTATGAGCGACGGTTAGTCGCAAAGGAAAGTTCGAGCGATGGTTAGTCACCGAGGCGGTCCCTTGTTGGGAGTCTCATGGTTTCGATGCATGATTTGCAAGTATGGTTCCAATGCACGGTTTGCTAAGTTTGGTTGAGTCATTCCACAAATTAGGCCTTGCATTTACGTGAATCTAGATTTTCTCGTAGGTGTATGGTCATGGACGACTTATTGACAAGGGGTGTTTTTATCGTTTCTTCGGATCGGAAAGCCTTGGACCAGGGGACCGATCCGGCCATGGAAGAAATGGGGTAATAGCTGAGCTGGGTATGAAGCAACCGGTAGTTCGGGGACTTGTATCGGAGATTGCTACTTGCAGTGTAAGGATCCCGTTTGCCAGGCGATGTCCACAATGGCTTGGGCCAGTAACCTTTCATATAGATGAGTCGGCATGGCGGCAATCCGCGTGTATGTGCCTTTGGATTAAGTCTAGTTGTATGTGTGTACAGTTAGAACACAAAGTTTGGGCCTAAGATTTGGCTACAACGAAGGCGACGTGCTTCGGCACGAGATGTGGCATCGAGTGTTAGGTCCTCGATATAGAGTTGCGTAAGTAAGATTGAGTTGTTTCGAATTAAGTCAAAAAGGACTGTAGGGCAAGTTTGGTGAAGTTACGTTGAGTTGTCGAGAACGACCTCAAAATATGAGGCACGGTCGTGCTGTCACAACACGAGTATAGGCAAGACTAAGCGACGAGGTACTGCCTCAAAGAGGTAGCACGGTTACATGGGAATTGGACACTATCGTGTAGTTGCGTCTCTGATTATGGGCCGAAAGGCAAGCACAATTTGATAGATTATCATTGTTGGTATGAGAAGGGTCTAGAGGCAAAGTGTGAGTTGACGTTGTTGTTGCAAGCACGGGATGGGCTAGAGACACAAAATAGGCCAAAGCGTCTGTCTTAAAACTGATCCTAAGGCAAGAGTAGAAAGACAGTCATAAGGGACTATGTTGCACAAAGTAAATTAACTTGTCGGTTTTGTATGGGTAGGTGTGGAGCTCACACCACCAGTACAGTTGAGTACTGACAGCTACACAGTTTTCATGTGCAGGCATAGGTAGAAGCTCGTGGTACAGAGCTCGCTTGGATGCGTCGTGGCACGGAGTTCCTCGGCAATTCGAGGCATACGATCGCATGGAGTCAGGACTTATACAGGACATAATGTATGGACGTCTCCTATCCGAAGCATCCGCTGGTTCAAGACTTGTATTGAGAGATGAGAGATAGCTGAGTGACTTGTAATGTGAGAAGAGTGAGCTTGAATGACTTGTAATCTTGGCCTTGCGCCCCATTGTAATCCTTGTTTCAATATCAATAAAATACATCTTGTGAATGACTTGTGTTTTGTTCTAAATTTCTGCTGACATATTCAATATCTCTGCTTGGGACTTCTGGGCGACGATCCCATTGCAGCCACTGTAATCGGCCGTTATGGAACCCGCCTTGCACGAGCGTAATCTAGGCTCGTACAGCATCACGCCTTAGCGAGGACGTTCGCTCCTACGGGAGCGGGGCATGACAGATGTAACATAAAAGGTCAAGCTGATTAGAGATAGACTTCGAGTAGCGCAAGACAGACAGTGGTATTGGGCCGATAGCCACCGGAGACCCTTGGAGTTTGAGGTATAATTTAGATTTTGGTGTTTGTGATTGATTGTGGTTGTTTATTATAGGTTAAGTTTTAAAGCTTTATTTTGTGATAGGTTGGTGATTTGGTATTCTTGAGGATTTTTTCGACATGAGATACGATTCGCTTTGGCGAAGCTTAGTCTGCGATTCATCGGACCTTTCAGTATCCTTGAGAGGGTCGGTGCAGTGGCCTACCAACTAGACTTATCGCTTGTATTAGAGGGAGTGCATAACGTGTTCCATGTGTCACAGCTGAGACTGTACATGGCGGATCCTTGTCACATTTTGGACCACTTCGAGATTGAGGTAGGCCCGACTCTCAGTTATCCAGAGCAGCCAGTTGAGATTCTAAGATCGTCGGAAGAAGGTGCTCCGGAACCATGTCATTCCTTTGGTTTGTGTCGCATGGAGGCATCACTCCCAGGTGAGGACGACATGCGGGAGCAATACCCTTATCTCTTCGAGCCTTAAGGTATTGATTCTCTTTTGTTTTGTTTGTGTTCCTGTGATAGTTTTGTCTTTTAATTTTGAGGACGAAATTATTTTAAGGGGGGTAGACTTGTCACTGCCACTTTTTCAAATAGGGGTACTTTTGTTATTTTATTATATATTATATTGTGTACATTTATTTATTAATATTGTGTTAGTTATTACGGTTAGTGGCTAGCCTATTTGTTAGACTTGTGTCAGTGAACCAATTAGACTAGACACTAGATTAGAGCCCAACAATTAGCATAACATAATTCATAGACCAACTTATTAGACTTGGCCCATTTAGACTCATTAGTTATGACAGTTTAATTAAATTAGGATTAGACTATTTACCGAAATAGGTTCAGAACCTTCCATGTATTAATTAGTTCTTATGACAAGCTTTTAGGTGCATGTTAGACATTTTGGATTAGAAAACCTAGCCCCATATTGGCCGGCCATGTAATGCAGAGAGGCTTATTCTCTCATTTCATTCATTCCTCTCATTTTGGTGTTCTTCCCCAATTTGAGCCATTCCTCCATCAATTCCTCTCAAATTTCACTCAATCTTTCATCCATTCCTCTCATTCTCTTTACTTGAAGGAGCCTAGAAGCTTGGAGCACTAGAAGAGGAGTCTATTTGCTAGGAGCTACGTGTTCGGATCGAGTCCATTTGACTTTTCATTGGAAATCTATCGCCCAATAGGTATATATCTCATTTTTTGCTCTAATTAGATTCTAATTGTGCTATCTGACCTATAGGAATTCACTTATGGACTAGAACTAGCCATATGAAGACGTTTGAGACTCTAATGACTCTCTATGTGAACGTTATATTGGATTTTGTGCCAATTCTAGGAGAATTTCGAGAATGTGTAACCTCCCGTTAACCGAATTTTGGATTTTTTTGAATTTTTAAAATTTCTATTTTTCTGAACTTTCCTAAATTTTTGAAATCGTGAATTTTTAATATGAAGTATATTTTCGATCGTAATATGCTATCGGTACTTTTGTTGGGTCTTTGGTTTGTAAAACAGTATTATAAGAGATTTTATCCCAAATAAATATCTTATTCAATTCCTTGAATTTTTATAAGTTATGAAAATATTATTTATAAATAAAAATACTTCTATTTCTGTTTGTTTTAATCTTAAAATTTTATAATAATTTGTAATTATTATATTTTTCTCTCGTATTGGACGAAGGCCATTCCAGCCTTAGTATCAGCCTACCAAGTTCAAACTTGGATTGTGGGCTAGTCCATTTTAGCCTACCAAGCCTCAGGCTTGGATTGTGGGCTAGGGATTGGATTTAGCTAGTAATTGGTAGTTAGTAGCTAATTGATAATTAGCTAGTAATTATTAACTAATTAAATTAGTAGTTAGTGATTAGTGTTGGTTGTTAGTAGTTTCCACTATTTTTTTCTAAATCTATTACATTTACATCTTTCCAACTAGGGTTATTACACTACTCCTATAAATATTGGGGACTTCCCAAGATTTTACATAGAAATTCCTACACAACAATTTTCAAAAGCCCTAAACACAGCCAACTGCCACACACTATCCTGTAGCATTTTTTGACCACCACCAAACTCTCCTCCTGCCTGGCTCCCCTACTGCCTCCTCCATGACTGCCACCAGTAGCTCCGGCCACCTTGGTCGACCACCAGCATACCCGACCCCCAAACACCACATCATCGCCACGGCCACCCTGACCAGCACACAAACTGCCACCCCGACTCTGCCTCAACCCACCTCCTTCACAGTCAACCACCTCCATCCTCACCAGTCAACCAGCCACCTCACCGCCGTCCCATGCATCACCATGCACCCACCACCACCACCGTAGACTCCCTACAATCTACCCTCCTGCCACCAACATCACACCGCCATCATCACCTGTGTTCTCACATCAAACTGCCACCACGGTGCACCCCCGGTTGGCCACAGTCGCCTCCGCCAGTATCACAGAGAAAAAGGAAAAAAAGAAACAAGAAACCATCACCTTCTAAGCGGTGCTCGATGACCGTCCCTTGGCGAGCTCTGCCTTGGCATGCGCTCCCTCTGTCGCCTGGACTCGGCGTTGTGCCACCGACGTGTCCCAGATCTCGAGCCCGTGCCACCTCTCCCTCTCCGGAGCCGTCGCCACACCGCCAGCCTAGCTGCCGCCACCATCTTGCTCTCCCGAGCCAAGACCGACCTCCGCCCAACCTCTACACGCTCTAGCCGCCGTCGAGGGTGAGACTTCCTCTCCTACTCTCTTTCTCCCTTCTGCCCCTCTCTGTGGAATTAATTTGGGAAGTGGGATCAGCCCCTTCAAATTGGGAAAACTAAATATATATATATATATATATATATATATATATATTTTTAAATATATATATATATATATATATATATATATATATAGAGAGAGAGAGAGAGAAAGAGGGATTTTTAGAAAAATTAAATCCTAGCCGTCACCCCCAACCCAACGTGCGCCCCAACATCGCCGTCGACCAACCCGCGGCCGTCCATCGCCGGGAAACACGCAACGAGCAGCCCACTCGCGCACGGAAACGGTCAGCGAAGAGCCAACTTCGGAAATAGATTTCTCCTTTTTCGCTCAGTCATTTTGCGAACCACTTGGTCAGGTATGATCCCAACATATAGACCTTTAATTCTCTTCAAATAGTTCGTGCCGATTCGTACCATGTGCGACAAAAAACAAGTTCCAAAATCGAAAAAAAAACTCAATTTTCTGGGTTTAGAAACTATCCCAAAACCCCAACTTTGTGGCCGATTTGCGACCAGCGTGTTACGAGTTTTCAAAATTGGTTTAAAGAAACTTGTAGACAACCTGTAGGGCTTTAAAATCCTTTTTGTAGAATTAAATTTCATGCACTGTATAGAAAGTTATTGGTTTATGAAGTTGGAGAAAAAACAGATTTTCAAAACTGAATTTTTAGAAAAATTGTCCCGATACGCCGTCCGTTCCGTCAATTCGGGCGACGTGGTCACGAACCGAAAGTATCGAAAGGTGCGTATCGACTTCGTGGACGTGTGGGCTTTGACGGAATTCAAATTGGTCGTGTGTGCGCGACGAATTTGATGCGTATCCGTCAAAATTCACCGTATCGGCCTTTTTACAAATTTGTCAATTACTTTGTGCACGCTCGTCTTATCGAGACAAAACTTACGCCAACAGGACCGTATCATTTTTCTGGTCCTATATGCCAAGTTTGGTCCGATTCTGACACGGTCGATCGGAACGCTATTTTGGCGGGCCTGCGGCCCGATCCAACGGACGAATTTGTGCACGGCCACCAGAATCTAACTTTGGAAATATGGTTGGGTTCGTCTCGTCAAACTGGACCTATAGACATATAGTTTGATGACTTTAGAGACCGTAGGTTCTGGTACATTTTGTGGTGCAAAGTGGGTCCAACGGCGGACACCATTTTGATCCAAAATTACTGTTTTGCCTCTGTATTCAGAATTGAACTTATGAGGCGTTTCTAGTTAATTTGACCATTTTGAGAATGTTAGTAATGTCTGTTTCAGCATTAGGAGACAGTTGTGCGAGTTGACCGTTCGTGGCTCATTGAGTGGGTTATAGTAGCTTAGGACAACAGGCAAGTACATTCTCTGATAGTTTTCATTGCTTTGATATCTACTATATCTGATTTAGTTGTAGTGTTATACTTGATTCCCGATACGAGGATACACGGACTAGTATACGTGAATCTCGTCATGAGATGTCATTCCCGATTTACCTGGTATATGAGTACATTATTCGATATTATTTTCTGTACTTGTATAGACACCGATTTGGAAGTATGCTGGCCCCCTGCTTTTCGAATCCCGTATCATGACCTGTCATGTCTGGATTCATTATACTACTCGGGGATGGAGAGTTATTAGAGGTTATGTGATCATTACCCCTACTTGTTTATTACTTGTGCATAGCTCCACCCTCACCACACGTAGGGTGTAGCCTGACCTTATACTACTTGTGCATAGCTTTCCATTTTAGCCGGCCGGATTCCTATACCATTATACTACCTGTGCATAGCCGGTCAAATGGAACAGCCTGATCTTGACCCAAGCCGATCACATAACGCTCTAATATCTCATGGCACTTATTTTTATGTTTACATCATACACTGATTACTTTCCATTGTTTATATTCCAGTTTTATATTATATCTCACACATGACATGATATCCAGTTTTCTTGTACTGTTTTACTTTTAGTCTTGACAATTCATCTTATATTTCATTATAATTGTCTCTTATAGTATTTGTCAATTCACATAGAATTGCTGTTGGTGTTTGTACTTGCTTATATCCTGACAGGATAACTCCCGTTATTTTTTAGAGGATTTAGATGCAGATTGCCCGACCTACTACGGGTTTGGCATAGATGGAGCCTACGACCAGGACCAGCCTATGGACCCGGTGCTCATAGAGGACGCATGTGAGACCCGTCTCACTGTATCGATATTTTATACGGATACGTGTTTATTTGAGCCTTATTTTGTATTTCTCGATTTGCGTGATATTTTAAAATTTTTCAAAGTGCAGGGTTTTCGTGGCTTAGTTTAACTTGGATTTGGTTTTATTTGGTTTGGTTTAACTTTGACTTGGACTTGGTTTGGTTTAGTTTGGTTCTTTATGAGAGAGGTGTATGGTTTAGATTGAGTGGAGAGGAATGAATGGTGGAGATTGCTTGGGCTTGTTATATAAGCCACTTTTCTCTCTCCCTCCTCATTCACCCTCATTCATTTCTTTCCACCGAAACCCTAGCCATTAGAGAGAGGCAAGTACACCTTGCCGAATGTTGGACTACTTCAATTTCGTTTGTTCCATTCTCTTCCTTGTTATATTCTAAGCATCTTTAGAACTTGGAGTTTTCGGTTTTACCGAGTGGATTGTTGTAGATCTAGCTTTAAAGTAATTTTAGATTTCTTGGGTTTTGATCTATTTAATCTTGTTATTTCTGAGTTTTGATGGTTCTATGTTGTAGAGCATTTCATTTTGCCTCATTTTGACCTATGGAAGTTCGGATTTGGACTCCGGATGAAGGTTTCATGGAGCTTGGAAGCATGGATTCTTGGCGTTCTTCTTCTCGGAAGCTTGGAGAAGAAGAACAGTGCTAGACTTGACCGCATGAATACTTCATGCGACAAGTGATTCCGAGTCGCATGAGCCTTCATACGACAGTTCTGGCCGTATGGGCTTGACTTGACCGCATGAACATTTCATGTGGCAAGTGTCCTCCCAGACGCATGGACTTTTCCCTACTTAGCCGCATATGCGCCCTTATCTCACCTGGCCGCATAAACTTGTACTCCTTCTTAGTCGCATGAGCTCATTAACTGACCTGGCCGCATGAGCTCCTAACTGAGCCGCATGCACCCCCTTCATATCCTCGGCCGCATGAACTTTCAATCCCAGCCGCATATGACCCATCTCCCGCTGGCCGCATATGCGCCACATTCCCTGAGCCGCATGGACTCGGATTTCCTGAGCCGTATGACCCTGATTGACCCAGCCGCATGAGGCTCGTTCTCTGAGCCGCATGAGACCCGTCTCCCTGAACCGCATAGGACCCTGCTCATTCCCTGAGCCGCATGGACTCGGATTTCCTGAGCCGCATGAACCCCATAATTCAGCCGTATGCATCTGATTAATCCTGCCGCATGAGCCAGCCTTGCCCGAGCCGCATGGCTCTGTCATGTCCTGTATTTTATATTTTGTTTATTTTTGTATATCCAAGTCTTGTGGCTCTTTTTGTAACTTGAGTTCCTACGGAGTACATATTTATCCCTATTGTATATTTTTATGCCCATTTTATATCCTTACGCCTTTTGTCCTGAACTTGATAAATCACGATTTGATTGGCATGACTGAAATGACAATTGTACCTGGCATGGTGTGACCAAGAACTGACATGCATGATAACTTGACCTGATAACTTGACCTGCTACACATGACTTGATAGTGACCCTGAGCCGCAGGGCTCCTTTCTGTGCCTTGCCCTGCTATTTAATTGTTGTTATTATTATTATTTCTCTATTGTTATTTAATCTTTAATGATGACTTGTGTCTTGTAACCTCAGCATAACTTGAGTCTCCTGATTGAATGCTTGCACTATACTGTCCGGCACATGTACCCTAAACACGACAGTGACCCGTAGTAGTGCACTCCTGATTAATGACCTGACATGACCTGATAGTGGCCCGTCGTGGCGCACTCTTGACCAGTAAACTTGATATGATAATGACATGATAGTGGCCCGCCGTGGTGCACTCTTGACATGATAAACCTGGCATGATACTCCTTGAAATACTGTTGCGACGGCTAACACGACTTGACAAGAATAAGTGGCCTGGACACCGTGGGTGATTGTGTTTGTACAAATGAACCCGTCTTGTCTTGCATCATGTCTAGGACATGAATCCCTGGTTTCCTACGGTCAGGGATTCATACTGAATATGGCTAGGTTAATGACTAGATTGATCAAATAGTTCATAGAGGATTTCCTAGTTACCTGTTGTCCCTTTGGTCCCGGCCTTATATATATATATATACATGGGATTTGTTGCTATCCGTCGAGATGAGCGCACTTCCAGCCCGCCGTCGAGTGTGGTACCTTAGGACACATGTATCTTACTACAGTGTGTCTGCTATATCCTGTTATCTTTTTCTTTTCTTGCTGGGATCACTCAGGTAGTAACAAACAGGTAACCGGACTTGGAATTCTCATTGCATCTTGCTAGTAAATAGGATTGTGATAACCCTAGTTAGTTAAAGTATCAAGCCATACTTATTGCTTGGCTGTGAATGTTGGATGGAGTTTACTCAGTCTAGTCTCGTCTTGATCTTGTACATGATTGTTACATGTCCTGATTTCTTATTTTATCCTGCCGATAAATGGTGGGAGAAACCAAGTTCTGTTCAGACGAAGGGTTACAACCCCGGTCCTTGTTTGGTTTACGGGTTGTAACCTGGTTATCTGAATAGTCCCATGGTTATCCCATCGTATATCACCTTGCCTGGCTCTATTTATTTAACATGTTCTCCAGTTTACTTTATGTCAATGATGATTTACTTACTGTCTTCCTACGTTCGGGATAAGTGCATTGGTACTGCACGAATCTCGATCCTCCTTTACTTATTGCTTTCTCTCTCTATTGTTTGCCTATGATTGCTGGTTTTAAGTTCATAGTTCGACCTCCTTTGTGGTACTTGCTATTTGGGGTCTGACCCCACTGGTTTTGCATGGCCAGGTTTCGATAGAAGAGCCCGAAGGATCTACCGCACCATCTACTCGACGGTGACCAGCCGGAGCACCAGAGTGCCTCAGTGGGTTTCTTCTTCATTCTTCCACTGATATGTAAATTCTCCTCTTGTAACGTTTAGCCCCGAGCACGTGTTTAGCTCGTGTTTTGGTATTTTCCTTGATATTGTAGCCTACGGGCATAAACATGATTTGTGTATTCTAGACTATAGCTAGTCCTTATCATGTACGACTAATACTCTAGCTAGTCATCAGCTTTGTGGTACTAGCTTCATGATCATTCATGTATATATGGTTCGGGACGCCTTACTATTGTATGTATGATGATCGTACTCCTTGCTCTTGTGTAATTGCCTGTGATTGAGATACCTAGGATTGTTAAACCGTAGGATTGACTGATGGCTTGTAGAGTAACCCCCATGTCTTGACAGCTTATACGTGATTTCAGAGTATTAGCGTACTTTGGGATTACGTAGCTGGCTATGTCTGCCCCCGCTCTCCAGTATTCTGGTTCTGGGGCGTGAAAACGCACCGCCAGTAGTGACCTAGTTCACCTAGATTTTGTCTGGATTATATTCCAGTATGATACTTTGAGACTTGTAGTATTTATTTGGGATATTATTTTATGTCTTGGATTCTGAACTTGTGATTGTGACTCGGCACTATTTCAGACTATTTATCTCATCTTTATCTTTATCTTTATCATCGTGTTTATCTTTCTTAGAATTATGTGATTGAGTTGTGGTTATATTCCTCCGTACGAAGATGACATGTTATATTATTGTGTCTTAGATTCTATATATTCTAGATGACCTTTACAGCGTTCTACCGCCGATACTGCAGCGTAGGCTGGACGTACCCACGTGTCGTGCCCCTAAACAGGGTGCGGGTCGTGACATATTTTTATGGTGGCCCATGCAGGTCAGAGTCGCAACTAGTGCAATTTTCTAATGGTGCTCGACTTAGAGTGCTAATTACGAGCCTGCTGTTAGGATATAGGTTTTAGGTTATGATAGGAGTTACTCAATCACATATTAGAAAAACTCTAATCTTTTGATTTCCATGACAAACTCTTTTTGCATTTCGAAATAAATTGTCCTTCCTTGATGATATCCTATCTTGTGCCATATTGATTTCTTTACTTGAATCTGTCTCCAGGATGACAGTGACTTGAGCTCAGGCAGCTGGATCTAGTACAGCACCGGAGAGGTCCGATCCATCGTAACCTATTTTCCTGACTGAGAGAGCCGCGGATCAGGAGATTGACCCTACTGTCCCTGCCGTTCCAGAGGTAGCGGCAACAGTACTGGAGGGTCTTCTTCCACAAGTCTCGAAGACTGTACCTATTCAGCCGGGGACTCTTCCACCTCTACCTGCGTTGCCGATTGATGCTACTCTGATGTTCGCGCTCCTCCAGTAGATGATGGAGGCACAGCAAGCGCAGGCTGAGGCTTCACAGCGACAAATAGAGATTTTGAAGCAGAGCATGGAGAATGCGTACCAGTTAGCACTCGCCGCTGTAGAGAAGGTGACTGCAGTTCAGACTCAGGGTGCTCCAGCCCAGCAGCCACAGCAGCAGCAAGCAAAACCTGGCTCCGTGATAGATTTCAAGAAGATATTTTCTCGAGAATTTAAGGGAACAGAAGGGATCCTGTATGCCGATGATTGGCTAGAGGATGTTGAGCGGAGCCTAGGGTTAGCACAGCTTTCGGAGGGACTATGGGTGTCAACAGCAGCGAGTCAGTTTTAATTTGATATCGCTCTGACTTGGTGTAATGTCCCAAATTCGTGATACGTATTTAGTGTATGTATACGTGTTTTGGACCCATATTTTATTTAGTCATGATTAATTATCTTGGTTATTTTGCATTGGCTTGGTTTAATTGGCATTGATAGTTCAATTGGTATTGATGGTTCATTGGTTTATTTTTGGATTAGTGAGGCTTGGTTTATTTCATGATTCATTTGGTTTAAATTGCTAGAGAGAGAGTTTATTGGCCTTGACTTGGTTCACCTTGGTTTATCTTGGCTTGGTTTATTTTGGGTTTGACATGGAGAACCACCACCCTACCATAAATATCAACTTCCCTCTCTCTCTCTCCTCATTTATTTTCTTCATCTTCTTCCTCATTACTCTTTCCTCTCCACCATTAACACACCACTAACCTAGGCAAGTTGCATCTTGCTATCACTTGAGGGCTATATTTTATTTGTCTAATAGCTTTATTAGCTCATTTTAAGCAACATTAGAACTTGGGTTTTCTTCATTTGGAGCTTAGAATTTTGTAGATATAGGATTGAAGTAATTTTGGATTTTGGTGGTTTTGATCTATAAAACTTGTTCATTTTCATGTTTTGATTGTTCCATGTTGTAGAGAATTTAATTTTACACAACTTAGACCTTTGCAAAGTGGATTTTCATTGAGATTTGACCTAGTTATGGTCTTTTGAAGTTTTGAGTTCCATGGCCATTTGCTCTCAGCTTTGGGGAAGAAGACCTCCTGTCCCGGGCGTAATCTAGCTAGCCCAGCGCTCTTTAGCGCTGGCGCCACTCACCCAGTCTAGCCCAGCGCTCTTTAGCGCTGGCGCTGTCCAGTCCAGCGCCTCTTGGTGCTGGCGCAATCCACCCTGGCGCAATCCACCCTAGCGCAATCCGCCCTGGCGCAGTTCGCCCTAGCGCAACCCAGCTTGGCGCAGTCCATCTTGCCCCTTCCCAGCACAACCCAGCCTGGCGCCACCTAATGGCTTGCGCCCCTTGACCCTGGCGGCCCTTGCTCCCTTGTGTTCCAGCGCAACTTGGCACTCCTCGTGCTGGCGCAACCTGACCCTGGCTGCCCAGCGCAGTCTAGTCTTGGCACCTATTTGCATTATATTTTATTTCATTTTCTTTTAGTACATGGTATTTCCTGTTTATATTCTTACGCCTTTTTGACACGACATTGATATGAGCATAATGTGAGCATAGCATGGTTGATGTATTGAATTCTGTGCGCAACTTGACAGTGACCCGTGGTGGTGCACTCCAGATAAGTGAATGGCATAGTTTATCGAGCGCCGTTGCGACGGCTCTATTGACATGATAATGTAATATTGACCTGGACACCGTGGGTGACTTGTGGATGTATTGATAAATGAACCAGTGTGTCTTGCATCATGTCTAGGGCATGGATCCCTGAGTACCACGGTCAGGGATATATATTGAAATAAACTAAGATTAATGACTAGAATAATTCACTAGTCATGAAGAGATGTTCCCCAGTTACAGGCGATCCCGTTATTCCGGCCGCAATTGTTTGGACTTGTAGCCTGCCGACGAGTAGGGCACATTTCCAGCCCACTGTCATGTGGGGCACTCTCTCCATAAGTCACTTTGATGATTGTACTCTATTGTCCTTCTAGTGTATTGTTCTCTCTCTGATTGTCACTTTAATGATTGAACTCTCTAAATTGTCACTATAATGTTCGCCTGGATAACCTGGATAGCTGCAGGGCCTGTGACTACTTGGAGCATCTCATTGCATCTTGCTAGTAACTAGGATTGTGATAACCCTAGTTAGTTAATGTAGAAAGCCGTAGGCAATGATTGGCCGTGATTGAATGGATGGAGTATAGTCCAGTATAGTATTGTCTAGAAGTGATTGATTGCAAGATTGTACCAGAATGATTGAATGATTGTCACTCCAGATTGTTACTATAATGATTATACTCTATTGTCACTCCAGCGTATTGTACTCTTCATTGTCACTTTTATCATTGTACTCTCTCATTTTCACCTTAATGATTGTCACCTTTAGCAATAAATGATCAGAGACTAAGTTCTGTTCAGGCGAAGGGTTACAATCTCGGTCCTTGTTTGGTTTAAGGATTGAAAACTGGCTTCCGGAATAGTACCTTCGTCTTCTCTTCATATATTGCCCAGCTATATTTTATTTAGCATGATTCTCCAGTTGTCTTATGTCAATGATGCTTCACTTAATTATTTTCTCTGATTGGGACAAGTGCATTGGTAGTGCACAAACCTCAATTTGTGTTACTTATTGTTTTCTTACATGTTGAATGCTAATGATTTATTGATTTTAGTCCTTAAGTGAAGCCTCCTTTGTGGCACTTGCTCTTTCTGGGGTCTGACCCAGCTGGTTTTGTATGGCCAGATACCGGAGCAGCACCAAAGGATCTCCCTGCTTTCCAGCCCGATGGTGATCACCAGGCGTAACCAGGGCATCGAGTGGGTTTCTTATTGTTCTTCCACTGTAATATTGTAAATTATTCTTTTGAGGCGTTTAGCCGACGAGCAAGTGTTAGCTCGATTGCAGCTTTTACTTATTGTCTGCCTACGGGCTGTAACATGATTGACAAACCCCGGGGGTTGATCATGTATGACTGAACTCTTTCTAGTCCTCACATTTTGTAACGACTAGCTTCATGATCATTCCGAATATGTAATATATGGGACGCCTTACTATTGTGTATTTGGTGGTCTGACATCTTGTAACTATTATTAGTTGGTTGATATTGAGACAATAGGCTATTTTAAGACCTTAAGAGACTGATGGATTGTAGTGAAACCCTCACATATCTAGACAGCCGTGACCGTATAACGGCGTGGATTCCATTCCGTTATACGTAGCTGGCTATGTACGCCCCCGCTCTCCAGTATTCTGGTTCTGGGGCGTGACACTTGGTACCGTACAGACCCTCGCATGACAGTGACAGGCTTGACATGGAAGAACTTCAAGAAGCTATTCAAGAAGAAATTCTTTCCTGATGTGGCTCTTAGTGCACTGAAAGGCCAGTTTATGGGACTTGTGCAAGGGAACATTGTACGTCCTAAAAAATCAAGTTGCATCAATCAACAAAGTCAAAAATTCAAGATATTCATTATTTTGATGAGTTGTGCAGACAACAGTTTACGCAGACATCACTTTGTGCAGGCTGGTTTGCGCATGTTCCCAACTGCGCAGGCTGACGTGGCAGAAGTCATCATTGACTGAATCATATCAGATCTTCCTGACAGCTGACAACACGACTAACGAGGAGGCTGTTCGTTTTTGACGCCGCACAGTGCTCGAGGGCGGCTGACAGGTGGCAGCGCAATCCGTGTTTGCGCAAACTACTTGTGCGCAATCCGTGTTTGCGCAAACCATTTCTGCGCAGTTCATTTTGCATATTCTACCAATATAACTGACCAATTACGTGGCATTCATGCCATCAATTGCTCATTACGTGGCAACTGTCTATACACGATCATGCGCATTTCAATCAAATGATGCCATGTGTCCCAGATAGTTGGCCCACGATCCAATAACTGCTTGCGCAATCCAGTGCTGCGCAAACCAGGTGCTGCGCAAATCAGCTTGCGCAGTCCAAAATAACTGAAAGTTAGTTATTTTCAGAACTCTATAAATAGAGTTTCAAGTCTTCATTTCAAGGGGATCAAAGATCAGAGATCAGAAATCAGAGAGTTCAGGAGTTCTTTCCAAAGTGCTGCTGCATTCTTCCGAGACTTTTTGTCTTCAACTTCAGAGGCTTTTGCCTTCAGTTTCCAGAGTTGTTTTCAACTTCAAAGGCTTCGTCTTCACAGTTCACATCGTCTAAGGGATAAAGCAATCGTTATCAAGATTGGATTCCTATAGTTGTAATTTTCCCAGAATTCTTGTAATCTTTATTACAGTTTGTATCAATAAAGTTTTATACTTTTGTTTTTGCAAACAAAATGGCGACTCTGCTGGGGACAACTTTCTCCTCCGACGAGGAAGTAGCAACTCAATGTGACGTAGCGTCTATCGGGAAGACGCAGAAGACGCTGGTTGTTAAGGTCAACCAGACAGCCTACGAGGCGATGCTCAACTCCAAGACCACTCCCCGTACTGTAGCCACTTCTGCTAAGAGCAAAGTGCGCTCAGTTTGGGTCTCCAAGTCTGCACAATCTGGCAGTTTTGCCACCAAGGATGCTGTACCAATTGCTGCACAATCTGCTAGTCAGACTGCTGCACAAACTGCTGTGCCAACTGTTGCACAGTCTGTCTCAGCAACTGCTGCACAATCTGTTGCAGTTAAGGCTGCGCAATCTGTTGCAACTATTGCACAGGCTACTTCATATGCTGCCTTGTCAAAACAGAAGACTCCTATGACTCTGGCGCAATTGGCAGTGGCTTTTCCTGCGCAAAATAGCACTCTTGTAACTAAGGTGCATCCCAAGCACTCTAAGATAAGAACTCCTGATGCACTTCCTACCAAAGCTTCTAATGCACAAATGACTAGTGCACCTTCCACCCATGCGCAAACCAAGTCTGCGCAATCCAAGAAAAATAGCCTTTTGGCTAAATTTCCTTCTTCTCACAATAAAAGAAGAGATTCTACTCCTCTTCCCAAACACCCTATTGCCCCTGCGCAATCCATTGAGGGTAGTCCTTTGACTATTCCTCCTTCTCTTCAAAGCAAAGGAAAATGTCCATTGGTCTTTTCTCAAACTTCCTTGTCTCATGACTTGGAATATAACAGAGGGAAACGCTCTTTAGCTAACCCTTTATCTCAAAACAAAGGAAAAGGCCCTTTAGTCTTTTCTCAGTCTTCTTCAGTCTTTACTGAAGAAGATCCATCTCAATGTGTCTCGGCTCCAATCAATTCAAGAACTCTGGCAAACAAGGATTCTTCTTTCCTTTATAACAAGAGTACTTGTACTAATCAAAGAGGTATTCTGTCTACTCCGATAGCAGAATTCCAGGACCTTCCGACTCTCCAAATTTGTCGTTCCAGACAGGGAAAACTGTTAGTGTCTCAAACAGAAACTCCTGAGGGTGAATTTGCTGACCTCAGAACTTATCTTAATCGACCCACTTCGGTAAAACGCAAACAGCCAATGCCGAAGGTTAAACATCATCAAAAACAAATCTCCAAAGTCAGAAATCCCGACACTTATGCCAATGAAGTGAGTACTTCCCTGTATACTCAAGGGACTAAACATTTGAAGAATCGGGATCATGTTCCAAATGTTATCAAAGAACAGATCCCTCGGAATTTTCTTCGTCCTGTTGTAGATCTTCGAGAACAGCTAAGACAAAAATAGGATAATGTCTCAATATCTCCATCTCAACCATCTGATCATCACTGTAATCATAAAGTCATCATCCAATGCTGTTGTCAAACGACAAAACGATCTGTCTTCGATCGTTTAACTTTTGCTAAATCTGAACCTATGTCAGAAGAAGACGAAGTTTTGTATGCTTCTGTTAACATGACTTTCCGAGACACTGGGGTAAAAGATGCTCTAAGCATAGTAGACTCCGTAAGCCAAGCCAACGGTATTTGGAATTACTTCAAGAAACTTGTGAAGGAGTATTTCAACATACCCGTTCCCGAAGCCGAGATACAATCGGTCAAAGAAATCTTCTTCAAAATCCTTCAAGTCATCTCCCTGTTTCCCAGTCAGGAGATGATTCGTTTTCTGATTATGATGCATACAGTGAAAGTTCTGAACAAACAGTATCTTCCACTGTGCCAAGAGAAGTGACGGCTTATGTTGTCACCGATGATCCAGATGCTTCAACCTCCGCAAATCAGGAACAACGAATTGCTGCACTCGAAGACAAATTAAAAACTATGGCTGAGATGGTTGCTAGTATGCATTCCATCATTGTAGCACAGCATGTTACACCACCAACTGCACCTATTACTAGTCCAGAGATCATAGCGTCTTCAATACCTGCCAATACTGGGCTGGGGGTAGTGTCTCCTCAAATACCTCCTGTACAAGTACAAGTACAAACTACGCCCAGTCATTCAGGAGCTGGGGGTAGTGCTTACAACGCTGTTCCTCCTCCTACCACTACAACTCAACCTGCTCCTTCTTCTTTATCAGAAGACGCCAATGAAGCTGTCAAACTCTTACGAACCCAGTTTAAAGCATTTAAAGAGAAAGACAATCTACAAAGGTTGGGGATTAAACAACCCTATCCGGTTGAATGGAAGGACGTCCCGTTTCCCCCAAAGTACAAAATCCCTACAATCTCTCTGTTCGATGGCAGTACTTTCCCAAGTCAATTCATCAATCATTTTGAGGTAATGACTGTTCAACTTCAGCCAAATGACGCTCTTCTTACCAGAGTGTTTGTCGGTTGTTTAGCCGACGTAGCATACGACTGGTACAGAAGTTTGCCCGATGGTTGCATCACATCCTTTTCAGGTCTCAAACAAATCTTTCTGGAACGGTTTTATGAAGGATTTAATGATATGACTACGTCAGCTCTCAACAAAATCAAACAAAAACATAATGAAACAGCTGAGAGCTTTATTGAACGGTTCCGCCGTGAAGCCTTGAAAATGCCTCCAGGGACTCCCGCTGCTGTCACTATTGATACTTGTAAGGCGAATCTTTTACCTATTATCAGTATGTGGACGGGATCAACCCAATTCCAAGATTGGCCCTCATTCATCGTCAACGTCAAAGCTGCTGAAGTAAGTGCCGACAAGTTCAAACAATTGGGGGTACAAATGTCTAATCCTGATCGCGATGAGCATCAGAATTCAGGTGGTGGCAATCGCCAGAACAATCGCAAAGCGAAAGAGACTTTAAACATTAACTTGAACAAAAATAAAGAATCTTTGGCTGTCAATGTGGCCTCACCTACATCTACTCCTACTCCTTCTGCACCTCCACCGAGGGAACCTCGTCCGAAGGTAGAATATTCCTTTGACGAAAATGACACGGCAAGTATCTTTGAGAGTTTACTCAAAAGCAATAAAATTCAACTCCCTGATCCAAAGAAACCTGATGAAGTCAATAAGACTGATCATCCCAAATATTGTGTCTATCACCGATTCATTGGACATCCTACTCGAGCATGCTATGTGCTCAAAGGTAAGATTCAAGAGCTTGTCAATGCAGGTGTAGTCACTTTGCAACAAGATGAGAAGACTGTTACGGCAAATATGGTTTCAGTCCAATTTGGAGATTTCCCTCCGCAGATAATACAGCATGGTGTCATTCCGATTCCTAAAGCAACTCTTGAGATTGAGAATCTCCCGCTTCCATCCAATGAAGGTCTTATTCCCTTGTCTCTTGACAATGGTGAAATTATGTGGATCCATCCTGATCTTGCTCCAGAATTTGAGATATCTTCCAAGAAGAAAACTCGTTCTAAAGGCAAAACCAAAATCTGCAACATGGTATCTTTTGATCCCATTGTTGACAAAGAGATTCTGTTAGGCACCAGATCAGGAAAAGCTTATTTGAAAGATCATTCTGAAGGTCAAAGGGATCCTGCTTCTTCTTCCGAACCTACTCCGGCACAACCTGCATCTGCTGAAGAGGTCCCTTCTACATCTTCACCAGTTGTAGTGTCAATTTCTCTTAAGCCAACAACGGCTGACAAAGGCAAGCAACAAGTTCGATTTGACAAACCTCTAAAGAAGTCATCTCCTACTGGGCTTGAGAAGCCTTACAATTTTGATATATTGGCTCAATTAGCCAATACACCAGCCAGGTTGTCAATCTTTGAACTCTTGCGTCTTTTCAAAGAGACACGAAAAACTCTAAGTGAAGCTCTGATGCAGGCTGAAACTTGCTTAACTCTTCTCAAGAAGCCAGAATCAGAATCAGTCTCTTGTCATCACAGTCATAGTGTCTTGGAACTGATCCCAAATATTACCTTCACTCAGGATGATATGCTAATGGAAGATAATAGACATGATTGTCCTCTTTATTATACAGGATATGTAGATTCAATGAAGGTTGATCGTATCCTGATAGATCCAGGGTCTGCACTTAGTATTATGCCAAAAATAATGCTAGATGCATTGAAGATACCAGTGCATAGTCTTTCAACCACGATCACTACTATTCTGGGATTTAATCAAGGAAAGAGTGAACCTTTGGGCAAGATCCGTCTAAAACTCCAAATACGCAATCTTCGCACAAAGGTGACCTTTTATATCATTGACAATCATGGTTGTTCTTATAATGCTCTCCTGGGAAGGCCATTCCTCCATGAACACAATGTCGTTCCATCAACTTTTCATCAATGCTTTAAATACGTTGATAACAAAGGACAAGTTCATAAGGAAGTTGCGGACCTTTATCCTTTCAAGGGTGTTGAAGCTTATTGCAACGATGCTCGTATGTACAAGGATGAATTTATGAAGGTAGTATTGGCTATGGATACTGAAGAAGATCAAAAAGCAGTACCTCAAGACACTCTTATCATACCTGTTAAGGGGCGAGTTTCTCATCCTCAATCTTCCAAGCCACTGGTTATTCACTTACCAGTTCAAAATAAATCAGTTGATGCTGATGAAAATCAAAGGGAGCTCACCTCTTCTGAGCCACTTGTTATCGACTTACGTCGTAACAAAGACAAAAAGCAGCTCATTCCTTCTGAGCCACTTGTTGTTGATCTAAATCGCAATAAGGAAAAAAGGGAGCTCACCTCTTCTGAGCCACTTGTTATCGACCTCCGTCGTAACAAGCCTTCTCTACGTTCTTCTTCTCTCCCTCTTGTAATCAATTTGACCAAATCTGCTAAGGTTAAAGGTCCTGTTGTAAATACTGATGTACAAATCAATAAAAAAGCACCTACTTTCCAGTATATTGATGTTATTTATTATACTAAAAGTTATTTGGATATGTTAGATAGCTTCCAATCAATTACACTGGGAGTCGTACAATCTCTTCAGACAGAAGTCTCGCTTGAAGATCCAGATGATTCTTACCGTATTCATCCTTCTTTAAAGAAAGGTGAAAGTTCAGCATTTTTATATAAAAGACCAGAAACAAAGATTAACTATACGAATGATAGCAAAGTTAACGATACGGGATGTCTCCAGTTTCATCGTTATAGTCAACAATCAAAAGACATCCTCCGAAAGATGGGTTACGACTTTAAGAGCGGCCTTAACTATGGTAAAGGTAGACGAACTCCCATTCGTACAACAGTTCCAAACGAAAAATCACAAATGTATTATGACAGGACCAAGAAAGGTCTCGGATATACTTCTTCTCCACTATTATCCCCAGCAGCTTCTGAATCAGATAGTGAAGAACGTTCTAACTCTTCTGATTCCAGATCATGGGATTCCGATACCAGCATCGGTGAAGTCCATCGTATAATCGTATCTTCTAACATGGTCTCTGTTGAATTACCAGAAGGCTGTGATGAAGATGTTGAAGAAAGTTCGGAAACAGATCCTTGGGCTCAACATATGGATAACCAATGGGTACTTCGATTTGAACAACGTGAACCTCCTACTGAAGATCAACTACTTCAAATTGATGTAGGAGAAAGAGATTCACCTCGGCCAATTTTTATTAGCAAAAATCTTCCAGAAGCAGACAAACAAGAGTTGATTCTTCTTATTAAAGAATATATCGACGTCTTTGCCTGGAGTTATGAAGACATGCCAGGTTTAGATCCTAAGATTGCTACTCACAAACTGAACATTCTTCCTAATGCTAAACCAGTCAAACAGCAACAAAGGCGATTTAAGCCTGAAATGATGGACGCAATTGATGATGAAGTCAAGAAGCTCATCGCTTGTGGCTTTATTCGAGAAGAGCAGCATCCTGATTGGGTAGCCAATATCGTCCCAGTTCTGAAGAAAACTGGAAAAGTTCGAGTCTGCATCGACTTCCGAGATCTCAATGAAGCATGTCCAAAAGATGAATTTCCTCTTCCTATCACAGACGTCATGATTGACAATACTTGTGGGTTCGAAAGGATATCTTTTATGGATGGATTTTTCGGGTATAATTAGATCAAAATGCATCCTGAAGATGAAAAGCATACATCTTTCCGCACTCCTCGAGGAGTTTATTGTTATACAGTGATGCCATTTGGTCTCAAGAATGCGGGTGCAACCTACCAACGGACTATGAGTACCATTTTCAGAGAACATCTTCGTAAAACAGTCGAATGTTACGTAGACGATATTGCTGTTAAAAGTCGTCTAAAAGAAGATCACATCCAAGATTTGAGAATAATATTTAATCTCATGCGTCAACATCAGCTCAAGATGAATCCCACCAAGTCATTTTTGGGTGTCTCTAGTGGCAAATTTCTCGGCTTCGTCATTACCTCTAAGGGTATACACGTGGATCCCGAGAAGATCAAAGCCATCCAAGAGATGCGTCCTCCACGCAACCTAAAAGAGCTACGAGGATTCCAAGGCCGACTTGCGTACATCAGGCGATTCATTTCGAACTTGTCTGGACGCTGCAGACCATTCACTCAACTAATGAAGAAGGGTGTATCTTTTGTTTGGACTGAAGAATGTCAACGAGCATTCGACGATATCAAACAATATCTTATGAACCCACCAGTTTTGGTGCCACCTATCTCTGGCATTCCATTCTTGATGTATGTCCGTGCTATGGACCATTCATTGGGTGCCTTACTTGCCCAAAAGAACAAAGAAGGCCATGAACAAGCTATCTACTATCTTAGCCGAACTATGATCGGTGCTGAACACCGTTATAGTCCTGTCGAGAAAGAATGCTTGGCTCTCATGTTTGCTGTGCAAAAGACGAGGCATTATATCATTGGTCAAACTATTCATGTTATATCTCGAGTTAACCCTCTCCGGGTACTCATGAAGAAACCAAGTACACTTAATTCTCGGTTGGCTACATGGGCAATCCTGCTAGCTCAATATGACATGGTGTATGTTCCATAAAAGTCTGTCAAAGGTCAAGCGCTGGCGGACTTCTTAGCAGCACATCCTGTGCCTGAAACATCTAAACTCTATGACGAAATTCCTGACGAGACGTTAGAAGTCAACATGATCTCCGAAGAGTTTCCAACCTGGCGTTTATTCTTTGATGGTGCATCAAGAATTGGACCAAATGGTGCTATAGTGGCAGGTGTTGGAGTTGTTCTCGTTTCTCCAGACGGATTAACTATCCAAAGAGCCTACTCTTTAGATGAACCTTGCTCCAACAATGTGGCAGAGTACAATGCCTTACTTGTCGGCCTTCAGCTAGCTAAACAACTGAATGTTGAATATCTGGAAGTCTATGGTGATTCTAAATTGGTTGTAAACCAGGTTAGAAGAACCTATGAAGCCGTCATCAAGACCTGGTGCCTTATCATGAAGCGGCAATCAATATAGCTACATCATTCAAAGCCTTCTTCATTGACTATGTTCGACGAACTTGCAATACTGAAGCCGATGCTTTGGCCAATCTTGCAGCTGTCTTAGCCATCCCTGTCAAAAGGCATCAGGTGGTGGTTATTTCTAACCGAGAACTGTTTTGTATTGAGAACAATCGTAATATTGAATTTAGCAATCTTGCTGAAGTCGAAGTTATTGATGACGATTGGAGAACTCCTTTTATCGATTTCGTATTACATGACATACTTCCTGAAGATCCTAAGGAGGCTACAAGCGTTCGACGTCGATCTCTACGATTTTACTACAATCAAACCACCAAAGCACTCTATCGGCGAACTTATGATGGTCTTCTTCTATGCTGTTTAGCTGGTGATGAAGCCAAACAAGTGTTGCATGAAGCTCATGATGGCGTCTGTGGAGCACATCAACCTGGTCCTAAATTACAGGATCGCATTAGACGTATGGGTTATTATTGGCCCTCTATGGTATCAGATGCCATTGAATATGCAAGGAAATGTCGTGCTTGTCAAATCCATGCAGACTTCATTCATCAACCCTCGGAATTCTTACACCTGACTGCTGCTTCATGGCCTTTTGAAGCTTGGGGTATGGACATCATAGGTCCTATTAATCCTTCTTCTTCCAGAGGACATCGGTTCATATTGGCGATAACCGATTACTTCTCCAAGTGGGCCGAAGCTATACCTCTGGCTGAAGTCAAGACTAGCAGTGTTATCAATTTCGTTAAACACCATGTCATCTATAGATTCGGTGTACCTCGCAGAATCATTCATGACAATGGACCTCAATTCATTAGTCAGAAGTTCACTAGATTCTGCGATGATCATCGGATTAACAATGTTGCTTCGACGGCGTACAATCCTGCCGCTAATGGTTTAGCGAAAGCCTTTAACAAAACCATTATTAAGCTCCTTAAGAAGTTTGTATCCACTAACAAACGGAATTGGAGCGAGAAACTTGGCGAATGTCTTTGGGCCTATCGAACTACAGTCCGCAATCCCACAGGCTTTACACCTTTCTCTTTGGTGTATGGCTGTGAAGCTGTCCTTCCTTTGGAGTTACAAATTCTTTCTTTAAGGATTGCTATTGCCAATGAGCTTACCACAGAAAATAATGACCTTCTTCGACTCCAAGAGTTGGAAGCATTGGATGAAAAGCGGTTAATGGCTCAACAGCATATTGAGTTATACCAAGCCCGCATCTCAAAGACATTTAATCGTAAAGTGAAGGTCAGAGCCTTTCAGCAAGGAGAACTTGTTCTAACGGTCAGACGTCCTATGACTATGACTCATATGAGCAAAGGGAAATTCGATGCGAAATGGGAAGGTCCCTATGTTGTGAGCAAAGTCTTCTCAAACGGAGCTTATCAACTTTCAGAACTTGATGGTCGAGTTGCTATGATGCCTATCAATGGCAAATTCTTAAAGAAGTATTATGTATAAATGTAAATATTTGTAAATTATCAGACAGAATCAAGTTCATGAATAAAATTTAAATTTTATTATATGATAGTACATATTAAAGGTCACTATCATCTTTTTCTACATTTGGACGAGGGCCACTGCCGTCCTTCTCAAAAATACGGTCAGCAAAAGAGTCGAGAACCTCCTTGCTGGATCCCACAAGAAACTTGCAGGCGGCCATCCTCATGGCTTCTTCTTCTTTAGTCCTTCCAGGTTCAAGCAGGAAGTCCAGAATGTCTCGTGGTGGCTGAGGTGCAGATGGACCTTCGCCCGCTTTTGCCTCCTGCGGCTGGATTGGATCGGCAGGGCGTTCTTCAGTGCCCTTCTCAACCTTCGAGGCGATTTCGGCCTTCTTAGATGCTTCTCCGGACGACATTTTTATGTTAAAGAGCAGAAGTGTTTATTCCTGTCAGATTTCTGCTATATTTATAGACAGAAGTTCCTCAAATAATGAAACGACGGTTCATCCGTTCATTTATTACATTCATCAGACGGTTCATCCGTTCATTAACTTCCGACGGTTCATCCGTTCATTTATCACATTCATCCGACGGTTCATCCGTTCATTACTACCCGACGGTTCACCCGTTCATTCATCATCACCTGATGGGTTATCCGTTCATTTCCATTTAACGGTTCATCCATTCATTAATCACCACTTGATGGTTCACCCGTTCATTGTCATCTATTATTTGACGGTCTTCCCGTTCATTCATCTCACAAACATTGACGATTTGTCATCGTTCATTATTTACATCAGCAACTTGTCGTTTTTGATTAAGTTGTCAAATCGAAATAATTATACTCAATATATTCTGCCACGTCCATATTACCTCTGAGTAGATATAATGAATATAATTATTTTCTATAAAATCATCAAGAAATATATCATGTCTTGCACCTCTGAATATATTTTAAATAATGGAATCACAACAAAATGTCTTTTATTTAATCAGAATATAAGACAGTACAAAAATGCTTCCACAGCAATAAAAACAAAGATACAAAAGAGTTTCAATTAAGAGGGAGGAACAATCAAATTGTTGATCTGTTGCTTCAAGGTCTGCAACTCTTCTTCATGACTAGTTGTTACTCTCATTCTTGCTTCTTCCATCCCTTTTTCTTCATCAAAAACAGGCATATCTATTGTCCTGCGGGTAATTTCAGCACTATGAGTCTCTTCATACTCATTTTTCTCCTGAATTAGGGCATTGAGTTGTTCAATCATAAGTCGTTGATTGGCAGTTTCTTCTTCAAATTCTTTCTGAAGGCGAATAATTTCCGCTTTCAATCCAGTAAGCCTCTGTCCTTTGTTCTCAGCTGCCAAAGTAACTAATTCTATCTTTGAGTTGAATTCAGCTGACTTTGCAGAATGAGCTTCTAAAAGGTTATGAAGGTTTATCCTTTCAATATCAGCTTCTTGGGCTAGTCGCTCATATTCGGCTTGCACCAGAGAGTCTATATTCTTCTTCTTAAGCTCCTTATATTTCTTTATGGATACTTCCAACTCATCTAATATATGTTCAAGAAGAATGGCTTGAGCCTCATCTCCTTGATCCCTTATGGCTCTTATTAAAAAAGAAGTTGGCTTCCTAACCATAATAAAGTCAGCTCCTTCCTTCTCTATCATCTTATGAGCAAGAGATCCCAACGATTCAAAAAAGCATTTGGTAAATGATTGTACAACTTGCTGATTGATGGCTATAGTTCCAGGAGTCGAAGCTACCCTTGTTGAGGATGGGGTAGTCGGTTGCTCAATCCTTTGCTGCTGAATGATGGGCTCTTTAAACAAAGGAGCCAGAGTGGAGCTAGCTGCTCCTCCTGTTTGTTCTTTTGCAAAAAGTAAAATTATTATTTTACTAATTTGCCAATAAACAAAAAGATCAAATAAAAATAGTCTTACCTTGATTTGATCTAACAACAACTGCATCTCCTGCTGGACTAGACTCCCGTTGAACAGAAGTAGCTTCAATTGCGACAGCTTGGCTGCTACCCGCTTCAGAACCGCAAGATAAGTGATGGCTACTACTAACAACCACCGTCGGAATAGGCACCATAGCCAGGTCCATCGGAGGTGTTGGTAGAGTATCAAGATCTGCAAGAACTACAAATGAAGATATTAGATATCAATCTATTTTAAAGAAAGAAGATTGTTAAATCTCGTTTTATACCTTGGGGTTCGGTGGCGGGATTCTCTTGCTGAACATCTTCACCAGCCGCTTCTTCAGGAGATATTTCTATCTCGACGTCTTCATCAGGGTTAACAACCTTTTCTACGGACGCCTCTACTTCAATATCCTTTTTAGGATCCGAAGCATCATCGGCAGTATCAAGAGATATGTGTTCTTCGTTGTCCCCTTCAGGATTCTGTATATACTCATCAACATTTCCAGACGAAGAGCTTTTTTCATCCTTATCTTCTTCTTCTTCTTGGGCTGTATTCCTACTGTCAGTTGCGGTTTGATCCTCCTGCAGGCTATAACAATCTTCTAAAGCTGCGATCATTTCACGCTCTTCTTCTTCACGAAGAGTCTTAGGAGTAGGAGGAAGCTGAGTCGTCTCCGCGACAGGTGAAAGAGGTCGTATAATATTTAGCTCCTCCTCAATGATGTTTTCTCTGAGTGTTTCAACTTCAATTCTTGGGGCAAAATCTCCCCTCTGTTCATTCTCCTCGAGAGTTTTGCTCCCTGATTCAGAAGCGGGTGTGGGGGATGCCATTAAAAGTCCTGCAGCAGCATCTACTGAAGTCAGGAGTTGTATAGAAGAAGACTCTTCCAAGACTCTTCTGGTAACTACTCTTTTCTTTCTGTGTAGAGGCCTAACAGGACTCTCTACATTTTCTGGCTCTGTTCGCTTTTGCACGGAAGTTGGTGTACTGGCAATTTCTTGATGAGTCTCGGCCAATTGCTGGGATTGAGATCTGGTAGTCACCTTTTCAGAAGAAACATCAAGAATCAATTTCTTCTTCGCTATAGGAGCAGGAGGCTCCTCTCTTCTTCTCTTCTTCGCAGGAGATTTACCCACCTTCAGTGAAATACGAAGTGGTGCATTCACTTCTTGGGGGAATATAATATCCCTTGTAGTCTCCAAAGGTGCATCTGCCGGTTCCTGCGCCTTCTCATTTATAGGGATTGATGGAGCAATTCTCCCTCTTCTCAATCTTGTTGCAGTGGCGAAACTATCTGCGAGATGGAAATTCTCGGCAAAAGTATTCGCTGATGTGTAAAATACAGAGTATATAAAAAGCATTCGAGGACCCTGATGAGTAGTCCTTGCTGGCATGGAGAAAGTAGCTTTTGTATCACGGGCATTGTAATAAGCCCAAGCCCTAGCTCCGTCTATCAGATAACCCTTGCCTTGGAGGCAGGTAATTGCGTTCCCTACGTGGAACTGATCATACCCAAACTGTCTAGCAAAACGGCTTGGGAGGTATGGTTCTAAGTAGCACTCTTCTTCGAATCGGTAGACCAAATGAGATGGTCGAATTGTCTTCAACCATTCAAAAGCGACACGAGTTAGAGGCTGCAGTTTCGAATCTACCATATTCGTGGGCATCTGATCATACCCAGCAGGGAAAGGAGCGCAGCAGAAGTTCCAGCCTCTGTTCAGATTCAACATAAATCTACATTCAGATAAGGAAGTATATTTCCATTTTCCATCGGAATACCTTTGAAGAAAACTGCCGTCAACTGGTCCCATGCCAGGATCCATTAGAGTTGGATAGTGAAGAAGCAACCATCCAAACAAATATGTATATGGCAGTTCTAAGCGAGGAAATTCTCTCTCTCCTTTCGCTTTCAATATCAAGTCAACATATAAACGGAGACTGGCATTCAGCTTACAGGTCATTGCTGATAGTAAGTACATTTTATAGCCAAAGACCAATTTAACAGCTGCAAACAAGACGCCACGGTGAAAATGATCCACTGCACTGGATCCGGGAACCACGAACCTTCGCAGCCAGTATGTCAAGAAACCCGCCAATTGTGCTTCTTCTGACATGGGCCTATAGCCCATTCTCAAGTAACTTTCCAAATTATCTCCTCTCTTCAAAGGAGGATATTCATGGTCATCCATCACTTCTTTATCAAAATGACCACTCTGTTCCATTAATTTTCTGACCTCTGTATGGCTCAAAGGTTTGAAGAAGGTTGGGTAACATTTATCGTTCTCCTTGGTTTTCTTCTCCTCTATATGATTAAGAAACAGATATGGTAACCACTTTGAAGAATAACAAGTATTGGCAGTGGCACTCTTGTAAAATAAAGAGCGAATCTTATAATGGCACAATAGTTCTTCGAACACTGTCACCATCTCTGGATTCTCTTTTTTGAGCTTGTTCAACTCATCATTTGTTGGTACATACTCCTCATACGGAGCATCTGCCATGGGCAAGAACGAGATATACTTCATCTCGTGGAGCGCAAAGCCCATCTCTCCCCCTGGGGTCATGAAAGTTCCAGTCCTGTAGTTGTATCTCTCAGCTAAGGCTAAGAACATATGAGGATTGGGAGCAAATCCATATACAGTCGCATGCACTGCTTCATACAGGTTGATTTGTTGGAGTCTGTCTTGGAATTTTCCCAGAACCCAATTCGCGATATAACTCCATCGCTTGTAGTCCGGATTCACCAGTCCAGTCATTCTTATATCTTGCTCCGGATATTTTCCTTCAACCTTCGCAAACTCATTTGCGAATATTGGTGTCCTAACAGGCATTAGCATGGAGGAGTTCTCTGGTGGAATGCAGCCAGGTCTTAAGCCTCTCAGTAGGACACTATATCTGTCAGAAGAACTATAAAACATGTCCTTATGATGTGGCCCCTTCTTTACGAAGATTTTTCCTGCCCGAGCATCCTGAAATAGAGTGATATTCCATTCCATCTTCCTTGGGTAGCTCGCATGAGCGTACCGTGACAAAGGAAGGCATCGAGCAATGTCGGGTATAAAAAAAGATCTATCTTGCTGGTGAACTACTCTATCTTCCATCCTTGGCCTGGGCTGAGAGGCTCTCTCAAAGGCATCACCGAATAGGAATAAAGGTTTCTTGTGAATTATAGCATCAGCTGATTCTAAAGGCTGTCCGTTCATCAAACACATCAAAGTTTCATTGTCCTGTGAAATCAATATAGCCTGACGGGAGGCCGACAGATTATATTGAGGGTAATGACATGAGACAGATCCTCTTTGTATTCAGACTCTGTGAGGGTTCCCACAAAATGTTCGTAATCTGGATCTTCATTGACTTCAACTGCATTAACAAACAGATGAAAATTAGTCCAAGACAAAGTTTTTGTTTTTAAACATAAAACATGATTTGTGCAACATTAGACTGCGCTGACATGATTTGCGCAATCTCAGATTGCGCTGACATGACTTGCGCAACATCAGTTTGCGCAACATAAAAGTTGCGCAAAGCAATGGTTTGCGCTGATATCTGCGCAACTTAATCGTTTGCGCTGACTTCCTGTCAGCATAAATCAACAAATTGCGCAAGAATGCAGCCTTCATAAAAATAAAGAACTGATAGTTCATGCAACCGAAACCCTAAAAAGGGTGGCGCAATATGAACTTATCTCTAAAAAGAGATGAGTTTCAAGGGAGTCGAATCACCCTAAGAAGGGGTTTTCGATCGGTTCAACTACCTCTCAGAGCAGGATGTACGGATTCGTGTCGGGAAGCTCGCCGTGCAACTCTGTCAGAAGACTCGGCCGGAGCTTTTCCCTTCGCGGCGGCAGTAGCGGCAGCATTTGATCATCGTGGAGCCATGACAAATCGTCGGAGAAGAAAGGAAGAAAGAGTTCAGAAATTCTCTCTCAATTGCACGAAGACAGCAAGTAAAGGATACTTTGAAGTATGAGGAGGATTATTTATAGTTTTTAAAAAAATGAAACGGCCGCCTCGGATTGCGCCTAAACTTGTGGTCTATTCGCTTTGCGCAGACAGCTCATCATATTGCGCAAAATGATTCAACATTCAAAAATTCAAAGTATTTCGAAATTTTGAATACAATCAACTTTCGAAAACTTTGAAGGGGGTCTTGTAGGTCCTAAAAAATCAAGTTGCATCAATCAACAAAGTCAAAAATTCAAGATATTTATCATTTTGATGAGTTGCGCAGACAACAGTTTGTGCAGACATCACTTTGCGCAGGCTGGTTTGCGCATGTTCCCAACTGCGCAGGCTGACGTGGCAGAAGTCATCATTGACTGAATCAAATCAGATCTTCCTGACAGCTGACAACACGACTAACGAGGAGGCTGTTCGTTTTTGACGCCGCACAGTGCTCGAGGGCGGCTGACAGGTGGCAGCGCAATCCGTGTTTGCGCAAACCACTTGTGCGCAATCCGTGTTTGCGCAAACCATTTCTGTGCAGTTTATTTTGCATATTCTACCAATATAACTGACCAATTACGTGGCATTCATGCCATCAATTGCTCATTACGTGGCAACTGTCTATGCACGATCATGCGCATTTCAATCAAATGATGCCATGTGTCCCAGATAGTTGGCCCACGATCCAATAACTGCTTGCGCAATCCAGTGCTGCGCAAACCAGGTGCTGCACAAATCATCCTGCGCAGTCCAAAATAACTGAAAGTTAGTTATTTTCAGAACTCTATAAATAGAGTTTCAAGTCTTCATTTCAAGGGGATCAAAGATCAGAGATCAGAAATCAGAGAGTTCAGGAGTTCTTGCCAAAGTGCTGCTGCATTCTTCCGAGACTTTTTGTCTTCAACTTCAGAGGCTTTTGCCTTCAGTTTCCAGAGTTGTTTTCAACTTCAAAGGCTTCGTCTTCACAGTTCACATCGTCTAAGGGATAAAGCAATCGTTATCAAGATTGGATTCCTATAGTTGTAATTTTTCCAGAATTCTTGTAATCTTTATTACAGTTTGTATCAATAAAGTTTTATACTTTTGTTTTTGCAAACAAACATGTATGTGGACGAGTACACGGCAGAGTTCTTCCGTCTGAGCCGGTTCGCCCCGGGCATGGTTCAGGATGCTGGAGAGAAGGCCTGCAAGTTCAGGAGGGGCCTGAACCACGTCGTCAGATCACGCACGTCTGGGCGTCATACTGTGACCTTTGAGGACATTCTGATTGACGCTCAGATTGCAGAGGAGGACTTGGGTCTCAGGCCCAAGAGGAGTAGTGATGCTATGGGTGCTGGTTACAGTGTAGGACCGGCCAAGCGACCTCAGACTCAGCAAAGGCCGTTCTACCAGCAGCAGTATCAGCAGCACCAGGCACCAGTACGTGCACAACATCAGCAGGGACAGAAGCAGATTCCATTATGTGCTTTTTGTGGGAAGCAGGGGCACACCCGAGAGGTCTGCAGGAAGAGGTTGGGCATTTATCTATTCTGTGGAGCGCCCGACCACCAGTTGAGAGATTGTCCTACATGTCCAGCTCAGGGAGGTCAGGACAGGGCACCTCCTGCTAGAGCTCCAGTGGGACCAGCTGTTCAGCAGAGGGGTCCACCACTTCCGACCCAGCAGCAGCGTTTCACCCAGCAGCAACATTTCGCCTAGCATTAGAGGGGAGCAGCTCAGGATAGGGCGTTTATACTGACGGTCGAGTAGGCCGAGCCCATAGCAGATGTGGTGGCAAGTTCTGTTCTACTCGATTCATTTCCTGCATTAGCTTTGTTTGACTCTGGTGCTACGCATAGTTTTGTATCTGTCTCTTTTGCACTTAGACACAATATTATTGCTGAACCACTGAGTAGGACTTGCAAGATTATGACTGGGAGAGGCATTATCCTGGTCAATAATATTTGCAAGGGACGGAGAGTTATACTGGAAGGCCGGGATTTGAGTGCATCCTTGCTCGTAATGTCCCTTCCGAGCGACGATATGGTACTCGGTATGGATTAGTTGAGCAAGTACCATGCTAGTATAGACTGTAGAGGAGGCAGAGTTTTGTTTAGACCACAGGGAGAGCCAGAGTTTGAGTTCGCCAGAGGAGCAGCTGAGCCAGGAGATGGTTTATGTGGAGCTATGTTGACGGGGCAGGAATTGCCACATCCATTGATAGCAGGATTCTTGGATGTTTTCCCTGATGAGTTGCCGGGAATGCCGCCAGACAGGGATATTGAGTTCTCTATAGACTTGGTGTCGGACGCTAAGCCCGTCTCGTAGCATGTCTATAGGATCAACAACAGCGAGTTGGCAGAGCTGAAGAAGCAAGTCGACGAGCTGTAGGACAAGGGATTTATTCGATCCAGTTCTTCACCTTGGGGCGCACCTGTTCTGTTTGTACCAAAAAAGGATGGGACGGTACACATGTGTGTCGACTACAGAGCACTCAATAACCTCACTATCAAGAATAAGTACCCGTTGCCGAGGATTGACGACTTATTTGATCAGTTGAGCGGTACGAAGGTATTCTCGAAGATAGACTTGAGGTCCGGTTACCATCAGCTGAAGGTGAAGAAGGAGGATATTCCGAAGACGACATTTTGGATTCGGTATGGCCAGTATGAGTTCACTGTTATGCCATTTGGTTTGACCAATGCCCCAGCGGTATTCATGAACTTGATGAATAAGGAATTCCATCAGTACCTTGACAAGTTCGTGGTGGTCTTCATAGATGACATATTTATCTACTCGAAGACACCGGAGGAGCACGAGGAGCATCTGCGGATTGTGCTAGAGACTCTCAGGAATGAGCAGTTGTATGGGAAGCTGTCGAAGTGCAAGTTTGTCCTGGAGAAGGTAGAGTTCTTGGGTCATGTTGTGATCGAGCATGTGATCTCAGTGGACCCAAAGAAGATTTTAGCAGTTGAGTCTTGGTCCACACCGAGCTCAGTCGCCGAGATTCAGAGCTTTTTGGGTCTCGCAGGCTACTATCGGAAGTTCGTTCAAGACTTCTCTCGGATTGCAGAGCCAATGACTAGACTCACCAGGAAAGATATGGAGTTCGTCTGGACCGAGGAGTGTCAGGCTACTTTTGATGAGCTGAAAAAGAGGTTGACTACAGCTCCTATCTTGATGTTTCCATCTGGGACTGGTGGTTTCACGCTATAGTGACGCTTCTGGGAAGGGCTTGGGTTGCGTTCTTCAGTAGCACAGGAAGGTGATTACCTATGCATCCAGGCAGTTACGCCCTCATGAGAAGCCCTATCCATGATCTGGAGTTGGCAGCTGTTATCTTTGCTTTGAAGCTGTGGAAGAACTACCTATATGGGGAGCGAGTTGAGATCTTCACGGATCATAAGAGCTTGAAGTACCTGTTCACCTAGAAGGAATTGAACATGAGGCAGAGGCGCTGGCTTGAACTGATGAAGGACTTCGATATCTCTTTGCAGTACCATCTAGGGAAGGCCAACATAGTTGCAGATACCTTGAGCAGTATCCAGTCGCTATGTATTTGACGACAGATCATCATCTATTGGCCGATCTGGATAGTTTAGGTATCGAGGTGATCGTTCCGGGGATGGAGGTTCAGATGTGGGCTTTACAGATTCAGTCTGCGTTGATGGACAGAATCAGATCAGCACAGTTTAATGACGTGACCTTGAGGAGCATCAGGGAGCAGGTGCAGGCCGGATTGCTAGAAGATTTCTCTTTAGCCGAAGATGGGTCGCTGAGGCACGGTACTAGATTGTGCATTCCGAGTGGAGAGCTTCGGGAGAAGATTCTGCAGCAAGCGCATCATTCCCAGCACTCTATGCATCCTGGAGCCAACAAGATGTACAGAGACCTGAGGGAGCACGTATGGTGGTATGGCATAAAGCGAGAGGTAGCTCAGTTTGTATCTCGATGCTTAGTATGCCAGCAGGTGAAAGCCGAAAGACAGAGGCCAGGTGGTCTTCTTCGGCCACAACCCATTCCAGAGTGGAAGTGGAAGCACATCACTATGGACTTTGTATCTGGACTTCCATAATCTTCAGGAGGAAAAGATGCAATTTGGGTCATCGTTGATAGATTGACCAAATTGGCCCACTTTTTGCCTTTCAAGGTGGGACTATCTACGGAGAAGCTGGCAGAGATGTATGTGCGGCAGATAGTCAGATTGTACGAAGTTTCGGTGAGCATAGTCTCGGATCGGGATAGTCGTTTCACTTTCCACTTCTGGAGGAGTTTACATACTAGCTTGGGCACCCAGCTCAAGTTCAGTACCGTATATCACCCCCAGACAGACGGGCAGTCGGAGAGGACCATCCAGACACTCGAGGATATGCTTCGCAGTTGTGTGTTAGATTTCGGGGGATCTTGGGAGGACCATCTTCACCTGATAGAGTTTGCTTACAACAATAGTTATCAGGCCAGTATAGAGATGTCACAATTTGAGGCTCTATACAGACGGAGATGTCGCACTTCTTTGTCATGGGACAATGTCGGTGAGAGAGTTTTGCTTGGCCCGGAGATGGTGGTGGATGCAGTAGAGAAGGTTAAGTTGATCAGGGATAGACTTCGGGTGACTCAGGATAGACAGCGGCATTGGGCCGATAGCCACCGGAGACCGTTAGAGTTCGAGGTTAGTATCAGTTTTTCTATTTGTGCTTGTTTGTGATTTTTGCTTTAGGGTCTTGTATTGAGTCTTGTCTTGTGTCTAGGTTGGCGATATGGTGTTCCTGAGGATTTCTACGACACGGGGCACGATTCGTTTTGGCCGAGGCGGGAAGCTTAGTCCGCGCTTCATCGGACCTTTCACTATTCTTTGTAACACCCAGTTTTTCAAATGAGGGTAATTTTGAAATTTTATAATTTTAATCTTTTAATAATGATATTTAAATTATGATGTAATTTTTGGTAATTTTAAATCATTTTAAAACTATTTTAAATCATGACTTATGATTTTGGTGTTTTGATAGTGTAACACTAGAGACAGCTTAACCTAGAGCCTAGCCATGTGATTAGGGTGTTTCATTTATCATTTCCAGTTCGAGGGTACTTTTATCATTTTGAATTTAATTGAATTTAATATATATTATTTGGAATTATTGTATTATTAAGAATGGTGTGATTTTAATATTATTTAATTGATTTCCATGTTTTGTGATTAGCCTAACTTGGTTGGACCTAACCTAGATTAGTCACAGCTAGTCTTAGCTAACCATGGTTAGTGATAGTTAGTATTAATTATATTTATTAGAATTTTCAGTAATTTTTAGTATATTTGTTTTGGTGCTATAGTTGACTTTGACTAGTGTTGACTAGGAGACTAACCTAGAGACTAACCTAGGTCATGACTACTTGGTTAGGTTAAGTAACCTTAGCTTGACCTAAGTTAGTGATGATTAACTCATTAGAACTTATTTGGAGAGATTAGGAATTGATTAGGCTAGAATGGCTTGTGACTTCATAAGTCATGACTAATGACTTAAGCCTTAGAAGCCCATAGGCCCACACCATGGAACCCTAGCCCTATTCCAACAGCCCATGGCTGGCCACATGATCCCCCCCTCTCTATTTAATACTCCTCAAAGTTAGGGCTAGCCACCATTAGGAATTTTGCAAAGTTTTAGAAAGAGGTAAGTCTCCATCTTCATTAAATCCTATAAAATCCATTTCAACTCCTTTTTCCCCCAAACCAATTGCAATGGGTTCTAATTTTATTCCTCTTGCTGTTGGTATCAAGAAATCTCAGCTTGGGAGAAAATTGGAGGAGTTGGCTATCAAGAAGAACACCTCTTTGTGGAGTTTTTTTGAGGATTTTGATACATATAGGTAACTTTCATTCCACACCATGAAATTCTAATTTTATTACATATCTAGGGAGACCTAGGCCTAACCTAACTGTAGGAATAGGAAACCCTAGATTTCGTGTCCATTTTGTGTCCCATTTGGACACGTATCAGCCCTAAGTATTCAAGTATTTGATGAAATGCCCCAATGGGCATTTCGAGTGATTTTTAGGAATCCATTTGAATAGGAATTTAGGTTTATGTATCGCTTAAGTGTTTCTTGTGTCTGGGTGTAGTTTTTGTGTCGTGTCGAGTCAGCACAGACACGTGTACACACTATCTCGTGCGCGCGTGCACAGGCAGTTTGCATGCCCTGTATCACGGGGGACACAGCTCACTGGACACGACTCCTCGACACGTGAAAATTGGCATGTGATACAGGGCTGACACTGACATGGGGCTTCCCAAGTTTCAGAGCCTCACGTGTCGTGTCGGACACGCACGAGACAGTGCATCGGTTTTGCACTGAACCGAGTGTTGTCAATTTCGTGCACTGATACGCACGTCCTATCTCACGCACACGTGTTGTGGACATATATCAGTGTGTCCTAGTCCTAGCCCTAGACCTAGTCGACACTTGGACACGACCACGAGGTCTGTGTCGTGTCGAGTGTACGAACACTGTGAACACGTGTACAATGATTGTTCACTGCACTGTGTCCAGGTTTTATTTTGGGTTTTTACATGGATTGGACACGTTTGTGTCTACTTGGGTGGACACAGACTCATCACATGATACATGCATAATGTATATTTACATTACCAACCTGTGTTGTGGCATTTTAGCTCAATTTTGTGATTGATTTCTCAGTTTCCTATTTTTCTGAAACCTTAATAACAGTCTTCATTTCACTGTTTGTTCCAGATTTCCTGTTTCGATTTTGACAGTCATTTTAACCTATCTAACACTGTTAATTAGTATGGTTTTAAACCCTAATTGGTTCACCTATATGTTATCTAAGTGTATGATGAAATTGGGTTGAATTGGTTGTGGTTTGGGACAGAAAATTGGGATGTTTGGTTGAAGACTGTTTTAGACTGGAAGTTTAGTTTGAACTGTTAAATGTTCTTTTCAATTTATAACCTGAGTATGGGACTGAACTGTTAGTGATTCAATATATATTAAAATCTGAGAATGGAAGTATGGGCTGAAAACTGAGACTTATGTATTGATTGGGACTGTTAACTGGGTATTGTTGAACTGATAAATGATTTCCTATGTATAAATCTGAGAATGCAAGTATAGACTAAAAACTGGTTATTACATTATTTTTGTGTGATGTTGGTTCAGTCCTTTATGATGCAAATTGTTAAACTGAGATATGGGGTTCTTCATTTTTCCTCACTGTTGTTTCACTGATTTTGCCTAACACCTACACACACACATACATGTTACATACCCTCATTCTCATACATGTTACACACACACACACAAGCTCACTCACTGTTTTTGCCTAAGTCTGTACACTATTTTTAGGACACATCCCCACACCACTCACATGTCTATATGTCTCACACACACACTTGACACCATGTATCATCACACACCTACACTCTCATATATTCACACACCTATGTATTCTCTCATGACACTCATCACATAGCACTCACTCTCATGTTTTCACACATACACATGTTTCCTATTCCCTATGTATGAGTACACATGTATATGTATATACATATATTAGATATAAATATGTTGGGTGATATAAACATATAGTTAGCCTATATATTATGTATTCCTATATTTGATTATATTAATATAGTAATATGTGTATTATTTAAATATAGGTATAGTCTTTTGTAGATGTGATTTATGGTTGGTTTTAGGCATGGTATTGCCTATTAGCCTATGGCCTAGTCTCTTAGCCTATGGAAGTGTCTGTGTGTCAGTGTAGAGTCTAGATTAGACTTGTTTAGTCTTATTAGACCTGGAATGGACTGGATAGACTAGTTTGACCTAGTTTGACTTCTAGGGTTGACCAGAGTTGACCAAGAGTTGACTTTGGTCTAGATTGACCTAGATTTATGTAGAAAGTGCATCTTATTCCCATTCTGGACTTGTTGTGACTTGTGCTGTTCTAATAGGAGCCAGACACCACTCCTCGGACAGTACTTTCATCTTGGACATTCAGTTAGCAGGCAAGTATATTCTCTGATCTTTTATACTTATCTGGACTATATTCTTGCTCTAGATTACTTTACATGATGCTGACACGTATTTTTACGGATTAGTACTATATGGATCCTTTCCTGAGATGTTATCCCTCTACGGGTGCATCGGGTATTTTATATTCATGTACTTTATCATATACATCAGGTACTCCTTGTACTTGTACTAGTTCATATTTTTACATATTCTCATGTGCTTTCATGTGCCTCATGTACTACTCATTACATGAGTTCACATATCTTTAGCTGTATTCATGTGCCAATAACGTAACTTGAATGGATCCTTGTGTATTGATTGGGGTGGGGTGAGTAGAATTGGTTATGTGATCATTATCCCCAGTAGCTGTATAAATGTGCCTCTTAGTTGTATTCATGTGCCCCTAAGCCGTTTACTTAACCATATTGTACTCTAAATCACTTAGCCACTTACAGTCTCTACTTATCATGTATTTACTTTTAGTTACAAATATCTTCTGTTTACTCGTACTTCCTTTTCAGTACTTCCTGTATTTTACTCTATTGCATGATTTATACTCCTAACCTGTTATGAATTGTTGAGAGATATGTGCTCGTTCCCGTCCTGACTGGACCTGTTGAAAATTTTACAGTGAATGATGAGGCTCTGGTGTCTACCCCTCTTGGTGCAGCATTAGACATCACTAGTGACTTGGACCTACTAGCAGTTGATGATACTTCCCTAGATTAGGATGTCTTTATCTTTCTGGATTCTGTATTGAGTTTCTGAGATGTTATTTGGACATGTACTTATTTAGACACTTAGAACTCTGGGTTGTATATCTGTGTTTCATTTCTGAATATTCATCTGTCTTTCCTTCCATGTTCTACCTTAGATGTGATTGAGATATATTTTGTTATATCACCCCCATTCGGAGAGTATAACTATTTATTACCTTTATCTGTTAGATGTTGTGACCTAGGACAACGTTCTACCGCCGATACTGCGGCGTAGGCTGGACGTACCCACGTCTCGTGCCCTTACTCTAGGGTGCGGATAGTGACACATTTTTAGTGGTGGCCCATGCAGGTCGAGTTTATGTAGTGGTATTCGAACTAGAGTATCACTACAGCCTGTAGTAGGACTAGGGTATTTTTGAAGGTACTCAATCACAGTTATGATTCCTTGAGAGATTCTTGGGATGACCCTTGAGAATCTTATTTAAACTTCAATTTGAAATCCTTCCCCTTGTTTTGTTCGCTCTCACTCCTTGATCATTGAATTTGATTTTGTTGGATCGTTGTTGATTTTGATTTTCCTATCGAGATGAATTTTATGGCCTGGGTTACGATATTTTTTGATAACATATATTGACGGGAATAACAGGGATGGTAAAACGTCTGCTTGATTATGGAACATGTAGTTTATCGCAGCCATATTAGCTGGCGTGGCAGAAACATAGAGACCTGACTTCGAATGTACGTATCTTGGTTATGAGATTTAGAATTTCTCGCAGCTATACTAGTTGGCATAGCGAGAATTCCAGACGACATGATTATAGAGGTGCATGCCCCAGATATAGAATCTATCGTTTATCGCAGCCTTGCTTACTGGCGTGGCGAGGACTCTGAGTAACGTGATTTTGGACAGACGTATATGATTATCAGATTGTATCTTGAGAAGGTTTTTAACATATCATCTCTATCGTACCATTCTGTTGTATAAATTGTACCCCATCATCAAATAACTTAGGAGTAGGAGTATAAGTAGGAGTAGCTTAGCTATTATTATAACCTTGTGTAACTTCTTGCTATAATTCTTCCTAATACAATGAATCGGTGATTTTGCTAGACCTTGACTTAGATTTGATATTGTAACTCTGGTTTCAAAATGGTTCCCTCTTTTAAACAGATAAGCAGAACAGATTTTATCAATATTTTCTCTTGCCATTATTTCTTGTATTACCTTAAAATATATATAGTGGACATAGATGCTTGCCTGACACGTATGCATGCTACACTTGATTACCAACCTATCTAAATGTATATTAGTATGTTGATGTTAATTTCTCAAATCCCAATAATTCTAATGTGGGACAGTATCAATGACTAGTTCTCCGTTTCCCAGATTAATTTCGTAAATTAAATTTAAATTTCATGTTATTAGTTGTTGTTTACATTACTGTACATGTACGTTACATACAGGGTTTCAAGTCTTAAAGAAATTGGTTGAGTTTTGTGTTGAATTTGTCAAATCTGAGACTGTGTACATATTAAACCCTTAACCCTGGATTCTAAGTGTTTAGTTCAATTTCCAGTTTTAAATTGTAATGTTTTGATCCGTATATATTGTTGTGTGTAGGTATATAATGTTAGGTTTCATACTCTTACATGTTAGGTTGTGGTTGTGGTGAACATTGAGTTGGTTTTGATGTTCGAATTTCTCCAAAATTTTGAAAACTGAATACATGTTAACATTTTTACATTGCTTTCAAATGTGTAGTTCAATTTCAGATCTAATATATAATGTTGAGCTAAACTGAATGATTGAACCCTTCATTTCAAGTTTTAACCCATGTACACTTGACACCCTACACTAATGTTCACAACTGCCATAAAAACCTAACCCTTCATCTCTATGTTATGTTCATATAGCTATATAGATATATATATATAGTTCTGTATATATGTTATAATGTATGTAGATGCATAATTAAATCTCTACCTCTCTATACATATAGATATACATATATATATGGTTAGCCATGCATGTTATGAGTAAATAGCTTGTGCCTTGTAGACTGCTTAACTAATATGCCATGAATAGTATAACTTGATAGCTATAGTTGAGAGACAGATCCTCTTATACACTTTCATGTATATTTCACACAAACCACATAACATTTACATAATGTTAGTTTTTCCTTCTCTAACACTCTCTCCTTATATATATATTATATTGTGATTGGATTCAATGCTATTGACTTTCGTTCCTTAAACTTGTGGATCTGGTTTTCTTAAAATAGTACCTCTTTATAGATGATTAGTAGTTAACTTATTTTTATTTTTGATAATTACCAGTTTTCAGATAGGATGGTAGACTGCCGTACAGCCTTAATAATTGTTGTGTTTTATCCTTTCCAGTATGGCACCCACGACCCGAGCCTGTCGCCTGAGAGCAGCTGCAGCTACTGATAGTGTGCTTCCACCTCCTATTGCTCAGGAGGTAGTGACCCCTCAGACTGACCCAAGGGTAGTAGCACCTCCCGCCATCGAGGAGGTGTTAGCATCCTCACCAGTGAGTTTCTCTCCACCACCTGTTATTCAGGAGAGAGCTGCAGTCTCATCTGAGACCAAGAGTCCTTCCCCGCCTCCTCCTCTGCCTCCAAGAGCGGTACCCCATACCATACCCTCGGCATGTTTGTTTCCTGACGGAGCTCAGATATCCAGACTTCTCCGGGATGTGTTGGAGACACAGAGAGTTCAGGCTGAGATCCTGAAGGAGCACGGCCGCGAGATCCAACTGCTGTGGGATTTGGTACATTCAGGGGGAGAGCCTAGTTCTAAGAGGACGAGGAGCAGTGTATACCCAGATCCCCGTGAGCACCCAGACTATCAACCTAGACCAGCCTACCCAGTCCAGACTCCTGTACAGCAGGGGCCAGCTGAGAGAGTGCCTACCTGCACCTTCTGTAAGAAGCCTGGACATGTATGGGGTTATTGTAGGAAGAGAAGAGGGGTGTGCCTGTTATGTGGGTCAGCTGCACACTAGCTGCGAGACTGTCCTGCTGCACTTATCCCAGGCAAGACTCCACCTTCGGGAGGGAGTTCCAGCCACCAGACCAAGTTGGAGGTGAGTCTTTGATCTATATCTTAGCCAGTCTTTGAAATTGATGCACCCTACCATATTGTTGTATGTTCTGATACCTTATGATTGCTCTTGATCTAATATGACTAGAATGGCTAGATGAGACCTCAGACTGATACCACTTACCAAATCCTATATGTTATCCTTCCAATTGCATGATTTAGATAAGTTCTCTTTTGACCTTGATTGTTCGGGTTTAACCTAGAAGGGGTACGATCATCTTAATTTCGAGGACGAAATTTTTCTAAGGTGGGTAGGATTGTAACACCCAGTTTTCCAAATGAGAATAATTTTAAAATTTTGTAATTTTAATCTTTTAATAATAATATTTAAATCATGATGTAATTTTTGGTAATTTTAAATCATTTTAAAACTATTTTAAATCATGACTTATGATTTTGGTGTTTTGATAGTGTAACACTAGAGACAGCTTAACCTAGAGCCTAGTCATGTGATTAGGGTGTTTCATTTATCATTTCCAGTTCGAGAGTACTTTTGTCATTTTGAATTTAATTGAATTTAATATATATTATTTGGAATTATTGTACTATTAAGAATGGTGTGATTTTAATATTATTTAATTGATTGCCATATTTTGTGATTAGCCTAACTTGGTTGGACCTAACCTAGATTAGTCACAGCTAGTCTTAGCTAACCATGGTTAGTGATAGTTAGTATTAATTATGTTTATTAGAATTTTCAGTGATTTTTAGTATATTTGTTTTGGTGCTATAGTTGACTTTGACTAGTGTTGACTAGGAGACTAACCTAGAGACTAACCTAGGTCATGACTACTTGGTTAGGTTAAGTAACCTTAGCTTGACCTTAGTTAGTGATGATTAACTCATTAGAACTTATTTGGAGAGATTAGGAATTGATTAGGCTGGAATGGCTTGTGACTTCATAAGTCATGACTAATGACTTAAGCCTTAGAAGCCCATAGGTCAACACCATGGAACCCTAGCCCTATTCCAATAGCCCATGGCTGGCCACATGATCCCCCCTCTCTATTTAATACTCCTCAAAGTTAGGGCTAGCCACCATTAGGAATTTTGTAAAGTTTTAGAAAGAGGTAAGTCTCCATCTTCATTAAATCCTATAAAATCTATTTCAACTCCTTTTTCCCCCAAACCAATTGCAATGGGCTCTAATTTTATTCCTCTTGTTGTTGGTATCAAGAAATCTCAGCTTGGGAGCAAATTGGAGGAGTTGGCTATCAAGAAGAACACCTCTTTATGGAGTTTTTTGAGGATTTTGATACATATAGGTAACTTTCATTCCACACCATGAAATTCTGATTTTATTGCATATCTAGGAAGATCTAGGCCTAACCTAACTGTATGAATAGGAAACCCTAGATTTTGTGTCCATTTCGTGTCCCGTTTGGACACGTATCAGCCCTAAGTATTCAAGTGTTTGACGAAATGCCCCAATGGGCATTTCGAGTGATTTTTAGGAATCTATTTGAATAGGAATTTAGATTTATGTGTCGCTTAAGTGTTTCTTGTGTCTGGGTGTAGTTTTTGTGTCGTGTCGAGTCAGCACAGACACGTGTACACACTATCGCGCACGCGCATGCACAGGCAGTTTGCATGTCCTGTATCACGGGGGACACAGCTCACTGGACACGACTCCTCGACACATGAAAATTGGCATGTGATACGGGGCTGACACTGAAACAGGGCTCCCCAAGTTTCAGAGCCTCACGTGTCGTGTCGGACACGCACGAGACAGTACATCGGTTTTGCACTGAACCGAGTGCTGTCAATTTCGTGCACTGATACGCGTGTCCTATCTCACGCACACGTGTCGTGGACACGTATCAGTGTGTCCTAGTCCTAGCCCTAGACCTAGTCGACACTTGGACATGACCACGAGGTCTGTGTCGTGTCGAGTGCACGAACACTGTGAACACGTGCACGATGATTGTTCACTGCACTTTGTCCAGGTTTTATTTTGGGTTTTTAAATGGATTAGACACGTTTGTGTCCACTTGGGTGGACACAGACTCATCACATGACACGTACACAATGTATATTTACATTACCAACCTGTGTTGTGGCATTTTAGCTCGATTTTGTGATTGATTTTTCAGTTTCCTATTTTTCTGAAACCTTAATAACAGTCTTCATTTCACTGTTTGTTCCAGATTTTCTATTTCGATTTTGACAGTCATTTTAACCTATCTAACACAGTTAATTAGTGTGGTTTTAAACCCTAATTGGTTCACCTATATGTTATCTAAGTGTATGATGAAATTAGATTAAATTGGTTGTGGTTTGGGACAGAAAACTGGGATATTTGGTAGAGGACTGTTTTATACTGGATGTTTAGTTTGAACTGTTAAATGTTCTTTTCAATTTATAACTTGAGTATAGGACTGAACTGTTAGTGATTCAATATATATTAAAATCTGAGAATGGAAGTATGGGCTGAAAACTGAGACTTGTGTATTGATTGGGACTGTTAACTGGGTATTGTTGAACTGATAAATGATTTCCTATGTATAAATCTGAGAATGCAAGTATAGACTGAAAACTGGTTATTACATTGTTTTTGTGTTATGTTGGTCCATTCCTTCATGATGCAAACTGTTAAACTGAGATATGGGGTTCTTCATTTTTCCTCACTGTTGTCTCACTGATTTTGCCTAACACCTACACACACACATATATGTTACTCACCCTCATTCTCATACATGTTACACACACACACACAAGCTCACTCACTATTTTTGTCTAAGACTGTACACTGTTTTCAGGACACATCTCCACACCACTCACATGTCTATATGTCTCACACACACACTTGACACCATGTATCATCACACACCTACACTCTCATATATTCACACACCTATGTATTCTCTCATGACACTCATCACATAGCACTCACTCTCATGTTTTCACACATACACATATGTTTCCTATTCCCTATGTATGAGTACACATGTATATGTATATATATATATATATATATATGTATATATATATATATATATATATATATATATATATATATGTTGGGTGATATATAAATACACATGTATATGTATTTATATATATATATATAAAATATATATATATATATATATATATATATATATATATATATATATATATATATATATATATATATATATATATGTATATATATATATGTTGGGTGATATAAACATATAGTTAGCCTATATATTATGTATTCCTATATTTGATTATATTAATATAGTAATATGTGTATTATTTAAATATAGGTATAGTCTTTTGTAGATGTGATTTATGGTTGGTTTTAGGCATGGTATTGCCTATTAGCCTATGGCCTAGTCTCTTAGCCTACGGAAGTGTCTGTGTGTCAGTGTAGAGTCTAGATTAGACTTGTTTAGTCTTATTAGACCTGTAGTGGACTAGATAGACTAGTTTGACTTCTAGGGTTGACCAGAGTTGACCAAGAGTTGACTTTGGTCTAGATTGACCTAGATTCATGTAGAACGCATTGTAGTGCATCTTATTACCATTCTGGACTTGTTGTGACTTGTGCTGTTCTAATAGGAGCCAGACACCACTCCTCGGACAGTACTTTCATCTTGGACATTCAGTTAGCAGGCGAGTACATTCTTTGATCTTTTCATACTTATCTGGACTATATTCTTGCTCTAGATTACTTTACATGATGCTGACACGTATTTTCTTGGATTAGTACTATATGGATCCTTTTCTGAGATGTTATCCCTCTACGGGTGCATCGGATATTTTATGTTCATGAACTTTATCATGTGCATCAGGTACTCCTTGTACTCGTACTTATTCATGTTTTTACATGTTCTCATGTGCTTTCATGTGCCTCATGTACTACTCATTACATGAGTTCACATATCTTTAGCTGTATTCATGTGCCAATAACGTAACTTGAATGGATCCTTGTGTATTGATTGGGACGGGGTGAGTAAAATTGGTTATGTGATCATTATCCCCAGTAGCTGTATAAATGTGCCTCTTAGTTGTATTGAGTGGGAAGGAGAAGAACTTGCAGGAGCATTGCTAGCAAGGAGTTGGAGGCGTTTGCTCAGTGGAAACTGGTCGTCTCATTGATCGAGGAGTCAGTTTCATTGATACTTCAACTCTCAATAGGTAAACACCTAAACACTATAGTTTCTCCTAATTTTTCTTCATGATAGCATGCATCTAGGTACCCTCGACCCACCCATATAGTTTGGTGAGTTTTCGTATCTGTTTGATAGGCGTGTCGGACACGTATCGGATTAGGGTTTAATGTGTTCGATGATTTATCACTTAGAATTCAATACTGTTATTATTGCAAACTAATTTCGTGATTTGATAGGCCTAGATGTAGGGATTCCAAAACCCTAGGGTTGTGCAAGAGTTGACACGTATCCGTGTCCAAAAGTGGACACGCACGTGCTGCACGAGGACCGTGCGCGTGTCCTGCTGCTGCTGTGTCCGTTCTCGCTGGACACAGCGACTCGACGCACAAAATTTGGTGAGGGGTAGGGGCCATGTCTGATATGGTGCCCATAAAGTTTGGTTTGGGTTCGTGGAGAGTCGAAGGAGACATCGACGTGGCACTGGATTTGGCCTGTCGCACGCGCGCCAGTTTTTGGCGTCCGATACGCGTGTCGTGCGACTCGGACACGCATCGTGTGGCCAGTGCAGACATATGGGCTTGTAGCCCTATATGTGGGATACATGTAAGAGCGACCACATTTCAAAATTTGTTCTGTGTCGAGCCCTAGGTCGCGTGACATGCGTGCACAAGGACTGGGTTCCAGTTTTGATACTCACGTATCCTGGACACTTCGTGTCCTATTTTCTTGGACACAATTGCACCTGAACCTCATGTTCAAACACGTGACACGTTACCAACCATTGGTTTCAATCATCATATGGTTTTCGAAGGGTTTTAGGTCATGTTAGGTAGTTGTTTGAGTATCGGGTTTTAGTTCATACTTCTTTTCCTGTTTCAGTTTTCTATTTGATATGTTCCCATCATAATCCGATGTAATTTTCTGTGTAAACCCAACCTACAGATCCTATATGAACCTATATAGGAGATACTTGTTAGTTTGCATCATGGAGAGGGTTGTGTTCGAGTTTGGGTTAGCCATAGGTACTCGGGTAGGTATCAATATAGAGTATCATGCCTATAGCTGATACTTAGGTTGATGTAGGATTGATTTTAGGAATGCTGAGTTCAGTTTTACTGGTTGTTAGTTAGGAATTGGGTTAATGCCAAGTTTAGTTGACTATTAAATAAGAATTGGTTAATGTCCAGTTTAGTTCAATTGATTAAGTTAAGGACTGTTTGTTGGAATTAGAATAGAAATCTGATTTTGAGATGTATATATGTATGTGTGTTTTGGGATGAGGGTTTGGGTGTAGGCTAACTGCTGTAGCAGTAGCAGTAGCAGTGAGGCCTGCAATTGCAGCAGTTGCTGCATCAATAGGAAACTGCAATGGCAGTAGCAACACAGGCATGCCAAGTGCATGTGTCCAATGTGGGGGTGCCCTGGGTTGAGTAGTGAGGATCTAGCATTGAGATTGCCTTGTTCTAAACTAGAAAATTCCTAAAAGATACCCTAGCCTAGAGTTTAGTAGTTATTAGTCTAAGTATGGATACTAGACATAGGGTATTGTGAGTTAAGGTATTTTGTGAATTACATTGGTTGTTAGGATTAGGCTTCTTGGACCTAAGATAACACCAACTCAATACCCAAAATCAACTCTAAGACTAGTAGTGCACTAAAATCTGACTTATAGGCTAGTTGACCCAACTTTGACCTAGTTGACTAGTCTGGTTGACCAAAGTTGACCCAAGGTTGACTTTGACTTAGATTGACCCAAATCATGTAGAATTTGCATTGAAGGCTTTCCTTATGATATTTTAGACTGTATTATGACATGTGGTTGTTTTAAATAGGATCTTATTACTCCAGTCCAGTCACTTTTCATCATCAGCAGTTCGGATTGCCAGGCGAGTACATTCTCTGATCTTTTCATGCTTCTTTGGATATGTACTCTTGTTATAGACTAGTATACTTGATGCTGACACGACGTTCACACGGATTAGTACCCTCTGGATCTTTTCATGCGATGTTATCCCCTCGGATACATCGAGTATGTCATGTTCATATACTTATCATGGTTATCATGTACTCCATGTATTCATATTTATCCATATGCACTCATATGTTATTCATGTACACTCATGACCATATAAGTTCCATGTATACAGTAGTTGTTATCCATGTGCAATAACATAACATGCTTTGATCCTTTTGTATTGGTTGGGGGCAGGGAGAGTGTAGTTGGTTATGTGATCATTATCCCCAGTAGTTATCCATGTGCATTCCATAGCTGTATCCATGTGCAACCCAAGCTGTTTACATAACCAATTCATGCTCTGATTCACGTAGAAGGTTACATTCTTTATTTATCATATTATATCTCAGCTTATATCTTCTCTCTTGTTGATTTCTCTTTACAGCGATTCATGTATAGTTTTCTATAGCTTGCTTTATATGTCCATTCCTGATATGAACTGTTGTGAGAGATATGTGCTCGTTCCGTCCTGACTGGGCATGTTGAAAATTTTACAGGTGATGATGAGGAGTACTGTCCTACTTATTATGGCATTGGCTTAGATGACACTGGCGATATGGACCCACAGGAGGATCCCACGGTCGCTGAGGACTTGCCCATAGTCTAGCTGAGACTTAGTACTTTATTTGTATTTTCTGTTTGAGACTTTATGAGTTGTACTTGAGATTATTTCTGGTGGTTTACACCTAGACTTTTATTGTGACTCTCTTGAGATTATTCTTCTATTCCATCTTAGTATTGTGATTGAGTTACGTATTATTTTACTCTCTATTCATAGCTTATTTAGATTGTGTTAGATATGGTGACTCAGGACAGCGTTCTACCACCGACACTGCGGCATAGGCTGGGCGTTCGTTACTTCTCGTTCCCTTACACTGGGTGCGGGTCGTAACACCTTTTTAGTAGTAGCCCATGCAGGTCAGATATCACAACTAGTGTGATACGTAGTGGTACTCGAACTAGAGTATCATTACAACCTGCAGTAGGATATAGGAATAAGTTAAGGTACTCAATCACATTAGGAAAAACTCTTATCAATTCTTGCTGTTAATTGTCTCCTTTTGAAAGCAACTGTCCTTCTTTGATAATTTTGCTTCTTTTTCAGTATTTGATTCCTTGTTTGATCTGTCTTCAGGATGGTGGAGACACAATCGCAGCGCTCTGGCTCCAGGGATACCACTGAGAGGTCGGCTACTTCTCGTCCGACCCAGCAGGCTCCAGGGACCACAGTGCCTCTTGTTCCAGCTCAGTTGGGCCTGTCTGCTACTTTTGGGGGTGCTCCTCTACCAGTTCTGAGGACTACCCAAGGAGTGCAAGGGATGCTACCACTACCGCCCCAGGGAACAATTGATGCGGCACAGTATTTTGCTCTCATACAGCAGATGATGGAGATGCAGCAACGCCAGTCAGATGACATGAGTCAGGGCATTGATAATGCCCACCAGTTAGCGATGGTGGCAATGGAGAGGGCAACTGCCCCACCTCAAGGAGGGCAGATTTAGCTATACCAGCAGAGGACTCCAGGTATTCAGGACTTCCACAAGATGAGGCCGCGGGACTTCAAGGGTACAGAGGGTATCCTTTACGTGGACGACTGGATAGAGCACATAGAGGAGATTTTTCGTCTCGTAGAGATACCGGCTAGACTCCAGGTGGAAGCAGCAGGCAGTATGATACAGGACCTTGCCCGCACTTGGTACCAGACCGACCCTAGGGTTGGTACTAGAGGACAACCTTGGAAGGATTTTAAAAAGCTTTTCAAGGAGAAGTTCTTCCCCGATACTGCACTTGGCACGTTGGAGATGCAGTTTGAGAACCTGGTTCAGGGGAACCAGACTGTAGAAGAGTACGCCGGAGAGTTTTGCCGCCTGGGTAGATTTGTGGAGGGCCTTAGTGAGACAGCGAAGGCTAGGAGATTCAGGAAGGGTTTGGTTAAGGAAGTCAAGTCCTTAACCAAGAGCAACATAAATGCTACATTTGAGGAGATTTTGATGGAAGCCATGGCAGCAGAAGATGATCTGGAGCTGAAGCAGAAGAGAGGTCATGATTTCCATGCAGCCAGTGGCAGTGGAGGACCAGCCAAGAAGCCCCATTTTTAGCAGCAACATCAGCAGAAGTCTTTCCAGCAGCAGAGGCCATTCCAGCAGGCACAGTAGAGACAGGGTCAGCAGGCACCGAGACAGCAGCAGGCTGCCACTTGTGACTTCAGTAAGAAGCCAGGGCACAAGTGGAGTGAGTACAGGAAGAGGCTAGGCAAGTGCCTACTCTGTGGTTCATCAGAGCATCAGTTGAGGGACTATCCTGAGGCTTTCGGGCGTAAAGGACAGGGAGCAGGGACCAAGACACCAGTGGAGCAGCAGAGGGGACCCTCACCGACTCAGCAGCAGAAGTTTGTTCAGCATCAGCAGCAGGCTAGAGAAGGCCAGCATGGGCGAGCTTTTTCCATGGCAACAGAGGATACCGAGGTAGTAGGCGATCTGATAGTAGGTTCTGTTCTTATCGACTCTTTTCCCGCATTCGCATTATTTGATTCAGGTGCTTCCCATAGCTACGTGTCTGTATCTTTTGCCATTAGGCACCATCTTTCTTCTGAACCTTTGCCTAGGACTTGTAAGATCATGACTGGGGGTGGTATTATCCTCGTCAGTAATATTTGCAAGGATCGGAGAGTAGTTTTGGGAGGCCGAGAACTGGATGTGAGTCTGCTCGTGATGCCACTACCGAACTACGATATTGTACTCGGTATGGATTGGTTGAGCAGGCACCATGCCAGTATAGATTGTCGCGGGGGTAGAGTTCTTTTCAGCATACCAGGAGAGCCAGAGTTCGAGTTCACTAGGCGGGAGTCAGAGCAGAGCAGCGGAGTTTTCTGCGGAGCTTCAGTAGAGGAGCAGGGTGTGCCACATCCACTGATAGCTGAGTTTATGGATATGTTTTCGGAGGAGTTGCCAGGGTTCCTCCGGACAGGGATGTAGAGTTCTCTATAGACTTGATACCCGGTGCAGAGCCGATATCTCAGCATGTCTATAGAGTAAACAATAGTGAGCTTGTGGAGCTGAAAAAGCAAGTGGATGAGTTGCAGGACAAAGGCTTCATCCGATCGAGTTCTTCACCATGGGGTACGCCAGTACTCTTTGTACCGAAGAAGGATGGGTCGGTACGGATGTGTATCGACTACAGGGCACTCAACAGCCTCACGATCAAGAACAAGTACCCGTTGTCGATGATCGATGACCTGTTCGACCAGCTGAACGGAGCGAAGGTATTTTCCAAGATTGATCTGAGGTCAGGATATCATCAAGTGAAGGTGAAGAAGGAGGATATTCCAAAGACAGCTTTCAGGACTCGGTACGGCCAGTTTGAGTTCATGGTGATGCCGTTTGAGTTAACTAACGCTCCGGCGGTCTTCATGAACTTGATGAACAAGGTGTTCCACCAGTACTTGGACAAGTTCGTGGTGGTATTCATCGATGATATTTTAGTGTATTCGAAGACCCCAGAGGAGCATGAGGAGCATTTGAGAGTGGTTCTGGAGACTCTCAGGAAGGAGCAGCTGTACGGCAAGCTCTCGAAGTGTGAGTTCTTCTTGGATCAAGTCGATTTCTTAGGTCATGTGGTGACCGGAGATGGGATCTCAGTCGACCCGAAGAAGATCAAAGCAGTTGAGGCATGGACAGCACCGAGTTCAGTTGCAGAGATCATGAGCTTTCTAGGATTGGCAGGATACTACTGGAGGTTTGTTCAGGATTTCTTCCGGATTGTAGAGCCATTGACTAGGCTGACCCAGAAGGACGCAGAGTTTGTCTGGTCAGAGGAGTGTTAGGTTGCTTTCGATGAGCTGAAGAAGCGCCTGACGACAACCCTGATTTTGACATTGCCATCAGGATCAGACGGATTCACTATCTACAGTGACGCCTCAGGAAAGGGTTTGGGTTGTGTTTTGCAGCAGCATGGAAAGGTGATTGCCTATGCATCCAGGCAGTTACGTTTGCATGAAAAGAACTACCCTACCCATGACTTGGAGTTGGCGGCGGTTATCTTTGCTCTTAAGCTGTGGAAGCACTATCTATACGGAGAGCGTGTGGAGATCTTCACAGACCACAAGAGCTTGAAGTATGTGTTTACACAGAAAGAGCTCAACATGAGGCAGCGCAGATGGTTGGAGTTGATGAAGGACTTCGATATTTTATTGCAGTACCATCCAGGGAAGGCCAATGTGGTTGCCGATGCTTTGAGTAGGTATCCGGTAGCTATGTGCTTGACGATGGATCGTCATCTATTAGCAGATTTAGAGAGTTTGGGGATCGAGGTGATCATGCCAGGAGTTCAGATACAGATGTGGGGCCTGCAGATTCAGTCAGACTTGATGGAGAGGATCAAGTCAGCTCAGTTTGACGATGTTACCCTGCGGTGTATTCGAGAGCTGGTTCGAGCAGGATTAGCAGATGTGGAGTTCATCCTTGCGGAGGACGGCACATTGAGGTACGGTTCCAGACTGTGTGTGCCTAGCAGGGAGCTTCGGGAGCAGGTTATGCAGGAGGCCCATCGCTCTCATTACACTATACATCCAGGTACCAACAAGATGTATAGAGACTTAAAGGAGCATGTATGGTGGTATGGGATGAAGCGGGAGGTAGCACGCTTCGTAACCAGGTGCCTAGTCTGCCAGCAGGTTAAGGCAGAGAGATAGAGGCCAGGAGGACCATTGCAGCCATTGCCTATTCCAGAGTGGAAGTGGGAGCACATCACGATAGATTTTGTTTCAGGATTGCCGCATACACCAGGAGGGAAAGATGTGATTTGGGTCATCATGGACAGGTTGACCAAATCGGCCCACTTTTGCCATTCAAAGTGGGGACGTCTACTGAGAAGTTAGCGGAGATGTATATGCGGCAGATTGTCAGGATACATGGAATTCCGGTAGCATTGTCTCGGATCGGGATAGTCGCTTTACTTTCCATTTCTGGCGAAGTTTGCAGACTAGTTTGGGTACTCAGCTCAAATTTAGTACTGCCTACCACCCTCAGACGGATGGACAGTCGGAGAGGACTATTCAGACTCTCGAGGACATGCTGCAGACTTGTGTCCTAGATTTTGGAGGTTCTTGGGAGGACCATTTGCATTCGGTAGAGTTTGCATACAATAACAGCTTTCAAGCCAGTATTGAGATGTCACCATTCGAGGCCTTGTACGGACGTAGATGTCGTACTCCCTTGTCTTAGGATGACGTTGGAGAGAGAGCTTTATTGGGACCGGAGATGGTTGTTGACGCAGCCGAGAAGGTGAAACTCATCAGGGATCGACTTCGCGTGGCGCAGGACAAACAGCGGTATTGGGCCGACAGCCACCGAAGACCTTTGCAGTTTGAGGTATAGCTTAGACTTAGGATTAGAATTTTGTTGTTTGTGTTTTGTTGATTGTGTGTTTGTTTTGTTAAATGAGACCATGCTTGTGCTAGGTTGGAGATATGGTATTTTTGAGGATTTCACCGACTCGAGGCACTATTCGTTTCGGTGGAGGAGGGAAGCTTAGCCCACGCTATGTCGGACCTTTCGTTATCAGCGGAAGGGTCGGCGATGTGTCATACAGACTGGACTTACCTCCTTCCTTAGCGGGAGTCCACAATATATTCCACGCATCACAGTTGAGACGGTATGTGGCAGATCCTAGCCATGTAATGGACCATTCGGAGATTGAAGTGGGACCTACTCTCCGTTATCCAGAGCAGCCTGTGGAGATTTTGGATCGATGGGAGAAGGTGATGAGGAACCAGACAATACCATTAGTTCGCGTAGCATGGAGGCATCACTCCCCCGGTGAGTCTACTTGGGAGAGAGAGGACGAGATGTGCGAGCAGTACCCTTATCTTTTTCAGCAGTGAGGTATAATTTCTATCTTTCCTACTTATGCAGCTTGCCTTTAATTTCGAGGACAAAATTATTTTTAAGGAGGGTAGACTTGTAGCACCCACTTTTTGAAATAAGGGTATTTTAGTCATTTTAGTCATTTTGTGATTTTCTAGATATTTTTGGCTTGTGTTTGTTTTAGCATTGGTTTAACCTTAGAAAATCCATATTAGAGGCTAACCATGACATATGAGGATTATTTAGCTAATTAGAATTTATTTTAGGCTTTGGTTCAATTTAGAAGGCCATTTGACCATTTTTAGGCTATTTAATGAATTGGCCTTTTAAGCCTTTCTGTTAGTGGGCTTAAACTCAACTTAGATAGAGAAGAGGGGCCCATGAACCAACTCTAACCCTAGGAGGACTAGTATGGCCGACCAAACAGGAAACCCCCCTCCCTATATAAGCATTTTCATTGGTTTTGACACCCCCTTTACAAAACCCTAGTTTCCAGCTCTCCAAAACCCTAACTTTTTCATCCGACCTCCGTTTCACCTCAAACAAAGTGCGTTGTGATCGTGGAAAGGAGGAGAACTTGCTGGAGCATTGCTATCAAGGAATTGGAGACGTTTGCTCAGTAGAAACTGGTCGTCTCATTGATCGAGGAGTCAGTTTCATTGATACTTCAACTCTCAATAGGTAAACACCTAAACACTATAGTTTCTCCTGATTTTTCTTCATGGTAGCATGCATCTAGGTACCCTCGACCCACCAATGTAGTTTGGTGAGTTTTCGTGTCTGTTTGATAGGCGTGTCGGACACGTATCAGATTAGGGTTTAATGTGTTCGATGATTTGTCACTTAGAATTCAATATTGTTATTATTGCAAACTAATTTCGTGATTTGATAGGCCTAGATGTAGGGATTCCTAAACCCTAGGGTTGTGCAAGAGTTGACACGTATCTGTGTCCAAAAGTGGACACGCACGCGCTGTACGAGGAACGTGCGCGTGTTCTGCTGCTGCTGTGTCCGTTCTCGCTGGACATAGCGACTCGACGCACAAAATTTGGTGAGTGGGTAGGGGCCATGTCTGACATGGTGCCCATAAAGTTTGGTTTGGGTTCGTGGAGAGTCGAGGGAGAAATCGACGTAGCACTGGATTTGGCCTGTCGCGCGCGCGCTAGTTTTTGGCGTCCGATACACGTGTCGTGCGACTCAGACACGCGTCGTGTGGCCAGTGCAGACACGTGGGCTTGTAGCCCTATATGTGGGCTACATGTAGGAGCGACCACGTGTCATAATTTGTTCTGTGTCGAGCCCTAGGTCGCGTGACACGCGTGCACGAGGACTGGGTTCCAGTTTTGATACTCACGTATCCTGGACACTTCGTGTCCTATTTTCTTGGACACAATTGCACCTGAACCTCATGTTCAAACATGTGACACGTTACCAACCATTGGTTTCGATCATCATATGGTTTTCGAAGGGTTTTAGGTCATGTTAGGTAGTTGTTTGAGTATCGGGTTTTAGTTCAGACTTCTTTTCCTGTTTCAGTTTTCTATTTGATATGTTCCCATCATAATCCGATGTGATTTTCTGTGTAAACCCAACCTACAGATCCTATATGACCCTATCTAGGAGATACTTGTTAGTTTGCATCATGGAGAGGGTTGTGTTCGAGTTTGGGTTAGCCATAGGTACTCGGGTAGGTATCAATATAGAGTATCATGCCTATAGCTGATACTTGGGTTGATATAGGATTGATTTTAGGAATGCTGAGTTCAGTTTTACTGGTTTTTAGTTAGGAATTGGGTTAATGCCAAGTTTAGTTGACTATTAAATAAGAATTGGTTAATGTCTAGTTTAGTTCAATTGATTAAGTTAAGGACTGTTTGTTGGAATTAGAATAGAAATCTGATTTTGAGATGTATATATGTATTTGTGTTTTGGGATGAGGGTTTGGGTGTAGGCTAACTGCTGTAGCAGTAGCAGTGAGGCCTGCAATTGCAGCAGTTGCTGCATCAATAGGAAACTGCAATGGCAGTAGCAACACAGGCATGCCAAGTGCATGTGTCCAATGTGGGGGTGCCTTGGGTTGAGTAGTGAGGATCTAGCATTGAGATTGCCTTGTTCTAAACTAGAAAATTCCTAAAAGATACCCTAGCCTAGAGTTTAGTAGTTAATAGTCTAAGTATGGATACTGGACATAGGGTATTGTGAGTTAAGGTATTTTGTGAATTATATTGGTTGTTAGGATTAGGCTTCTTGGACCTAAGATAACACCAACTCCATACCCAAAATCAACTCTAAGACTAGTAGTGCCCTAAAATCTGACTTATAGGCTAGTTGACCCAACTTTGACCTAGTTGACTAGTCTGGTTGACCAAAGTTGACCCAAGGTTGACTTTGACTTAGATTGACCCAATTCATGTAGAATTTGCATTGAAGGCTTTCCTTATGATATTTTAGACTGTATTATGACATGTGGTTGTTTTAAATAGGATCTTATTACTCCAGTCCAGTCACTTTTTATCATCAGCAGTTCGGATTGCCAGGCGAGTACATTCTCTGATCTTTTCATGCTTCTTTGGATATGTACTCTTGTTATAGACTAGTATACTTGATGCTGACACGACGTTCACACGAATTAGTACCCTCTGGATCTTTTCATGCGATGTTATCCCCTCGGATACATCGAGTATGTCATGTTCATGTACTTTATCATTGTCATTATGTACTCCATGTATTCACATTTATCCATGTGCACTCATATGTTATTCATGTACACTCATGATTATATGAGTTCCATGTATACAGTAGTTGTTATCCATGTGCAATAACATAACATGCTTTGATCCTTGTGTATTGGTTGGGGGCATGGAGAGTGTAGTTGGTTATGTGATCATTATCTCCAGTAGTTATCCATGTGCATTCCATAGCTGTATCCATGTGCAACCCAAGCTGTTTACATAACCAATTCATGCTTTGATTCACGTAGAAGGTTACATTCTTTATTTATCATATTATATCTCAGCTTATATCTTCTCTCTTATTGATTTCTCTTTACAGCGATTCATGTATAGTTTTATATAGCTTGCTTCATATGTCCATTCCTGATATGAACTGTTGTGAGAGATATGTGCTCGTTCCGTCCTGACTGGGCATGTTGAAAATTTTATAGGTGATGATGAGGAGTACTGTCTACTTATTATGGCATTGGCTTAGATGACACTGGCGATGTGGACCCACAGGAGGATCCCACGGTCGCTGAGGACTTGCCCATAGTCTAGCTGAGACTTAGTACTTTATTTGTATTTTCTGTTTGAGACTTTATGAGTTGTACTTGAGATCATTTCTGGGGGTTTACACCTAGACTTTTATTGTGACTCTCTTGAGATTCTTCTTCTATTCCATCTTAGTATTGTGATTGAATTACGTATTATTTTACTCTCTATTCATAGCTTATTTAGATTGTGTTAGATATGGTGACTCAGGACACCGTTCTACCGCCGACACTGCGGCGTAGGCTGGGCGTTCGTTACTTCTCGTGCCCTTACACTGGGTGCGGGTCGTGACATTTAGACACTTAGAACTCTGGGTTGTATATCTGTGTTTCATTTCTGGATATTTATCTGTCTTTCCTTCCATGTTCTACCTTAGATGTGATTGAGATATATTCTGTTATGTCACCCCCATTCGGGGAGTATAACTGTTTATTACCTTTATCTGTTAGATGTTGTGACCTAGGACAGCGTTCTACCGCCGACACTGCGGCGTAGGCTGGACGTACCCACGTCTCGTGCCCTTACTCTAGGGTACAGGTCGTGACATTCTTGGAAGGGTCGGTGCAGTGGCCTATCAACTAGACTTGCCGCCTACGCTCGAGGATGTCCATAACGTGTTCCATGTGTCATAGTTGAGGCGGTACATGCCAGACCCTAGTCACGTGTTGGATCACTCCGAGTTAGAGGTGGGGCCTACTCTCTGCTATCCAAAGAAGCCTGTAGAGATTCTGGATCGTCGTGAGAAGGTGCTCCGGAAACAAGTTATTCATTTGGTTCGTGTCGCATGGAAGCATCACTCTCCAGGAGAGTCTACCTGGGAGAGGGAGGACGAGATGCGGGAGCGTTACCCTTATCTCTTCGAGCCCTGAGGTATTTTTTTCTTTGTTCTTGGTACTGTTATTGTGCTAGTTTGCTCTAATTTTGATGACAAAATTTTTTTAGGATGGTAGATTTGTCACCCCCACTTTCCTGAATAGGGCTAATATAGTCATTTATAATATTTTATTATTTTTATTATTATTTAAATATTATTTTTATATTATTAGTTAAATAGGTATTTTTATCGATAGAGTTTTATTTATATAAAAAAAGCTTTAATATATTTAATATATATGAAATAAAATATTTAGTTTTTGTTTATAAATAAATTCTGATTTTATTTATATATATATTTAGGTATTATTCCATTTATGGGATATATGGAAAATATATATATATATATATATATATATATATATATATATATATATATATATATATATATATATATATATATATATATATATATATATATATATATATATATAAACTTTTATATATATATATATATATATATATATATATATATATATATATATATATATATATATATATATATATATATATAAAATAAACCCATAAATGGAAATATATATATATATATATATATATATATATATATATATATATATATATTTACTTATATATATATATATATATTTCCATTTATGGGTTTATTTTATATATATATATATATATATATATATATATATATATATATATATATATATATAAAATAAACCCATAAATGGAAATATATATATATATATATATATATATATATATATATATATATATATATATATATATATATAAAATAAACCCATAAATGGAAATATATATATATATATATAAGTAAATATATATATATATATATATATATATATATATATATATATATATATATATATATATATATATATATATATATATATATATATATATATATATATAAGGTTTAAGGAAAAAGGAAAAAAAAACAAAGGAAAAGAAAAGTAAAAATAGGATGGATGGTCAAAATCAAAACACAAAAGCACTCACACACGCACACAAGCAATAACAAAGCAGCAGCACTAGCTGCGTTATTCCGAGCGTCCCCCTGTTTCCTATTGTAGACCGAACGAACCGTATATGTAATATATATATATATATATATATATATATATATATATATATATATATATATATATATATATATAGGGATTTTTAGAAAAAACTAAACCCTAGCCGTCGCCCCCAACCCAACGTGCGCCCCAACGTCGCTGTCGACCAACCCGCGGCCGTCCATCGCCGGGAAACGCGCAACGAGCAGCCCACCTGCACACGAAAACTGTCAGCGAAGAGCCAACTTCGAAAATAGATTTCTCCTTCCTCGCTCCGTCGTTTTGTGGACCACTTGGTCAGGTATGATCCCAACATATACACCACTAATTCCCTTAAAATAGTTCGTGTCAATTTGCACCATGTGCGACAAAAAACGAGTTCCAAAATCGAGAAAAAACTCGATTTTGTGGGTTTAGAAACTGTCCCGAAATTCCAACTTTGTGGCCGATTTACGACCAGCGTGTTGCGAGTTTTCAAAATTGGTTTGAAGAGACTTGTAGACAACCTGTAGGGCTTTAAAATCCTTTTCATAGAATTAAATTTCATCCAATGTACAAAAAGTTATTGGTTTGTGAAGTTGGAGAAGAAAACTGATTTTCAAAACTAAATTTTTAGAAAAATTGTCCCGATACGCCGTCCGTCCCGTCAATCTGGACGTCGTGGTCACGAACCGAAAGTATTGAAAGGTACGTATTGACTTCGTGGACGTGTGGGCTTTGACAGAATTCAAATTGGTCGCGTGTGCGCGACGAATTTGATGCGTATCCGTCAAAATTTACCGTATCGACCTTTTTGTAAATTTGTCAATTACTTTGTGCACGCTCGTCATATCGAGACGAAACCTATGCCAACAAGACCGTATCATTTTTGTGATCCTATATGCCAGGTTTGTTCCGATTCTGAGACGATCGATCGGAACGCTATTTTGGTGGGTCCGCGACCCGATCCAACGGACGAATTTGTGCACGGCCCACCGAAATCCAACTTTGGATATACGGTTGGGTTCATCTCGTCAAACTGGACCAGAAGACATATAGTTTGATGACTTTAGAGACCGTAGGTTCTGGCACATTTTTCGGTGCAAAGTGGGTCCAACGACGGACACCATTTTGACCTAAAATTACCGTTTTGCCCTTATATCCAGAATTAGACTTATGGGTAGGCGTTTCTAGCTAATTTGACCATTTTGAGAATGTTGGTAATATCTGTTTCAGCATTAGGAGACAGTTGTGCGAGTTGACCGTTCGTGCCTCATTGAGTGGGTTGTAGTAGCTCAGGACAACATGCAAGTACATTCTCTGATGGTTTTCATTGCTTTGATATCTACTATATCTTATTCAGTTGTAGTGTTATACTTTATTCCTGAAACGAGGATACACGGACTAGTATACGTGAATCTCGTCATGAGATGTCATTTCCGATTTACCTGGTGTATGAGTACATTATTCGATATTGTTTTCTGTACTTGTATAGACACCGATTTAGAAGTGGAATGGCCCCCTGCTTTTTAAATCTCGTGTCATGACCTGTCATGTCTGGATTTATTATACTACTCGGGGAAGGGAAGTTATTAGAGGTTATATGATCATTACCCCTACTTGTTTATTACTTGTGCATAGCTCCACCCTCACCACACGTAGGGTGTAGCCTGACCTTATACTACTTGTGCATAGCTTTCTATTTTGGTCGGCCTGATCCCTATACCATTATACTACCTGTACATAGCCGATCAAATGGAACAGCCTGATCTTGACCCAAGCCGATCACATAACGCTCTAATATCTTATGGCACTTATTTTTATGTTTACATCATACACTGATTACTTTCCATTGTTTATATTTCAGTTTTATCTTATATCTCACACATGACCTGATATCCAGTTCTCTTATACTGTTTTACTTTCAGTCTTGACAATTTATCTTATATTTTATTATAATTGTCTCTTATAGTAATTGTCAATTCATATGGAACTGCTGTTGGTGTTTGTACTTGCTCATATCCTGACAGGATAACCCCCGTTATTTTTTAGAGGATTTAGATGCAGATTGCCCGACCTACTACGGGTTTGGCATAGATGGAGCCTACGACCAGGACCAGCCTGTGGACCCGGTGCTCGTAGAGGACGCACCGCCAGTAGTGACCTAGTTCACCTAGATTTTGTCTGGATTACATTCCAGTATGATACTTTGAGACTTTTAGTATTTATTTGGGACATTATTTTATGTCTTGAATTCTGAACTTGTGATTGTGGCTCGGCACTATTTCAGACTATTTATCTCATCTTTATCTTTATCTTTATCATCGTGTTTATCTTTCTTAGAATTATGTGATTGAGTTATGGTTATATTCCTCCTTGACAGGTTATATTATTGTGTCTTAGATTCTATATATTCTAGATAACCTTTACAGCTTTCTTCCGTCGATACTGCGGCGTAGGCTGGACGTACCCACGTGCTCGTGCCCCTAAACAGGGTACGGGTCGTGACATCTGGCCTCTATTTCTGGAATCACCTACTGGCATCACCTACTATATCTGGCTGGCCTCGTATTTGATTTGCGTGTCGAGATGGGTTTATTGTACTAGTTGGGTGGAGAAATACTTGGGTAGACATGTAAATATTTCTAAACATGCTGGAATCACCCTTTACTAGTCTAATCTGAAATGATATCAGTCGTACACCTTACGTGCAATGAGCCGTATACCCCTAGCCGTTTACATGTCAAAATTGGTATTTCAAACACACTAGTTTAGTTACGTTCCTGCTGATTACATTGTACTTGCTGGATACAATATATCTATATTAATTGAGTTCTCTTTTATTTACTATCTGTATTGTCATACTCTCTTATTGTTATTACCTTTTATTTAACTAATGCTCTGATTCATTCCTGCTTCAGTTATTCTTACTCATTATGTATTACTTACTATAACTATTTTATAGTTTTTATCATTTAATGGAACTGTTGTTAGTTTATGTACTTCGCTCTAATCCTGACTGGATAGCCATATTTTTAGAAATTGTTATGACCCACATTCTTGGACCACATGATGATGCTAGCTGAGACAAATCTTGATGTTCCATTGACCGTGAGTTGACCTCTGGGAGCTCTAGGCCATTATTTCTTCATTTAGATTTATGTTTCGTTATCAGATTTATCACCGATACATTCTAGATATATATGATCATTTGTAGATTCTGGATGATATAGTGTTACTACTATCTTTTTTATTCATATATGCCTTTGTCGTATGTGGTTTGAGTACATATTTTTATTGTAGATCATAAATGTTGTAGTTATTCATTGGGTACTTGACATCGTTCTACCGTCGATACTACGGCGTAGGCTGAACGTGGCCCACGTACTCTTGTCCGAATATCCGGGTGCAGGTTGTGACACATTTTTATGATGGTCCATGCAGGTCAGTTTTTGCAACTAGTACGAAGTCGTGGTAGTACATAGGCTTAGTCATACTACTTGAAGCCTGCCCCAGGATAAGGATTTTGAGTCATAGAATATTTTAGCATGTTTGGTACTCAATCACATATTAGGACTCCTTGAGAGATTCTTGGGACGACCCTGAGAATCTCACTCTAAACCCTATCTCAAAATCTGTTTTCAGTTGTTTCTGTCTACTCTTCCTTATTCGTTGGTTGAATCTTGGTGTTCATTGTCGACTTTGATTTTGTATCGAGATAAATTTTATGGACTAAATTAAGGTATATTCTGATGACATATTTGATGAGGACAGTGTGAAAGATAAATGTCTGTTTTAGTTATAGAGTCTAGAGTTTATCACACCCATACTAGCTGGTATGGCAAAAACATAGTGCCTGATTTGGGGTATACTTATCTTAGTTATGGAAATTATAGTTTCTCACAGCCATACCGGTTGACGTAGTGATAATTCTAGATAACATGTTATTGGATATATACCTTAGTTATGGACTATATCGTTTATTGCAGCTACGCTTACTGGCGTGGCAAGAATTCTAGGTAACTTGATTTCGGATAGACGTGTAAGGTTATCAGATCATATTTTAAATTAGTTCTTAACATATCGTCCATATCATTCTGTCTTATTATCATTAAGTTCTGTTACATCACTCTAATAGCTCAAGGTAAGGATATCTTTAGTTCCTCTATTTCAGTTCCTCATGGGGCTTCACCTTCATTAGTTTCGAGGTAGCTTCTTGGATAGTGTAGTACCTTAAGTAACTTGTAGATAGTGTAGCATCCGCTACCAAAATTTCTATTTTTGATTAAAAATTGAATAAATAAAAAACACTAGAGATTTTTGTAGGAATTTGATTTGAGATCACAATGGTATGTGTAACGCCCCAATCCCAAAATACGTAGGACTATGAACGTAGACATGCCAGCTGTATTCATACGAAGTACATAGGTCTCGTATGGATACATAAGCTGTAAAATGCAGTAAATCGCAACTAACTAATCTCAATCCACAATAAATAATAAAATATCAAGAATGAACAATATGGTTCGTGGTCTGCAGCCCACTAGCATACAAGTTCGAATAGACTCGAAAGGAAATACGAGTCTAATAAACTAGGCTAATAAGCAGAATATATCAAGATAAGAATATGCAGCACGAGAGAATAATAAAATGAAATCATGCACCAACGATACCTGAATCCTGCAGACGCAAAACATAACCATCCATCGAATTTACCAGTTTGGCGATAACCTGGAGAGATCCTCAGGTCCTCAGAGGACTAGCAAGACACATAATATACATGCCTACAGTACAGTAAATAACATACAAGAAAAATAGGAATAACAAGTAGAGAAAAAGATAACACGTAAGGGAACTCTACAGATGGTGACATGTCATGAGAATATAATATTAATCGTGGCTAAAACCGTAGCCCGGGGAGGCACTAACAGTCCTATAATAGGTTCTCTATCGTAGCCCGGGGAGGCACTAACAATAGAGGATAGCCACGGCTAATAAAACATTCTCTCCTAAGGTACTAGAAAGTCAAGCCTATCTAGTCATGTCCAAGTCAAGTACATGTCAATCAGGTTAGAAAAAATATGGCACATGCATATCAATACTATCACTAGACATGAACAAGATAGGAAAGATAGAACAAGTAGTATAGAAAGAAAAGTAAAAATCTACGTGCACGTGAAACTAGAAAGTAACCATAACATGAAACAAGAGGAATATATAACCAAGCAAGAAAGAATGGAAATAGAAAAATATGTATAAAGTTTGGCAAGGTGTACTTGCCTGGGTCATGAGCACTGTGGTGAAGAAGATCAGACAGGAAAGTAGGTGGAACAACGGCTGCCGAGGAACTAAGATCCAAACAAACGTCTCCCCATGCTGAAAATAATCTATTATCTAATTATAATTAATATTTTACCTATTAGATTTATTTAGTTAGGAGATGGTATATATATTCGTATCAGCTTTCAGAAAAACTAAACGGATCGCATTTTCGTTTCCGGAATCTCCAGGAATCGTGAAAATATCGAAACATGTTTGTTTTTTCGGGAATCTAATACTCAATTTTTTTAACAGAAATCTACAGAATGAATTTTGTCTATTAAAATATGTTTTTGAAAATCTTACCTCGATACTCTTCCAACAAAAAAAATTGGGACACATTTTGAGTCCCGAGCTAGGAGATATGGCCCTTCTAAGTTGCTTTATCGGGTAAAAAACGTGGCTGACTTTTCTAGCGAATTTGGAGAATATTTTTGGACGAAAAAGAGAAGGTGTGCATGATTTTTAATATATGAATTATGAGATACTCATATATTCATATATATATAATTAAGATAGATATGTATTATTTAATTTAAGTATGATTAGATTGGACATGTTGGAATAAGATAATTTAGATAGTAGTAGGATTATCAATAAGGCTAAATTTGGAATATAATTTGTTTAAATATTATAATCAATGGTCATTATTGAAGGAGGCTTAATTTAAAATCTATGTGCTGCTATTAGATAAGAAGCATATAAGTTTTAAATATTAAATTTAGATTTAATTAAAATACAAAAAAGATTTGCATGAAGGGTTTCCTAATATGGAACTAGTTAGATTTCTAAATATAAATGCAATCTAAATCTGAATAAATATTAAATATATATGGTTATTAATATATATTAATGCCCAACATGCCTACATAGGTTTGGGTTGGACTTTGGGTCAAATATAAACTAATGCCAACAAGGATTACACTAGGATTACACGTAGACACTTTCTATAAATAGAAACTTTCCAAAATTGAAAACATATTAATATTAATAAGATATATATACAAAATATATATCAACATGAAGGTATTTTAGAGTATATTACATGTCTATTTAGATTTGGATTTGGTTCGGGTCAAGTCGGGACTAAATTGGTACAACCGGGTCTCCTAGAAAGTCAATAATCTAATAATAAATCATCGGTAGGGGTTAAGTCACAATTTTACCTGGTTTTCCTACTTGGGACATAGCTATGGCCGGGCCTTCCCTAGCAAAAGGCTAATATACTAGTCAAAGCACACAACTACACTAACCGTACCAAAATTCCTAGTCGCTATGCATCTTAGAACTTAACCATGACTAAGGCCATATCTATATAAAATATTAGGCTATTATAAATATAATCATATATATATATATATATATATATATATATATATATATGCAAAATTGTATATAAATCTATTTGGATGTATAACATCCCAAAATAAATATCAAAATAATTATACTAAGCCATGGCAACCTATTATGGCTCTATAAGTAGGGTTGGCTAGGCTAGGGTCCAAATATATTTTCTAGTCAAGTCGAACTCGAAAAGTCAACTAATGAGTCTCTTGTGCCATTCGTAATTAAATATCACATATAAACTCGATTGAGTGGCACCCTTAGCATGTATGTCGTAGACTCAAAATGGGTCAAAACCATATATTGGGTCAAATAGTTTTGATCTATATCGAGTTCTGAACTCACATGGGAAGCTAGGTATGGAATTATGGTAAATAATCTAATTACCTAAATTTGACTCGAAGTTGTACGAAGTCAAAAGGATGCTTGGGGACAAATTCGGATGGGACATAATATATCAAATTGAAGGTCATCCTGTCTACTACAAAACTCATAAAGGACGTTTCGAGAGATGGGCATGTCGTGTGCTCCAACAATCAAAGACACAAAAAGTACATATAAAATCCTAATTAAATATATAATATAACCTAATAATTATAAATACTATAAAATAAAATAAAAAATAATTCCCAAAAATCAGGGTCCTCACAATCTACCCACCTTAAAAGAATTTTGTCCTCGAAATCAAAATAAGGACCCTTAGTAACGAAAAACCGCGCTAGTGTAACTAGGAATAGTTTAAGAGATACGCTAGGTCACTACGGTCGCTCCAAATAACTCAAGTAATAATCAATCCTAACCAATTTGATTTTGCAATATCTATATCGTAAAACTATAGGTGGTTATCTTTACTCGCTCTTCTTGGTTTTGGCGGTCTTGCAACGATTATGTTGAAGGCTTGTCCTCCTAACCATATTATTACCATAACTATATAAGTCTCTTTCCACCTGACCAAGCTAAGTGATACCTACCAATCTGTCTCATTCTAAATTTATAAGTGATATGGCATAATGGTAATAGGTTAGGTTAGGCTATGCTTAGGTTCTTCTTTTAGAGGGTCATTCTCTATACTAAAACTATCACTCTATTCTTGATCTAGTGACTACCATAATAGCATAACCTAGTATGATCATATATTTATTTCTATACTGAGGACGTCTACCCACCTTTGGTTAAACTACCTCATCAAACACATGATGCCCTATGGCATATGTCATCTCTAATCTCCATTATCTATCAAGCAATCACAATACAATAAGTAGACTAACTTATACTATAACTTAAGAATTTCTGATAAATCCTATATAACACGATTATTCGTCACTCTGAAATAGAAAGGGACGAGAAGCAATGATACGAGAAAGCAAAGAAAGAGTAATCGAGAGCAAATATGAAGTTCAAGGGTGGTAGAGAAATTTTTATATGAATTGTCAAGGCATTTGTGGATTGAGATTCCTGAGGTTTTAATCAGGTCGCAGGCCCGCTCGGTACAGTAATGTAACCGAAATGGCTAACTCGACCTGCATGGGCCACCACAAAAATATGTAACGCCCCAATCCCAAAATACATAGGACTAGGAACGTGGACATGCCAGCTGTATTCATACGAAGTACATAGGCCTCGTATGAATACGTAAGCTGTAAAATACAGTAAATTTTAACTAATTAATCTCAATCCACAATAAATAATGAAATATCAACAATAAACAATATGGTTCGTGGTCTGCAGCCCACTAGCATACATGTTCGAATAGACTCGAAAGAAAATACGAGTCTAATAAACTGGGCTAATAGCAGAATATATCGAGATAAGAATATGCAACACGAGAGAATAATAAAATAAAATCATGCACCAACGATACCTGAATCCTGCAGACGCAAAACATAACCATCCATCAAATTTACCAGTTTGGCTATAACCTGGAGAGATCACCAGGTCCTCAGAGGACTAGCAAGACACATAATATACATGCCTACAATACAGTAAATAATATGCAAGAAAAATAGGAATAACAAGTAGAGAAAAAGATAACATGTAAGGGAACTCTACAGATGGTGACATGTCATGAGAATATAATATTAATCGTGGCTAAAACCGTAGCCCGGGGAGGCACTAACAGTCCTATAATAGGTTCTCTATCGTAGCCCGGGGAGGCACTAACAATAGAGGATAGCCACGGCTAATAAAATATTCTCTCCTAAGGTACTAGGAAGTCAAGCCTATCTAGTCATGTCCAAGTCAAGTACAGGTCAATTAGATCAAGAAAAACATGGCACAGGCATATCAATACTATCACTAGACATGAACAAGATAGGAAAGATAGAACAAGTAGTATAGAAAGAAAAGTGAAAATCTACGTGCACGTGAAACTAGAAAGTAACCATAACATGAAACAAAAGGAATATGTAACCAAGCAAGAAAGAATGAAAATAGAAAAATATGTAAGTACTGTAAAGTTTGGCAAGGTGTACTTGCCTGGGTCATGAGCACTGTGGTGACGAAGATCAGACAAGAAAGTAGGTGGAACAACGGCTGCCGAGGAACTAAGAACCAAACAAACGTCTCCACATACTGAAAATAGTCTATTATCTAAATATAATTAATATTGTACCTATTAGATTTATTTAGTTAGGAGATAGTATAGATATTCGTATCAGCTTTCAGAAAAACTAAACGGATCATATTTTCGTTTCCGGAATCTCCAGGAATCGCAAAAATATCGAAACATGTTTGTTTTTTCGGGAATCTAATACTAATTTTTTTTGCAGAAATCTACAAAATGGATTTTGTCTATTAAAATATGTTTTTGAAAAGCTTACCTCGATACGCTTCCAACAAAAAAACTGGGACGCGTTTTGAGTCCCGAGCTAGGAGATATGGCCCTTCTAAGTTGCTTTGTCGGGTAAAAAACGTGGCTGACTTTTCTAGCGAATTTGGAGAATATTTTTGGACGAAAAAGAGAAGGTGTGCATGATTTTTAATATATGAATTATGAGATACTCATATATTCATATATATAATTAAGATAGATATGTATTATTTAATTTAAGTATGATTAGATTGGACATATTGGAATAAGATAATTTGGATAGTAGTAGGATTATCAATAAGGCTAAATTTGGAATATAATTTGTTTAAATATTATAATCAATGGTCATTATTGAAGGAGGCTTAATTTAAAATCTATGTGCTGCTATTAGATAAGAAGCATATAAGTTTTAAATATTAAATTTAGATTTAATTAAAATACAAAAAAGATTTGCATAAAGGGTTTCCTAATATGGAACTAGTTAGATTTCTAAATATAAATGCAATCTAAATCTGAATAAATATTAAATATATATGGTTATTAATATATATTAATGCCCAACATGTCTACATAGGTTTGGGTTGGACTTTGGGTCAAATATAAACTAATGCCGACAAGGATTACACTAGGATTACACGTAGACACTTCCTATAAATAGAAACTTTCCAAAATTGAAAATATATTAATATTAATAAGATATATATACAAAATATATATCAACATGAAGGTATTTGAGAGTATACTACATGTCTATTTAGATTTGGATTTGGTTCGGGTCAAATCGGGACTAAATTGGTACAACCGGGTCTCCTAGAAAGTCAATAATCTAATAATAAATCATCGGTGTGGGTTAAGTCACAATTTTACCTGGTTTTCCTACTTGGGACATAGCTATGGCCGGGCCTTCCCTAGCAAAAGGCTAATATACTAGTCAAAGCACACAATTACACTAACCGTACCAAAATTCCTAGTCGCTATGCATCTTAGAACTTAACCAAGACTAAGGCCATATCTATATAACATATTAGGCTATTATAAATATAATCATATATATATGCAAAATTGTATATAAATCTATTTGGATGTATAACATCCCAAAATAAATATCAAAATAATTATACTAAGCCATGGCAACCTATCATGGCTCTATAAGTAGGGTTGGCTAGGTTAGGGTCCAAATATATTTTTTAGTCAAGTCGAACTCGAAAAGTCAACTAATGAGTCTCTTGTGCCATTCGCAATTAAATATTACATATAAACTCGATTGAGTGGCACCCTTAGCATGTATGTCGTAGACTCAAAATGGGTCAAAATTATATATTGGGTCAAATAGTTTTGATCTATATCGAGTTCTGAACTCACATGGGAAGCTAGGTATGGAATTAAGGTAAATAATCTAATTGCCTAAATTTGACTCGAAGTTGCACGAAGTCAAAAGGATGCTTGGGGACAAATTCGGATGGGATATGATATATTAAATTGAAGGTCATCATGTCTACTACAAAACTCATAAAGGACGTTTCGAGAGATGGGCATGTCGTATGCTCCAACAATCAAAGACACAAAAAGTACATATAAAATCCTAATTAAATATACAATATAACCTAATAATTAGAAATACTATGGAATAAAATAAAAAAATAATTCCCAAAAATCAGGATCCTTACAGTATGTACCTAGGTCTATAAGTGAGATATGCTAATATTATGTTATATATGGTCTATATGGTCCCTATATAGTCCCAAATATGTTACTTTATTATTTTAGAATTTTCTAGAATTTTTGGTAATTTTTAGATAATTAAAACCTATAGAATTTATTTTTCAATAGGCTTTTAGGATTAACTGTAGGGCCAAACGAAGAGATTTAGAGGCCAAATTTTTTATTTACGCTGTAGACGCCTATAAGTAGTTTCTATAAATTTTTGGAATTTTTTTTGATTTTTTGTGATTTATTTGAATTTATTTGGAATTAAAATAAATTTTTAATAAATTTTTGTAATTAAAATAATAATTTACACAGTCACAACCCAGTCGGCCATCCCCGACCCACGCTGTAGATGTCTATATATATATATATATATATATATATATATATATATATATATAATTCGAAACCCTAGTTTATTATTCCAGTCTCCTTTGTGGTTTGATCTTGGAGATCCTCGAACTTCACGAGGCGATTGTCGCCAATCCAGACATGCTTTTTGCGCGCCATTTTTGTTGTTGGAAGAGTATCGAGTTTGGTTTCTGAATATTAATTTTTTTATAAATTCTGAACCTAAATTTCTGGAAAATTCGTGGAGTGGCAGTTGTCCAAAATTTGATACGTTTTGGTATTTTCGAGATTTCGAGAGAACCAAAAATCAGAATCACAAACCGTTTGAAGTTTCAGAAAGCTAACACAGAGATCTAAGACATATAATTTTTGCAAAAATTAATATGTTCATCTAATCTTTTATTTAATTCGTAGAACTCAGTTTTGGCCGACGATTCATCGATTTGGTCACGGTTAGCCATAATGGCGATATCTTTTGACGAAATCATGATTTTGGGGTACGGTCAATTCCAGTGCACTCGTGGGACTGAAGTCTACTAGGTGTACACTCAAGTCATAGAGTTTGTCATTTGACTACTTATTCAACGATATGCCTCGATTTGCGTGCCACAGTTTTCGAATTGGAAGCCATGACTTTCCCTAGCCAAAAAAATGTGTTTAATTTTATTTCAAAATTATATTAGATTAAATTAGGTTTTTAGATGAGTTATCCCAGAATTAAATATAATTAATTATGTTAAACCATTAGCCACTTTCTAGAATTTTTAGAGTGGGATTTTCATATCTAACTTATGATTGTTTATGTGACGGGGTAGATCAGTCTACGACGTCTTGAGTTGTGACTTCATCATCTAGCGGAGCAAAGCAAGTAACACTATGACCTATATTACCTTTATTTTATGATGCATGTTGTTCATCTCCTTAAACTGTTAGTCTTATCGTTTCTATTACTGTGCACGAGAGTTATACTTGTAATCATACATGTTCACTTAATACTTTCCTTCATTGTCCTTTGTTTGATGTTCAATGTTCAATGTTTAAGTTTAAAGTTAATGTTAAAGTGATCATGTTTAACTATGAGGGAGTTAGGAGGGATAATACAACTAGTATGCATGTGATCCAGGCAATGTACAATTTTTCCCTAATGTTAATGTTGATAGCAGTCATTGCACCTTAGTACCGACTATCGGATGTCCTAACCCATCCACATGCGGAACACTTGTATTCTAAAACACACAGTACACGTGCCTTGATCATTATTTCTATATTGGTTATTGTTTGTCTTCCATCGAGTCTATTTCATATTGTTATCATGTCATAGTAGTATTCTACTTATCATATCGTGTCATGTCTATAGTTTATCTTCCTTATTATTGTTTCTTCGTACTTGTATATTATATTGTGTAATGTAGTTTATAGTGATCTTGCTCCATTCCTGACTGGATAACTTTTTTTTCAGCTTTAGACGACATGGTTTGCCCCGAGGTTTATGGTGCATATCCTGGTGACAATGACGTTACCAATATGCTGGTTGCTTCTACTGATGTGGAGTAACATATTTTTCCTTATGCTCTTTCATATTATTCTTAGCTACTGAGCTTAGAGGACTTTAGTTCTAGTTACTTTAGTATTTATTTTTAGCGGATTTGTTCCCGAGACTATCTGATTGTAGTGGATCTTTCTTTAAATTATTTATTGAGACTTTAAGTTAATCTTTTTATCATGACTTAGTTGTGGATGATATATGTGAACCGTGTACTTGTTATGTACTATTGTTATCATGGACTGCGTACTACCGTCGATGCTGCGACATAGGTTGGACTTGGATACGTACTCACATCCCAAAAGGTGGATGCGAGTCGTGACAAGTTTTTATGGTAGCCCAAGTTAGTCTGATTTCGCATAAGGTTGCGAACTCATGGTTAGTACTTTAACTTAGTAGTACTAGCTGTGAGCCTACAAATAAAATTGAAGATATGATTTAGAATAACTTCTAGGAGAGTTATATCATCCACAAATAAGATTCCCAACCCAATGAGTCTTCCATCATCGCCTCTCTTATGCATCATGCTTGATTTCGTCCATGATTTCTTCGATTTGTTTGCATCTATCATTCTGACCATGTCCTTTACGTTCCTTTTTAGTTTGCAATGGTTGATACAAGACGTAGTGTGATCCGTAAGAGTAATAGGGTAAGCTTAGTTGGTTAGATGTTATTGATTTAGTTTCCTTTGGATTTTTCCAACCATTATCTCTCTTTGATTTAGCCTAAAGGATATCATTAGATTGCTTATAGGAGTTGTATATTATATTATGTTTTTTGTGACATTTGATTTTTTAGGATAAAAATATTTTAAGGGGAATAGGTTGTAGTATCCGCTACCAAAATTTCTATTTTTGATTAATAATTGAATAAATAGAAAACACTAGGGATTTTTGTAGGAATTTGATTTTGAGATCGCAATGGTATGTACCTAGGTCTATAAGTGAGATATACTAATATTAGGTTATATATGGTCTATATGATCCCTAGATAGTCCCAAATATGTTATTTTATTATTTTAGAATTTTCTAGAATTTTTGGTAATTTTTAGATAATTAAAACCTATATAATTTATTTTTTCATAGGCTTTTGGGATTTACTGTAGGGTCAAACGAAGAGATTTAGAGGCCAAACTTTTTATTTAGGCTGTAGACACCTAGAAGTAGTTTCTAGAATTTTTTGGGATTTTTTTTGGATTTTCTCTGATTTACTTGAATTTATTTGGAGTTAAAATGAATTTTTAATAAATTTTTGTAATTAAAATAAGTATTTGCACAGTCAACAACCCAGGCAGCCACCCCCTGGCCCACCTGTCGGTGCCCTGCTGACGTAACCACCGCCTCTCCCTCTCATATATATATATGTATTAAATTTCAAAACCCTAGTTCATTATTCCATCATCCTTTGTGTTTGATCTTGGAGATCCTCCAACTTCACGAGGCGATTGCCGCCAATCCAGATGTGCTTTTCGTACGCCATTTTTTTATTGGAATCATATTGAGGTTAGGTTTCTGAATATCAAATTTGTTTTTGAAAGTCTGAACCTAAATTTCTAGAAAATTCGTGGAGTACCAGTTGTCTGAAATTTGACACGTTTTGTTGTTTTCGAGATTCCGGAAGAACCAGGAATCAGAATCATGGATCGTTTGAAGTTTCAGAAAGCTAGCATAGAGTCTACAACATGTAATTTTTCTAGAAATTAACATGTTCATTTAATATTTTAATTAATTCGTAGAACTCAATTTTGGCCGACGATTCATCGATTTGGTCACGGTTAACCATAATGGCGATATCTTTTGACTAAATCATGATTTTGGAGTACGATCGATTCCAGTGCACACGTGGCACTGAAATATACTAGGGTGCACACTCAAGTCATAGAGTTTGTGTCGTTTGACAACTTAGTCAATGATATGCTTCAATTTGCGTGCCACGGTTCCCGAATTAGAAGTCATGACTTTTCTTTAATTTTATTTTAGAATTATATTATATTAAATTAGGTTTTTAGATGATTTATTCCAGAATTAAATAGAATTAATTATGTTAAATCATTAGCCACTTTTTAGGGTTTTTAGAGTGGAATTTTTATATCTAACTTATGATTATTTATGTGACGGGGTAGATCAGTCTACGACGCCTTGAGTTGTGACTTCATTATCTAGCGGAGCAAGGCAAATATCACTATGACCTATATTACTTTATTTTATGCTGCATGTTGTTCTTCTCCTTAAACTGTTAGTCATATCATTTCTATTAATGTGCACGAGAGTTATACTTGTTATCATACATGTTTACTTAATACTTTCCTTCATTGTCCTATATTTGATGTTCAATGTTTAAGTTTAAAGTTAATATTAAAGTGATCATGTTTAATTGTGAGGGAGTTAGGAGGGGAAATACAACTAGTATACATGTGGTCTAGGCAATGTACAATTTTTTCCCAATGTCAATATTGATTGCAGTCGTTGCACCTTACGTACCGACTGCTAGATATCCTAACCCGTCCACATGCGAAACACTTGTGTTCTAAAACACACAATACACGTGCCTTGATCATTGTTTCTATATTGGTTATTGTTTGTGTCATGCCCCAGAACCAGAATACTGGCAAGTGGGGACGGACAAGGCCAGCTACGTAATACCAAAGTACGCCAGTACTCTGAAATCACATATAAGCTGTCAAGACATGGAGGTTACTTCTACAAGCCAACAGTCGATCCTAGGTCAAGCATTCCTAGGTATCTCAATCACAGGCAATTATACAAAGTACAAGAAGTATGATCATCAGACATACAATAGCAAAGCATCCCAAACCATTTATACATGGATGATCATGAAGCTAGTCATACCAAAATAGAGAACTAGCAAGAGTAATAGTCATACATGATAAGCTCTAGCTATAGTCTAGAATACGCACATCATGTTTTGGCCCGTAGGCTAAATGTCAAGAACGAAAACACGAGCTAAATACGTGCTCGGAGGCTAAATGCCACAAAAGAATAATGTACATATCAAGTGGGAGAATGAAACAAGAAACCCACTCAGGTACTCTGGTGCTCTGGATGGTCACCATCGAGTAGATGGTGCGGAAGATCCTTTGGACTTCTCTATCAGATCTGGCCAAACAAAACTAGTGGAGTCAGACCCCCAATAGCAAGTACCACAAAGGAAGCCAAACTATGAACTAAAACTAGCAATCACTAACATCAACAATTAGGGATAGATCGAGACTCATGCACTACCAATGCACTTATCCCGAACATAGGAAGATAATAAATAAGCATCATGGAGCATAAAGTAATTATCATGCGACATAATGTAAAGTGTAAACATGTTAAGTAAATAGAAGCTTGGGAATATGTAAAAGCAATTTAACATGTGAACTTGTGAGATAACTGGGTCATAAGAGCATGGTGACCCGGCATAGGGAGTCATGTATAGCTTGTGAGATAATTGAACATGTGGGCATGTAAGAATTATATGGAAAGACAATGATAAGTGGACTTAGGAACTAATTCGGAAGTCAAGTTACAACCCTTAAACCAAACAAGGACTGGGTTGTAACCCTTCTCCTGAACAGAACTTAGTCTCTAATCATTGTGCAGCATAAGGATCATGTAGAACGTGTGAGTATTAAATAGGACGACAAATGATAAGATGACTTAGGAACTATTCTGGAAGCCAAGTTACAACCCGTAAACCAAACAAGGACCGGGGTTATAATCCTTCTCCTGAATAGAACTTTGTCTCTGACCATTTATCGATGAAAGTAAGCATAAACCATAGTGTACTAAAATAAACATGCGGGCACTGCCTAGACAAAACTAGACTGGACTTGACTGACTCCATCCATCAATCACGGCCAAGCAATAAGTACGGCTTGATACATTAGCTAACTAGGGTTATCACAAGCCTTGTTACTAGTAAGATGCAATGAGGTATCCCTATGGCCACAAGCCCTGCAGATTATCCAGGTTATCCAGACGCAAGTTACAAGGATTTATAGTGGATACATCGCCCAGGAGACAAATGTACCCTAAAAGAGTTATTAAGTGACTTGGGGGTGCAACACATGACAGTGTGCATATTACTTGTTTCATAAAGTGCCCCACATAACAGTGTGCATATTACTTGTGTTTTCTAGAAGTATGAACTTAAGGATTAGTTAATTCCAAGTTGGGTGGTAGCAACATTAATAACTTCGAAAGATTTTAGAACTTTATTTGGATCTACAAAAGGATAGTGGATCTATGTACAATTGAGAAATGAAGTTGATTTGATTTTTGAGTTTTAATTTTGAAGGTCTTTGAAAAATATTTATGATTCATTGATTATAGCTATACATCCTTGAAGAGGTATAAAGTTAGTTGAAAAGAATTTTTTAAATTCAAATGCTGCTGTAAGATTTATGGGGGTGGTTGATAAAACTTGGTTTTAAATTGGGTTATATGGTTCCCAAATTAATAAGTTCGTAAAGTTTGAAGTAAGGATATTAAGAATTTTGGTTAAAAATATTTTGAATGATATAAAATAAAATTGAGGATCTATTTTAAACTCTTGTATGAATTACGATTGTTCAAAACCTATTTAAATTTTGAGTTAAGATTTGGAGTAATGATAGAAGAAGAACAATATATAGATTGGATTTGTGACACAATAAAGGTTTATTCGAGAGTTATTTGAAATTTTGAAAATTTTAAGTTATGATTTTGATGTGATTAGATAAGGTGGAAAGGTTAGTTTGTGATACATTTTGGAGAAATTTTTTTATGATAAAAGTTATCTTGAGGTTGATTAAAAGAAATTTAAATTTTAAGTTATGAGTATGATTGGCAGCTTAGAAAGATATTTTATTAGATTATTTGGAGAATTATATTGCAAAGTTTTGAAGAAGTCAAAAATTATATATTCAAATATGGATAGGCAACCAAGATAGATAAAGTAGTCCACATTAATTGCCATATCACTCATGACCATGATAGTAGTATATACACAAGTGTTGTTAGTCATCTCCAAGATCATGTGGTTATATTTTGATCTTGACTCGCTCAACATTCCCTCAAATCTAAAGTTTATCGTGACTTTCTAACCATTTGAAACTTGATAAATGATTAGATTGTTCCTTGATCGTACTCCATCTAAGTGGCTATCATATCTCTAGAAACTATAATCTAACTTACTTTACCTTGATCTACTAGAATCTGAATTATCTTTATTTCATGCTTTAACTTGGTCATTTATTTTGTGCGATAATCATTATCTCATGAACTCCCACTTTCTATTTTAAATTCTTTTATGTACTTTACTGTGACTTGGATAATTGGAGCACAACAGTAGACTTTTCTATCCAACAAATTCTATATGCAAGACCTAGACGAGCCCACCTTCATGTAGGTATATCATGTCCCACTAAAATACGTCCCCTTATACTCTATTTTTATGATGCAACTTTCAAGTCAAAATGGTTAGCTATAAACACTACCATAATACCATTATCCTTTCTATCTTCAGTTAGAGACCAAATCTTGACTCAATTCTTTCGACCCCATATATGATTGTGAACTGCTTAATACCTTAAATGCTTAGCTTGTGCTTTATGTTGATTGCTAATCCGTGCCATTTATCTTCGTGTCTCGTCATAAATTGCTTAGACCCTTAAATTTTTTATTTTCGTGCAATAATCCGTAGTCATTGTCCAAACCCTATCACGACCATTGAGCCTAACCAATACTTTCTTCCCAACTGTTTTGATTCTCTCTTCGAAAATTTTATTGTTGCTCTGCTATTATTCATGCAACCTTTTTCTTGTGATTCTTTGGGCATAGATGAAAATTTGACCATGGTACCCTTCAGTTATATATGGCTAGCTTGGAAAATTTTATCAAGGAGAATAAAGGTATAATTGATTATGATGGTTGTCCAATTACAAGATAAAAAAATGGGTCATAAGTTGAGTTATGTGCAAAAAACGTACGAGATGAATAAGACTTGCGAAATCTTGTTTCAAATGATCAAGGAGGGATAAATGCCAAAAAAGGGAAATTTGATTGGAAAAATTATTAAATTCCAAAAGTTTGAGATTTATTATGGGGTATGTAATTTTTTCAAAGATGTTATAATCAAGATTAGAACTAAGGTTACGAGAGGTATGATTTGAGAAAATATTTTGAGGAACCAAAAATTTTTGTGAGTTAAAATTTGAGGAGAAGCACCAATTTGAGAAAAAAATATATTTTATGAGAGAAAAAATTAAATTTTTTTGTGGAATATGAAATTGGAATAGACTGTATAAAGTTACTATTGATAAGACGATTCGAGATATGGCGATAAAATTTTGAATCAAGAGTATCGAACTAGTGAATTTTTGAGATTTGGGAAATTGTTGCATTTTTGAGCTTGCACGTCTTGGATAAATGATAGTCATTTTTCGAATTAGACATTGATTGGGATGCCATGAGATATCTCCTAAACTATACCAATTTTTTTCCTAGATTATTGTTGTTCAAATTGCTTGCTGGATTCCGTTTTCGAATCGTCGCTTAAACTTCTTATCGATAAACTCTCGTGTCTATGATTTTACCATCTTGACTAATAGTGCTGTTATAATATAGTTTTGCAAGCTTATTTCCTTATCAAGCTTGATCATGACATGTTTTATTGGGTCGCTTCCACTAACATATTGTCTAATCAGAACCGGTGCATAATGGTCTGATCAACCTATTGTACTTCGGTTCGCTTTTTATATATTATTCTATGCTTATGGAGACATAGTCAAACTTGCATTAGAGTCTCATCCGCGACTGCCTTAACAATTCTACTTGAAAATTTTCTATCGTCGTTGAACCACATATTGGTATTCAAAACATATTCCTTGAACTCTTGTTGGCTTTCGCTTTTTACCTATTCTAAACGAAGCTTGTACTTGATAGTTATGCCAAACTATTCTCCTATGACCATGAAGTTTGTATCTACACAGAGATAGTTAGCCACTGACCTACCAATGTGTCTTATCTCTGTCTTGAGCTACTTGTCCTTTTTTTTCGACCCTAGATTCAACTTTCATGACATTTTTGAAATTTGAAGATGATTCAACTCTAAACCTAGATGACCATGCTCTATCGAGGAACCATAATTTCTACATCCCCAAATTATTCCTTTTGATTACTCCATTCCTTACTATACTCTAAATTCATGCAATCCTTGCCTTAGTTAGCGATCCTCGATCAATATCATACCTATAAATTATTTTCTTTCGCCGTTATTGAAATCACGAATTAAAACATCGTTTTCTGCCTCACTTAATGATTGAAAGTATTCCCTTATCAACATACTGTTGTACCCTCCATACCCTCGTTACTTCTTAATTTCGAGGACGAAATTCTTTTAAGTTGGGTAGGATGTAAACCCCCTAATTTTCTACTATAATTTTTTTATTTATTTGGTATAAATTTTTAGTTTGTAAATGTATGTCGCATAGTCGAATTATACGTCGCATACGAAATTCCGTATTGAACGTCGCGTATGAGTTCAAATTTTCATATGCCTCGTCGAGTACGAATATGTGCGAGGTACACATTTTTTGTAAACATATTTTATTTTAGAAGCTTGAAGTTTCAAATAATAAATAATAAATATTTTCAATTACTTAAAGTTGGAAAATGTGTCGCATCGTGATTTGGCAACTCTATTTATTTATTTAGTTATTTATCATGTTTATTATAAAAAGGCTATTGTACTTTCTGTAAAAATATATGTGATGATTTAAGAAGTAGTATTTTGTAAAGGTTAAGAGATACATGAAATCCAATTTATGCATGTTTTGATTTTTGCAAACTAACTAAAATTATTTATTTACTTATGAAAAGGTGTTCAACTATTTAAATATGTATTTTTGAAATTTATTTATTATTATATTTTATTATTTATGATAATGATATTTGAAGATTGTTTGAGTTAATATCTAATTAATTATGATAATTTAAATGAACAAGAATTTTATTTACGATATTTTATGTAGCTTTTAAATAAAGTTAGAAATTATCTAGATTCAATTTGGATTGGATTAAATTGGGTTTAAATCAATTCGAACTGAAATATGAAATTACCCATCGGGGGTCTAAACTCCAACTTGGAATTCCCACCTCCTATAAAAGGAGAGGTACTCTTCCATAATTTTTCCCATCCACAATAATATCGTACATCGTGTCTGTGACCATCACAAATCTTATTCCAATCTCGTACAATCATCCACGTCGTGTCCACACCCCGGACACGACGACAAAAATCACAAAAAACCCAATCCCCGTCACCATCAAAATCCCTCTCAGCCCACAACCACCATCACCATCGTCCTCACCACAGCATTCGTTGTCCTGGCCCCTGCCACTGCATTTCTCTTTCCCGGCGTTTGCGACGACGACAACACCACAGAACCACCCACGACAACTTGCCCTCCCCGACGTCGCCCCAAACTCCCACGCCACCAAATCCCCGACATCACACCACCGGACCCCCTTCACCAAACCACCATTATCATTACTAGAAATAGAAGAAGAAGAAGAAGAAGAAGAAGCAAACCCTAACTTGAGCCCGATCTTCGCCGAGCCCGAGATCCGCCGAGCCCGGTGCTCCTTTCCGCGTCATCCCTCCCTCTGGAACGCCGTCGCTAGGCGACTCCGTCGTACGCCATCGACGCCGACCATCAGTGCCACTTCAGCCGCGACCGGAGCCGCTGCTGCCTCCGTGGGCCACGCCGACTACGCCTGCTCCGACGACGGATGTCGTACCACCGCCGCCACCTCTCCGTCTTTCCGGGTGCCCCGCGGCCCTCCATTCTTGTGCGCACACCGTGCCAGCACCGGCCACCACCTCCTCCCAGCCGGACCCCGTGCGCCGCTCTCCTTTGGTAATCCCCTCTTCTTCCCACCTCTCTCTCTCTCTCTCTCTCTCTCTCTCTCTCTCTTACTATGTATAATTTGGGGGAAGCAGCAGTATATATTTTTGGGGGTTTATTATCACTATTATCTTTATTATCATATATTCTTATTATTATTATTATCATTATTATTATAAGTATCTTTCAAATAGTAGTTTGTATACATGTATTATATATTAATTTTAAAGAGTATTATAATTATTATTAATACTAATATTATTAGTATTTTACCACTAAAATTGGCACAATATTATGGATATATTTTGTTTACACCATTTGGGTTACCAATATCAAATTATATTTTAAAAACTATAATATTCGCATATCTAGTTAGTTTTTTTTTAATTTCTAAAATATAAGGTTAGATTTTTATATGATATTGTTTTTGCCCAAAATTATTTTCATAGATATTTTTTTATATTTCTAAAAATATTTTGATTTATAAAAAGTAAATTTTACCAAATTATATCTTGATTTCTAGACTTTTCAACTAATTATATGTACTAATATAAATATAGTTCACCTAGAAATCATAATTTATAAATTAGAGTTTTTGGCAAAAATGATTTTCTTGACTTTAAGTATTTTTCTTATACTATTTTGACCTATGAAAACAAGTTTTTAAGTATTATAATATTTTTTAAAATTAGTAAAAGTACTTATCTCTAGAAATTCTCTTCGAATTATCCCCATTGTTCACGACTAATCGTGTTTCCTATTTTTTCGTGACTTCGAACCCCATACATACTGGCCTTGGCAATTGGACAGAGAAGAACTTGTTGGATCATTGTACCACACCAGACAAGATACCTTGCCATAATTACTACTTACATTTAGTTGCATTTTATTATTCTGTTATTATTTTCTGCCCTTTTATTTTCAGTTATTTATTTTCTTCTTACTTGTGGACCTAGAGTTAAGAGACTTCCGTCAATAGAATGTATGTCATTGACTTTGTCACGATTTTATCACGAGATGTGTGTGAGCTGTGAGTAACATGTAGAGGTCACTTGTATGTTGGCTGATCCCCCGTGCGCATGCGTAGGAATAACTGTCAATAGATGCATGTTAGAAGACTTGACAGTTATTAAGTATAAAACAGTGTTGTGGAAATGTCACGTGTTGGTGTGTCATGGTTACGATGCATATATAGTATCATTGGAGGGAGAGGACAACTACTAGCGTAGGGGCTACATTTATTTTTTACACATTTGTGGGCCGATAGTGACTCTTATGAGCACTACCTTCTGCCCCGGGGCCGATAGCTACAATGATGAGCGCTACTTACTGTCCATGGCCGATAGTGACTCGGATGAGCGCTACGTACTGCCACTCTTTATTTACTCTGCTGATCCTACAGCCCCTGCGTAGAACGTTGTCCTCAAAGTGCATATCACTTAGTCGGTTAGGAACCCAGTTGTGTCATAGTTTATAGTATTTACATTTGCAGTTATAATAGCATGTTCTTCCTGTATCTTGTTACGTCCCTCTGAGGACCTGGTGATCTATCCAGGTGTGTGTTTCATGATTACTTGCAGGTGCTCTAGCTAAGGCCATGACTTGCGCTCTATTCCGTCGTGATGATTGCTCTTGGACTCGTCATTTGCTTCGCTCGACCAAATCAGTTATTTGTATATTTCTTTCTTATTTAAACTTATTGGTAGTGGATATGTCTCCGCCCAACGTTTGTACAAATGACTATTTAATTATATCATTAAAACTTCATATTTGTGGATGAGATTTAGTTTGAGCATGGCTTTCTACAATTTATAGCTTATGTATACGTACGAGCCTTTCATTTACTCGTATGTATACAGCTGGCATAATACGTATCTAGTTTCAAGTATTTTGGGACTGGGGCGTTACAAGAATTATACGGAAAGATAATGATAAGTGGACTTAGGAACTAATTCGGAAGTCAAGTTACAACCCTTAAACCAAACAAGAACATGGGTTGTAACACTTCTCCTGAACAGAACTTAGTCTCTAATCATTCTGCAGCATAAGGATCATGTAGAACATGTCAGTATTAAATAGGACGACAAATGATCAGATGACTTAGGAACTATTCTGGAAGCCAAGTTACAACCCGTAAACCAAACAAGGAACGGGGTTGTAACCCTTCGCCTGAAAAGAACTTTGTCTCCGACCATTTATCGATGAAAGTAAGCATAAACCATAGTGTACTGAAATAAACATGGGGACATGCCTAGACAAAACTAGACTGGACTAGACTGACTCCATCTATCAATCACGGCCAAGCAATAAGTACGACTTGATATATTAGCTAACTAGGGTTATCACAAGCCTTGTTACTAGCAAGATGCAATGAGGTATCCCTACGGCCACAAGCCCTACAGACTATCCAGGTTATCCAGACGCAAGTTACAAAGATTTATAGTAGATACATCGCCCAGGAGACAAATGTACCCTAAGAGAGTTATTAAGTGACTTAGGGGTACAACACATGACAGTGTACATATTACTTGTTTTATAAAGTGCCCCACATGACAGTGGGCTGGAAATGTGCCATACTTGTCGGCAGGCTACAAGTCCATCAGAGAAGACGCCCAGATAACGGAATTGCTTGTAGCCGGAATACCTCTCTATATGAACTACTTGATCAATTTAGTCATTAATCCTAGCCAGATTCAGTATGAATCCCTGACCGTGGGAAATCAGGAATTCATGTCCTAGACATGATGCAATACAGAACATGTAGCTTGTACAAACACACTTAAGAAAAACACCCACGGTGTCCAAATTATTCATTTCTTGTAAGCCAATAAAGCCGTCGCAACAACATTCATGGTTCATGTCATGTCATATTACTTGTCTGGAGTGCACCACGATGGGTCACTATCATGTTAAGAGTACTTGTTAGGGGTGTGCCACAACGGGCCACAATCATGTTAAGCAAAGAAGTGACATATGACTTGAGTGCACCGCAACGGGTCACTATCGTTTTAAGCAAAGAAAGGAGACATAAATCATAAGTGCACCACAACGGGCCACTATCTAGTTAAGCAAATCATAGGCATAAGATAGCATGTAGAAAGATCTTGACGAAAGGCTTATCATAACATGTGAGAAGGAATAGAGATATTAACTACTTGGCACAAAACAATAATTGAATCTGTGCTAATGTTTGAGTGTATAATGGTGTACAAATTATTCTCTAATCATGCAAAATCTTCTAACCTTGATAAAAAAATTGTCGTGCTATTTAAGATAGGTCGTCGAAATTTAGGTCGAGTACAGAAAGCATGCTAAGAAAATCAAATACATTTTTCTGCAGAATTAAACTATCAAATCACATGAAAATCTCCAATTAAAGTGAGACAAGAAGATTCTTAAAGCCAAGACAAAGATCTAAAACTTTCATATTTTGAGATTTGCCAGACTCTGGCTACAAAATAATTTAAACGGGCAAAATAGTGAAATAGTGAAACGGCTACTGCACCGGCGTATGGGAATTCTGCGTCGTACCGGTGCGTAAGAATCATCACCCCAAATAGCTAAGTCAGTCGTATTAAGATTGTGTCAAAGTCCAAGGAACCAGCAGGAAGACATGAAATATACCAATAAACAAAAGGGGTCATGATAGGTCTAGAGGGGTGCAACCTAGACGGATTAGAAAACATGGTAGTGTACGACTAAGTACATGAGGTCATGCGCCCACACCAGGGGGTTATGTGCACACATGGAGGCTATAGGCACATATGGAGACTATGAGCACCCACGAAGGCTATGAGCACCCATGAAGACTATGGGCACCCATGAAGACTATGAGTACCCATAAAATATTATGCGCCCACATAAACACTATGAGTCTAAGAGATGTTATGCGCCCAAAGGAGACTATGCGCCCAAAGGGAACACTATGCGCCCAAAGGAAGCTATGCGCACAAAGAAGCACTATACGCCCAAAAGAAGCTATGCGCACAAAGAAGCTATGCGCACAAAGGAAACCATGCGCACAAAGGAAACTATGCGCACAAAAAGCACTATGCGCACAAAGAAAACTAAGCACACAAGGAGCACTACGCGCACAAAGGAGCTATGCGCACAAAGGAAACTATACACACAAAGGAAACTATGCGCACAAAGGAGCACAATACGCATGAAGGAGCTATGCGCATAAAGGAAACTATGCGCACAAAGGAGCACAATGCGCATGAAGGAGCTATGCGCATAAAGGAAACTATGCGCACAAAGGAAACTATGCGCACAAAGAGCACTATGCGCACAAAGGAAACTATACGCACAAAGGAGTACTATGCGTACAAAGGAGCTATGCGCCCGAAGCATATGCGTGCACTGTCACTCCCCGTTCCCAAAATACATATTTTAATACGTGTACTGCTTGAATGTATTTATTTAGTATTTATTATGCATTTGTTCTGTATTTAATTCCTTTAATTATTCGCTAATTATTTTTTTGTATTTTATTTTCGGCTCTTGGGTTCGGCTTGGTTTGGTTTGTTTCCGAATTTTGATGGTTCATTATGAATCGAACCCAACTCTCCACCTACCACATCTTCATTTAAAGCCCCAATCCTTTCTCTCTCTTCATTACTTCTTCTTTTTCATTTTCTCTTCTTCTTCCTCATAACTCTCTCCACCTACCCAACCCATACGCAAGTACATCTTGCTCCACATGAGAACCCATATTTTATGATTCATTTATCTTCCTCTCGTGATCCTAAGACAATTTAGAACTTGACATTTTTATTTTGAAGTTCCGTTTTTAGTAGATCTAGACATTGCCATTTTCGGATTTTGTGGGTTTGATCTACTAAACTTCTTTGTTTTCAAGTTTTGATCGTTCCAGGCTGTTAAGATTCGTGTTATACGCCATTCTGACCCATGGAAGTTCCATTTTTGTTTGGAATGAAGGTTCCATGGTATTTGGAGTTCGGAAGGAGTTTTACGCTCACGTTATACGTGCCCGCGTAAGCATTAAACTTTATGCCCACGTTTTTACGTGCCCGCGTAATATCAAGCTCTACGTCCACGATCATTCGTGTCAGCGTGAATCCATTTTACGCAAGTCGACTTGGCTTGGCGTATTACTCCTTTATGCGTATTCATTCGTGCGTAAACTTGATTCTTTGCGCGTGCAACTTTTACGCGTGGCTCGACCCTTTACGCATACAATGTTTTACGTATAACTCTATTCTTTTTACGCGTACAATATTTTACGCGTAACGTTATTCTTTACGTGTACAGTGTTTCATGCGTAACTCTGTTCTTTTACGCGTACAAGTCTTACGCGTAACCCTGTTCTTTATGCGTAGCTCTGTTTTACGCGTACTTCTTGGCTCGGCGTAAGACCAGTTTTTACGTGTAACTTTGTTCCTTTATTTTGAGCGTACTTCTTTTACGCGTATTCATCCATGCGTAAACTTTGACCCTTACGCGTACGAGCTTACGCGTAACACTACTTCTTTACGCGTACTTTCTTTACACGCGTATTTGCCTTAGCGTAAAGCTTGGCGTAAACCGGTGGCCTTAGCGTAAAGCTTTGGCGTAGACTAGTCATGGTATAGATTAGCATTGGTGTAATCCAACCTTGGTGTTCCTATTGCTCTATACTTTATTTACTTTATGTCGGCATGGCATTTCTCCTATTATATCCTTATGCCTTTTTGACATGAACTCGATATAATCATGATATGCTAATATTTTAATACATATTGTGGTGTGGAATGTGCCCTGTGTCCCGATTGGTTTATGGATACCCAGTATGACTGGAACTTAACCCTGAGAGTTATAGACTCGACCATACTAAATACTAGTTTGACTTTCAGGCCTTGGCACGAATTGACATTGACTGTTACCTTGACTAAATGATTGATCATGCATTCCTAGTTGAAACTAAAGCGACTGGCTAGTCGTTTTACTGAAACTGAATGAGACACGTTCATATTAAATATGAACCATTGCAATCGACTAGCCGATCCCGAACATTGGCATATGGACAAATGCAAGCTTCAACTGGTTTTTATACAAAAGCGGCATGTGTACTTTACAGTCAAGGCATAATTATTCCGTGGTTAGATTTGATTGTTGCATTACGCTATGTAAGACCAACAACCTAACCGCACGGGCATCGTTGTAGAGTTGTGCATATCGTACTCTGTACGAAAGTACTCATTCTGAATGACCATGATCGACGACATAGGAATTCAATTAACATAGGGACTACTAAGTTAAATAAAATAACAATTGCATGGAGAGAACGGATTCCCGAGTTCTTATATGGCAGCCATCCTTGGGACAATTAGTGCCCCGACATGCCGGCTGGTTCCCACAGATACTGCAAATCTGTCACACGGGCAGGGAGCGGTATCTGCTTATATTTATTTACTATATATTGATGACGGGCGTCCCGCTGGGACTCGTCTAATTCATGACTGGCGCAACTGATTATTGGGTAGACTAGCCTTGCTTGTAAATAGTAAGAACTGAGGAATCCTTATTTGCATATTTCCAGGATAACTTGGAACTCACAAGTTAGCAAGCCGTAGTAGTTGTATTGTCGTTAAATTGATTTGTTTGCGTATTGTACCTACTCTGTTAACTACTGAGATGATCAGAATGCCAGGACATGACGGGTCAACTTCTGTCCTTGTTTGGTTGGGAAGTTGGTTTGAAGTGTCGTGATGTTGTGTGAATTCCAGTAGCAAGCGGAGACTTATTATTATATTCTTAACTCTTATCACTGGTTTTTAGTTCTCATATTGTGCTTCCTTGTGGTACTTGCAATTAGAGGTCTAACCTCTCTGGTTTTGCATGGCCAGATTTAGAGCCAGTTCCCGAGGACTCAGCTTACTTCCACTGTAACTCCCTTTTCCAAAAAATTTGAAATATTTTATTTATTATTTTAATTGATTTAAATGGTACATACCCCAATATTGGTTTATTTAATTTTGTTATGATTATTTTGTTATTGAGGTTATTATTATGTAATATTATTATTTTATTGTTTATGTTATCTTGGTCAGATAAATGTGATAATATATATATATAGAGAGAGAGTTATAGAATTATATAGGTATAAATGTGTTTGTATAGAAATATATATATATGTGTGTGCAAGTATACGTATATACGAATATATATGGATAAATATTATATGTGTATTGGTATATATATATGAATAAATATACATGTATTTGTATGTGTATATATATAGATATATGTGTAAAAAATATATATATATAGATATTTATGTGTATATATAGATAAATAAATTATATATACGTATGTATTTGTATATGTGTGTATGTATATATATACATGTGTATTTATGTGTGTATATATATATATATATATATATATATATATATATATATATATATATGTATATATATATATATATACATATATATATATATATATATATATATATATATATATATATATATATGTATATAATATGTATTAGTTTAATAATTAAAAAGAAAACAGAAAAGAAAAGAAAACAGGAAAAGAAAATGGAAAAGAGTCCTAGCCCAGCCTTGGGCCCAGGCCGAGCCAGGCAACCCCACAGGCCAAGCTTACCCATCCCACACCCGAGCTAAACCCTTTCCCCGTTGAACAGCCCGACCCAAGAAGCTACTCCCTCCTGTTAAAACCGAGCGGACCCGAGCCCCGAGTACTATTAAACCGTACGCACAACTCCAACCCTAAGAAATTCGACACGCCGCCACCTCCAACCCACGCCCACGACCTCTGCTCGTGCACCCAGCCACCGCGCGCGCTAGCGCCACCGCGGGAGGCCGTCGGCCGGCGACAAGGCCACACGCGCGCGGAACTCAGAAACAGAGCAAAGGACAGCAGCAGCGCCGAGCCAACTTCGCGACGCTCTCCCTTCCATCTCGTTCGATCTTTCGTCAAACCAGTTGTTCAGGTACAACTACAACCTAACCCCCTTTGTTTCGAATCAACTAGCTCGATTTAATTTGACCTACACGCTTCACAAATCAAACCCAAAAATCGGCCAAACTCTGTTCAAAAATAGAGTAAAGAGCAGTCCCGAAACCCGTTTTGGAAGGCAATTCCTAGCCGACCCATCGACAGTTTCTAAAATCTTTTTGAACACGATCATAGACAACATATAGGACACTAAAATGCCGTTTACACTTTTCAGTTTCATCCATGCTAGGTAGAGATATCTCGATTCAAAAATCAGGAAAAATCAAGATATAATAGTTTTAAAAACTAGAAAAAAACCTCTGATACCACGTGCGTCCCGCCAAATCGGGCGACTTGGTCGTGAACCGAAAGCATCGAAAGGTGCGTAACGGCTTCGTGGTCGTGTGGGCTTTGGCGGAATTCAAATTGGTCGCGTGTGCGCGACGAATTTGATGCGTATCCGTCAAAATTCACCGTATCGATCTCTGTACAAATTTCCCAATTACTTTGTGCACGCTCGTCAGATCGAGACGAAACTTGCGCCAATAGGACCGTATCGTTTTTCTGGTCCTGTATGCCAAGTTTGGTCCAATTCTGAGACAGTGGAATCGGAATGTCGTTTTACGGGCCCGGTCCCACTCAACGGGCAATTTTGTGCACGGCCCGCCGAAATCCAACTTTGGACATACGGTTGGGTTCGTATCGGAAAACCGGATCCGTAGACATATAGTTTGACGACTTTAGAGACAGTTGACTTTGGCACGTATTTCGGTGCAAAGCGGGTCCAACGGCGGATATCGTTTTTGCCTAAAATTACCATTTTGCCCCTGTGTCCAGAATTGGACTTAAGGACAGGCAATCCTAGCTAATTTGACTATTCTGAGAATGTTGGTACTATTTATTTCAGTATCTGGAGACTTCTGCATGTGTTGACTGATTGTGGCTCATTGAGTGGTATATTATTATTGGTTTCAGCAGCTAAGGACCTCAGGCAAGTGCACTTTCTGATTGCTTTCCGATTCATAGTATTCTTTTCATTTCATGTCTATACATATATCTTGCTGCTTGTTGACACGCTCGTCACACGGAGTAGTCGGGAGGGGAAATATCTTAGTAGACATGTGAACTACCCAGAACTATCCTCGTGTCTTTCGTGAATGCTAGCAGCTGCACATGACACGTACAGTGTGCCTTATTTACCCCTAGCCGTTCACATGTTAAAAATGATATTTCACACCACATAGGTAGATGTCTTTTTATTTTTCTTTACTTCTCCACCGTGCCATGTCATCAGTTTTCTTCTTGTTTTATCTCTCATATGTTATTTTTATGTCTTGTTAATTCTATTGTATTTTTGCATTACCGTCGGTTTGTGTACTTGTTCCATTCCTGACTGGAAATTAACATTTTTCAGGTTTAGCCGCGATCACTCTTAGCATTGGGAAGGCTTGGGTATGCTGAGGTCAACCTAGAAATAGAAAGCAATTGTATCAATTTCATTAATTATAAAATCTTGTATTTTCTTTAATTATAAATGTTGTAATAAATATAGAAATGTGAATGAGCATCAAATGTTATTTCTTGAGCATTTATTTCTTGCAGACTTGACAGCATTCTACCGCCGACTCTGCGGCGTAGGCTGGCTTGGACACGTCTCGTATCCGAAAAAGTGGATGCGGGTCGTGACAAGTTTTTGTGGTGGCCTATGCAGGTCATTTTTTGCAAAATATTGTGAACTCGTGATGGTACGTTAGTCGTACTATTGCGAGCCTGCGCCCAGGAAATGCTCATTCACAATTAGGATTAAAATAATTTAGGAGAATAACTAGGACTGGGAGTCCCTTGTTCAAATTAACCGTTGGGTAGTTAAGATAGGCCATACAAGTTAGATAGCTTGCTAGATCCCTATAGGTACACTATTACTTTTGATATGACAATGTGATCCAATGTGGATATACTATTCGCTTGGTATGTTAGACTTGCCTAGAATTAAGGCATTAATTTTGATAAACTGTTTAATTTTCTTTTGCTCTATTAGATATAAACATCACACCATGAGTTAGAATTGCCTATTTTAAATTCTATTTTGCTGTAAGGAACTGGTTTATAATTTTTGATTCTACGATTCATATACGAATCTCAAGGTGGATTGATTTAAAGTTTTTCCCTCAACCATTTGAAATATTTATGAGATAAATGTTAGGATGTTCTTATTTTCCTGTCTTCAGTTATTTTCTCGCCGGTCAACCTTTTACTTTAAGGATTGAGACTCATAGGTAGATGTTTATGCTTTCTATCATAGTCAACCTGTTTGAATCTCTAGTAGCTCCTTAAAGTCCTTAGGAATATAGTTAGAGTAATTAAATGACTGCGATGAATAGACAACAACGTACCGTCGCCAACTGTTTGAGAATGGATAGTGTGGGTTCACTGCAGCTAGCAGCGCACTGGCGAGGCACAACCTATAGAAATGAAACTATTTTGGAGAATCATAGCCTATAAAACATTGCTAAAACTACGTCCTAGTTGACCTCTTTAGATCTTAGATACTATTATGTCAATATAAGGTAAGTGCCTGATAGCATATCACCTCTGAATCACGGAACCAAGGGTTGCCACAGCCAGAGTATACAGGCGAGGCATAGTTCCCGGTGAGATGATTTCAGACGTGATTACAAGTTTAGGATACTATAGAGGATAGGGACTGCCCTGTGTGACCCTAAGAACCAAAACCAATACTAGTGTAAGTTTTGTAAGTTAAGTAGCATGTCTCCCAACCTAGCATTTCATGGTCCTTGTGATCCACTGACGAGGTAATTGACCGACACTAATAGGTTTACTTAGAAAATAGAACTCAGAAGTCCATAACCCATTAGTCGGCCAAGGCCTTAGAGATTGGAAGAGTATAGGAAGACTGTATACGCAATAACACCAGGTAAGGATTTGATTTTCTCAAAACTCGAACTACTTATTCCTCAATTCAAAAATCTCGCATATTTATATTTTGACTCTCTTGACCAATGCTGCTATTACAGCCTAGTTTTTGCAAGCTTACTCTTTTATCGAGCTTGATTCGAGACATATGTTTATTGGGGACGCCCGCTAACATATTGTCTAATCAGAATCATTATATTACGGTCTGATCAACCATGATGCATTTGGTTCGCCTTTCATCTAATTACCCTACGTGGATTGAGATATAGATGTCTCTAGGATCTCATCCGCGACTGCTTTGACAATTCCTCTTGAATTATACATTCGCCTTTGAATCACGAAATTGTATTCAGTAACATCTCTCTTGAACTCTTTATTGTTTTATCTTTCACCGATTAGAAAGACGAAAGCTCGTAATTGATAGATAGATACAGAGCATTTCCATGGCTATGATAGTTGTATACACAAGCATAGCTATCCACGGCCAGCCAGTGACTGGAATATTGCCTTGAGTTACTCGTCCTCCCTTCGATAATAAACCCACTATCTTGATCTTCTAGTCATTGGAGTCCGAGAATGATTAGGATCTTTCCCTTGATCAAATGCCAACCTAGGAGACTACCTATTCTCAAGAGACCAATTGTTGTGAGCCTCTAATTGTTTGTTTGAAGCTTGCCTTAACTAGAACCCTTGTGACAATAGACTGACAGGCTTGACACAAATAGAAATTCAAGACCCAGTTGTTAGAAATCTTTTCATATGATGTGCCTTAGAGCTGGTTACCCCGTCGATAATTCTTGTACACTATAGACGAGTAGATCGTTCTTCTTTTATCGACCATGTGTCATTGTACACACTTATTTTCTATTTTATTGGGGAACGATCTTTGACTTGACTTATATCTACCGTATCCCGTATGCCGTGCCTTATTCTTCATTAACAAGAGTCGAGGTACAATATCCGAACTTTTGAAATTCTCCTAGCCTCATTATTTCTAAAACCATATCCTAGCTTCTAAGGTGGGTAGACCATAAGCCTTCTAAAATTTTAGGATATACCAGGACTACCGATTTTTTAGAATAACTTTCATTAGGATGATAGTTAGTGCCCCATGGACTCCCACTTTCCATTTAGATCATTTCGTGTCCCCGGTCGTGCCATTAATATTCGAAGCACGAGACCAACTGTTACCTTCCAACAAATTTTATATGCAAGATCTAGACGAGTCCACCTTTATCTAGGTATATCACGTCCCAATCAAACACGTCCCCTTGTACTCTATTTTTATGGTACGACTTTCAGGACAAAAGGACTAGCTATAACCCTTACCATAATACCGGTACACTTTTCGACTTCCACTAGAGCCTCAACTTCGACTCATTTCCTTCGACCAAATATATGGTTGTGACCTACTCGAAGTCCACTATACACATGCCACTAGTGTGTCACTCAATTGAGACCTTATGTGCTACTTAAAACACAAAAGTCACTGAAGGCGCATTTGGGCTTATGGACCTAGCTAATCAACCCGACTAGCAACTAGCTCAACCACTTGGAAGGAACCCTATTCAAGGTTACTCTAACCTAGTAGACATAGTTTTATCTTGGGATCTTGTTCAGTCCATATAGATTGAGATCCAAGGTTCATCCAACCAATGAGGGATGTCCAAGCAGGAAGCCCATTAAGACCCAGTAACACCCACCCATGCATACCACCATATTTGGACTATAGAACCAAACTGTTTGTAATAGGTCCCCATAGCTATTATGTAATATCTACCCCTTAGAATTCGAATCCATTCGTAACCTTTATCCTATCTGCCTGGAAGTCGAGATACGATCTTGTATTGTATTTATATCCCTTGCTCGTGTGTTTAAATAAGCACGGAAAAGGTCACAATCTTGACTTCTCAAATTCTGTTCTATTATGGAACCTTGTTTGAATTAGAATTTCGAGAATGAGACTTTTGTATTGCACGGGTTACAAGCCACTCTAAGAAACGAAGGGTTCTTCGATTTAGCAAATGACTAGACTAGAGTAGCCCAACCTAGCGACTTTCTCTCTATCTGCATCATTGGAAACTCTCTACCGCTCTGAAACTTCATAATTGCTCTCGGTTATTTTCCTTATCTTTCTGTCCTCTCCATCTCAGAGTAATGAGTGGTCATGCTTATTAGAATTTATTAATAATTTTTTAGCTACTTGTATAAATTATTGCTTATTAAATTTTGGGTTGCTTGATAGATACGAGAGGAGTTTAGATACCATATGCCTAGATAATTGTTGGTGGGATTGTTAGCAACCGGATAGAAGATTTTAACATTTTTAGTTTGATGGAGTAGTGTGACCAAAGGTGGGTAGAAGTTCTCAAGTATTCGGAGTTATGAAATGGCTAGAAAAGGGTATAAAATATTTTGAGTGATTAAATTGAGAAGGTTGTGGTAATAGTGGATTTACCCTTTTATTTTTATTTTTGAATTTTAGGCATGTTTATGAGTTAGAATTTCGAGGACGAAATTATTTTTAAGGTGGGTAAATTTGTAACTCCCTTTTCCGAAAATTTTAAAATATTTTATTTATTATTTTAATTGATTTAAATGGTACATACCCCAATATTGGTTTATTTAATTTCGTTATGATTATTTTGTTATTGAGGTTATTATTATGTAATATTATTATTTTATTGTTTATATTATCTTGGTCAGATAAATGTGATAATATATATATAGAGAGAGAAAGTTATAGAATTATATAGGTATAAATGTGTATGTATAGAAATATATATATATGTGTGTGCAAGTGTACGTATATACGAATATATATGGATAACTATTATATGTGTATTGGTATGTATATATGAATAAATATACATGTATTTGTATGTGTATATATATAGATATATATGTGTATATATAGATAAAAATAAGAGTATATATAGATAAATAAATTATATATACGTATGTAATTGTATATGTGTGTATGTATATATACGTATATATATACATGTGTATTTATATGTATATATATATATATATATATATATTAGTTTAATAATTAAAAAAAACAGAAAAGAAAAAAAAACAGGAAAAGAAAATGGAAAAGAGTCCCAGCCCAGCCTTGGGCCCAGGCCGAGCCAGGCAACCCCACAGGCCGAGCTTACCCATCCCACACCTGAGCTAAACCATTTCCCCGTTGAACAGCCCGACCCAAGAAGCTACTCCCCCCTGTTAAAACCGAGCGGACCCGAGCCCCGAGTACTATTAAACCGTACGCATAACTCCAACCCTAAGAAATTCGACACGCTACCACCTCCAACCCACGCCCACGACCTCTGCGTGTGCATCCACCCACCGCGCGCGCACCAGTGCCATCGCGGGCGACCGTCGGCCGGCGACAAGGCCACACGCGTACGGAACTCAGAAACAGAGCAAAGGACAGCAGCAGCGTCGAGCCAACTTCGCGACGCTCTCCCTTCCATTTTGTTTGATCTTTCGTCAAACCAGTTGTTCAGGTACAACTATAACCTAACCTCCTTTGTTTCGAATCAACTAGCTTGATTTAATTTGACCTACACGCTTCACAAATCAAACCCAAAAATCGGCCAAACTCCGTTCAAAAACAGAGTAAAGAGCAGTCCCGAAACCCGTTTTGGAAGGCAATTCCTAGCCGACCCATCGACAGTTTCTAAAATCTTTTTGAACACGATCATAGACAACATATAGGATACTAAAATGTCGTTTACACTTTTCAGTTTCATCCATGCTAGGTAGAGATATCTCGATTCAAAAATTAGGAAAAATCTAGATATAATAGTTTCAAAAACTAGAAAAAACCTCCGATACCACGTGCATCACGCCAAACCGGACGACTTGATCGCGAACCGACAGCATCGAAAGGTGCGTAACGGCTTCGTGGTCGTGTGGGCTTTGGCGGAATTCAAATTGGTCGCGTGTGCGTGACGAATTTGATGCGTATCCGTCGAAATTCACCGTATCGGCCTCTGTGTAAATTTTCCAATTACTTTGTGCACGCTCGTCAGATCGAGGCAAAACTTACGCCAACAGGACCGTATTGTTTTTCTGGTCCTGTATGCCAAGTTTGGTCCAATTCTGAGACAGTAGAATCGGAACGTCGTTTTGCGGGCCCCACGGGGAACTCAACGGGCAATTTTGTGCACGGCCCGCCGAAATCCAACTTTGGACATACGGTTGGGTTCGTATCGGAAAACCGGATTCGTAGACATGTAGTTTGACGACTTTAGACACCGTTGACTTTTGCACATATTTCGGTGCAAAGTGGGTCCAACGGCGGATATCGTTTTTGCCTAAAATTTCCGTTTTGCCCCTGTGTCCAGAATTGGACTTAAGGACAGGCAATCCTAGCTAATTTGACTATTCTGAGAATGTTGGTACTGTTTATTTCAGCATCTGGAGACTTCTGCATGTGTTGACTGATTGTGGCTCATTGAGTGGTGTATTATTATTGGTTTCACCAGCTAAGGACCTCAGGCAAGTGCACTTTCTGATTGCTTTCCGTTTTATAGTAGTCTTTTCATTTCATGTCTATACATATATCTTGCTGCTTGTTGACACACTCGTCACACGGAGTAGTCGAAAGGGGAAATATCTTAGTAGACATGTGAACTACCCAGAACTATCCCTGTGTCTTTCGTGAATGCTAGCAGCTGCACATGACACGTGCAGTGTGCCTTATTTAACCCTAGCCGTTCACATGTTGAAAATGATATTTCACACCACATAGGTAGATGTCTTTTTATTTTTCCTTTACTTCTCTACCGTGCCATGTCATCAGTTTTCTTCTAGTTTTATCTCTCATATGTTATTTTCATGTCTTGTTAATTCTATTGTGTTTTTACATTGCCGTTGATTTGTGTACTTGTTCTATTCCTGACTGGAAACCAACATTTTTTAGGTTTAGCCGCGATCACTCTTAGCATTGGGAAGGCTTGGGTATCCTGAGGTCAACCTAGAAATAGAAAGCAATTATATCAATTTCATTAATTGTAAAATCTTGTATTTTTTAAATTATAAATGTTGTAATAAATATAGAAATGTGAATGAGCATCAAATGTTATTTCTTGAGCATTTATTTCTTGCGGTCTTGAAAGCGTTCTACCGCCGACTCTGCGGCGTAGGCCGGCTTGGACACGTCTCGTATCCAGAAAAGCGGATGCGGATCGTGACATCCACCTCCAAGATGGTCAATACTAGAGAGATGATCGCAGGAGGACACGAGTGGGTTCTTTACTTCCCTGCTCATTTTGCTACTTACCTTGCATTTTGCCACTTGGCACCGACATGTTAGTCGGATTGTCTTGTACTTACTTTTACATAATTGTAACTAAGTCAGATTGTAGCTGATAACGATTGTGTATACCTTGTTATATCCTCTGGCTATGTTTTATAAAGCCAGATCTCCAGAACATTTTGACTGAGCGTTTGGAACGCCTTACTGCTTTATCTTACATGTTCTCTATTATTGTCTCTTGTTTGAATAATTGAGACAATAGATGTCAAGTAACCCTAGTGAGACTTTCATGTAGTATGTACCCCCTCGTCTTTTAGACAGCATTGTTCGTATTATACGGTATTCATCTACCCGTAATACGTAGCTGGCTGAGTCACTTCCCCGCTCTCCGGTATTCTTGTTCTGGGGCGTGATAAGGTTTTAGTGGTGGCCCACGCAGGTCTGATTTCAGACTTGTGGGGTGTTTTAATTTATAGGATGTCTCAATCACACATGTTTCCCTTTGATCTTGTGATTCATTATTCTCGACTCTAGCTTAATATTCCGGTATCTTTTGACTTTATTGATCTTTCATGTCCGATCATTTGATTATTCTCTTGTCCATTTTCTTAGGGGCACCTCGTCCGTATCTGTCAGAGCTGGACAACAAAAACAACAAGGGCAACATGAACAACCTGATCATGTTGGTCAGCAACAAGGGCCGATGCTACCCCAAGAGACCATCCAAGAAGAGGTGATAGTGGAACCAACAGCTGGATCGTAGTATCCGGAGGTTCCAACACCACAAACAGTTCCACCTACCCCCGTGGAAGTAGACACACCAGCCCTTCTGGAGATCATGAGAGGGATGATGGCTACTTAGCAACATCAGATGTTGGCCCAGTAATGCATGCACACTCAGCTGCAAGAGCAGAATATGTTGCTCAACCAAGGATTGCAAACGGCTTTGAAAAGAGGGGTAAAGACCGATTCAGCAGCATGAACCAGATTTTATAAGTACAACCCCCGTCGTTTCGAAGGCACGGAAGATGCCATTTCAGCAGATACATGGCTTAAAGATATTGAGGCTATTCTGACAGCAGCTAAGGTACCGGCAGAAGAACATGTGGATCAAGTGAAGTTGTTACTTCAGGACCTCGCACGTGATTGGTGGGAATAAGAATAAGTGGGCATCAGACGTCCTGTTGCTTGGGATGATTTTACTGCGAGGTTCAAGACGAAGTACTATGGAGTTGTGGCACAGTTTGAGCTACAACAGAAGTTTATCAACCTCAGACGGGCTGGTAAGACAGTGGATGCTTATGAAGCAGAGTTCTGCAGATTGAGTAGGTTTTCTCCAGAGATGGTAGCAACAGAGAGCCAGAGGGCTATGAGATTTCAGCAAGGGTTTCATCTTGAACTATTGTATTTGATAGAGGGGCACAACTACCAGACCTTTGATGAGGTATTGACGGCAACCCGGAGGCATGAGATCACCATCCAGAGGATCACAGCAAGGACTGGAGGTCAGAAGAGATCTCACAATCAGATTGAAGGAGGAGGGGGAGTAACGCCCCGAACAACAGCACCATCCCCTGGCATTCGCATTCACGATATGGCGATGCAAGGGCCAGCACCACCAGTCAGGCAGCAGCAGCAGCAGCAGCAGAGAAAGAACCAGCAACCCCCAGTGGGCTGCACCTATTGTGGGAAGACAGGGTACACTAGAGGTGTGTGTCGGACATTGAACGGACAATGTTTGTTATGTGGAAGTCCAGATCAACGGGTTTCCACCTGTCCCATGAGCACGAGGTCAGGAGGTCCAGTACAACAGTATCCGGCTCTGCCAGCACCAGGGGCAGGCCAGTATCAAGGACCAGCGGTAGCAGTGAGGCCGTTGGCACAATGCCCGTTCATGTCACAGGCTAAGATGTTTCGGCAGCAGGGACCGCTGATACAGCAGCAACAACAAAGACCACCCCAGCATCACCAAGGCAGAGGCCAGCAGCAACACCAGGCTAGGCCACAGCATGGGAACTAACAAGGAGGCCGAGGGCAGGCATTCAATCTGTCCTTGGAAGAGGCATTGGCATCAGGAGATGTTGTGGCATATAACATTCTCGTCGCCTCATATCCCGCAGTAGTATTATTTTATTCGGGAGTATCACACTCATTTATATCTGCACAATTTATGACACGACTAGGAATGGAATTCGAGGCATTGCCAGGAAGGTTGAATATACTCACTAGTAATAGGCTCGTAGGAGTTAGTAGAGTTATTCTAGCGTGTAGAGTTATAATTTGTGGACATTCCTTACCCGCTAGGTTGATAGAATTTCCTGTTGGAAATTTTGACGTTAACTTAGGCATGGACTGGTTGAAAGATAGTCATACGACCATAGATTATCGTAGAGGAAGTGTATCTTTTGATATTCCAGGCATGAAGTGGTTCACCTTAGTCAGATCAGTAGCAACTCAACAAGAAGAAGGAATAGTAGCGACAATGGAAGAAGTTCAAGTTTCGAAGATTGTGGAAGAGTTTCTAGATATATTTCCCGAAGAACTTCCAGGTCTACCACCGGTTAGGGATATTGAGTTCAGTATAGAATTGGCACCTGGAACTAAACCGATATCAGATCGAGTTTACATAATGGCAGATTCAGAGCAGGGCAAGGTATATCAGCACATAGAGGAACTGAAAGAAAATAAGTTCATTCGAGTTAGCGAATCACCATGGGCAGCACCAGTGGTACTTGTAGGAAAGAAGGATGGGTCATCAAGATTGTGCATTGACTACAGAAAGCTCAATACGGCAACAGTAAAGAACAAGTACCCACTACCAAGGATCGACGACTTGTTTGATCAGTTGAGCAGAGCAAGGGTTTTCTCCAAGATAGATCTTCGATCAGGGTATCATCAAGTGAGGGTTCAGAAAGAGGATATTCCCAAGGCGACATTCAGGTCCAAGTATGGGCACAACGAATTCTTAGTAATGCCGTTCGGTTTGACCAATGCTCCAGCAATATTTATGGATTTGATGAACCGTATCTTTATCCCGTACTTAGATCAATTTGTCGTTGTGTTTCTCGACGACATTCTCGTATACTCAACTAGTAAAGAGGAGCATGAAGATCACCTCAGAAAAGTGTTACAGGTTCTGAGAGAGAACCAGTTGTATGCCAAGCTTAGCAAGTGTGAGTTTTGGACGGATCATATTTCACTTTTGGGACATATCATATCAGGGGCTGGAGTAGCTGTGGATCCTAAGAAAGTGGAAGCAGTATAGAGTTGTCCAATACCTAAGACCGTAGCAGATGTGCAGAGTTTCTTGGGATTAGCAGGATATTACAGAAGGTTCTTATCAGACTTTGCAAGACTCTCAGCACCCATGACCCGCTTGACATGGAAGGATGTGCCATTCATTTGGTCGGCAGAGTGCTAGGCATCATTTGAGAATTTGAAACAGAGGTTGACATCGGCACCTATTTTTACATTACCGGTTGGACCCGAAGGTTTTACTGTATGTTATGATGCGTCAGGAAAGGGACTTGGGTGTGTCCTAATGCAACATGGAAAGGTGATAGCATATGTATCTAGAAAACTTCAGGACCACGAGAAGAATTATCCGACTAATGACTTGGAGTTGGCGGCAGTAGTATTTGCTTTGAAGCTATGGAGGCATTACTTGTACGGTGATCGAGTGGACATGTACACAGACCACAAAAGTCTGAAGTACATCTTTACTCAGAAGGAACTGAACATAAGGCAAAGAAGATGGTTAGAATTGATCAAGGATTACGACGTGGAGCTTCATTATCATCCAGGCAAGGCTAATATGGTAGCAGACGCTCTCAGCAGGAGAGGCGGTGCATTTATGTTGACATCGCAAAAATATATCTTAGAAGATCTTTAAGAGATGGGCATCGAGGTTATACTTCCTAGTGATGTGGGAATTCTGGCAAGTCTATAAGTTCAATCCGACTTGGTAGACAGGATCAAGGCAGCTCAGGCACGGGACCCAAGGATTCAGAAGCTTAGGACAAAATTTGAGTCGGGACTCAGGAAGGAGATAAAAATTCACAAAGATGGTACACTTAGATTTGGATCACGTCTATGTGTGCCTAGTGGAGATATCAGACAGAAGGTTATGACAGAAACCCACAGTTCTCAGTATTCTATACACCCTGGAGGAACTAAAATGTACAAAGATATCAAGCAGCACTTCTGGTGGAACGAAATGAAAAGAGAAATAGCTAGATTCGTTTCTCGTTGCTTGATATGTCAGCAAGTGAAGGCAGAACAACAAAGGCCAGCTGGATTATTACAACTGCTTTCTATCCCGGAATGGAAGTGGGAACATATCACAATGGACTTTGTGACCGGTTTACCGAGATCACCAAGTGGTAAGGATGCTATTTGGGTGATAGTGGATCGGCTTACTAAAGTGGCACATTTTTTCCTTTTAGAATAAGGCAATCTACGGAGAAATTGGCAGAGTTATATATGCAGCAGATAGTCAGGCAACATGGGGTCCCTGTCAGTATAGTATCAGATAGAGATACCTGTTTTACGTCACATTTCTGGAAGAGTTTACATCATAGTCTGGGTACCAAGTTAAGATTTAGTACGGTTTACCATCCACAGACGGACGAGCAATCAGAAAGAACAATTCAGACTTTAGAAGATATGTTACAAGCTTGTACCATAGATTTTGGAGGGTCTTGAGAGAGTCACCTGTCCTTAGTCGAATTTTTGTACAACAACAGTTATCAAGCCAGTATCCAGATAGCGCCATTTGAAGCACTATATGGTAAGAAGTGTAGGTCGCCACTGGCATGGAATGATATTAGGGAGAGGAAGATGTTAGGCCCAGAAATGATTGTTCAGACGGTTGAAGTGATTAAGGAAATTAGAGAGCGGCTTCGAGTTGCGCAAGATCGACATCGACATTTGGTGGACCAGCATCGTAGGCCGCTAGAATTTTATATTGGGGACCACGTGTTCTTGCGGATCTTACCTACTCGTGGGGTCATTAGATTTGGTGTTCGCGGGAAGTTGAGTCCACGATACGTAGGCCCATTTGCTATCCTCGATAGGGTAGGCGATGTTGCTTATCGTTTATCCCTTCCACCTTCGTTATGAGAAGTGCATGATGTATTTCATGTATCTCAGTTGCGTATATATGTATCGGACCCAAGCCATATCCTCGATCATTCTGAACTGGTCGTTGGTACCAACTTGTCTTACGAGGAACAGCCTGTGTCCATTTTGGACCGAAGGGAGAAGATACTCAAGAACCAAACAGTTAGCCTTGTCCGGGTTGCTTGGGGTCATCACTCCTTAGGAGAGTCAACGTGGAAACGTGAGGATGATATCCGATCACGGTATCCGTACCTATTTGACTCATAAGGTATATTTCTTTCCGTGTACCTTGATTGCCTTGATATTCTTCATGCTTATCACCCTATGAGTAGAAATTGGTTGAT